>JARDYH010000002.1:165100505-165490505 GCA_029215795.1 Anniella stebbinsi | reverse complement strand
ATTGCCGCCAAAGCCCAATAAGTCTTCCCTCCTGCCCAAGGCATGCTGGAAGTTGTAGGCATAAGCCTAAGTCCCTGAATAATGTGTTAATCTTTGAACACCATCTGAGGTGTGGTAGGAGACAACTGAAGAGTGGGCCTTCTTAGTTGTGGCACCCTGCTTATGGATTTCTTTTTCCCAGGCAGGCTAGCCTAGTGACTGCATTAATGGCTTGCCAGTGCCAAGTGAGTATTTTCCCCTCAAGACATTTTATGCTGCATTGGGGGGGGGGGGGTCATAACTAAACCACAATATTCCAAGACAGATGCAGGAATTACTGAATAACGTTCATGATTTTTATGGAAAAGTCTGACTTTACTATTGAAACAAAGGAGTGGATGGAGGAATGACTGATAGCTGAGGCTAGAATGGAATGGTGGGTGAGGTTTGTGGCAGTTGGAGAAAGTCAGGTAGAAGTAGAACAAAGACAGTGGCTCAATTCACACGACACAATAAACAACTGGTGTGGGGGAAACAATCGTCAGTTGTTTTGACTATTGTGTCATTCCAATGCGGCCATAGTCAACTCAGCGCTGATCCTAATCCACACCACAGTTGATTATTTATTACCATGTTGTTTGGGGAGTACCCCCTAGGGTTAGGGTTAGGGTTAGTCAACCCACCATTGACTATCGTGTCGTCTGAATTGAGCCAGTTAGTGAGTTAGGATTGAGAGATAGTGACCTGGCTTACTAACCCATGCTTTATTTTAAGTTAGCCACTCTACATGCCAGTACTACACCTCCCAGCATGCCTTTCATGGCCCACGGGTGCCCAAGTCCTCTGAGAGGTGCTTCCCTCCTCCCGTTGCCAATGCTGTTCATCGTTAGAGCATTGAGGAGTAACATCACTGAGGAGGGGAGGTAAGTGACTGTCAGTGGATGCGCCCAGCTCTGGCCAAGTCCTGCTGGGACTGACTTGGCCTGCGCTTCTCATCCACCAAGTGCTCCATCAGGAGCCTGTACTGAAGGGCTGGGCTGGGCTGGGCACTTGCCCCCTCCATTGGACCTGTTTCTGGGCATGCACAAAGTGTTTCCCCTTCCTCCCTCCATCCCTCTTAAGGGTGAAGGCTGTGCACACACTTCTCCCAGATTCTCAGGAAACAGCAGAAAACATGTTCAGAGTTCGAACTCTCAAAATCACATTGTTGTATCTGGTTATAATTTTAAAAGCATGCATGCTGGGTGGGAGGAGGCATCACAAATGGACACAACCCATTCATGTGGGTTGTTTCCTTTTATGTGGAATCAGGTTGACTACTCAAGACCGACCTTAGGAGTCTGGGTTGTGAAAGGCATGGAGCAGCCACCCGTCCATACACTCAGAATGGCCGCCAAAGGCCGGTGAGTTCCACCCAAGGCATGCTGGGAGTTGTAGGCATAAGCCTAGAGTTTTTTTAAAAAATTAAATTCCTAAAACTACTTAAAACCCAAAATGTGTTTTTAGATTTTTTTTCTGGTACATTGTACAACCAGACCTATCAGTATGCCAAATTTCAAATTTCTAACACATTTGGAAATGGGTACACATTTCCGGACATGCATTGCACACACAGAGTTACTTTCCGCTTTATACATAGAGATACTTCCTAGTAACTGTGGATGGAGACAGATGGAGTATTAAACCTGTAGCTTTGATGGGCTCTACACACACTCACTTGCTGAATTCGGACGACACATTAAGCAACTGGGGGGGGGGGGGGAGAACAATCGTCAGTTGTATTGCCTATCATGTCATCCGAATGCTGCCATAGTCAACTCAGCGCTGATCCTAATCCACAACACGGTTGATTATTTATTACCATGTTGTGTGGGGAGTACCCCCTAGATGAACAACTGTAAAGTTGGTTATTACCCCACCATTGACTATCGTGTTGTCCGAATTCAGCCAGAATTCAGCCAGAGTCAGACTTCAGAATTTCATACAACAGACGCACGTTCTAGTGATGGAATGTAAGTTCAGCAAAGGACTCATGGATATAAAGAAGCATCTAGAGTAAAACTTCTGCTCCCACGTTGAAAACATGGTCATGTACAGGGCTCGGGGTGAAAAGAAACCAGTCCTCTCACACCTCTGTTCAGTAGCACAACAGCCATGGAATAAGCTAAGCTAGTTCCGGGTTTGTTTATTCTTTGGCCAGTGTGTGTTGCCCATTGTGACACAGAATCAGATCTGAACCACTCAATTTAGATCTTTCCTATGGGGCATCTCCAATTGTACCATATCGGTTCAGATTTCAGGTGAGGGGTTGCTTCCCCATACCAAAATCTCCTTGTATATAGCAAAGTAGGATGTCATAAGAACATAAGAAGAGCCATGATGGATCGGACCAAGGATCCATCTAGTCCAGCACTCTGGTCACACAGCGGCCAGCCGGCCGTTGACCAGGAATCTACAAACAGTGCACCTATGTTCCCCAGCAGCTGGTGTATATAGGCTTATTCCCTCGATACTGGAGGTAGCACATAGTCATCAGGACTAGTAGCCATTGATAGCCTTCTCCAGGAATTAATCTAGTCCCTTTTAAAGCCATCCAAATTGGTAGACATCATTACATCTTGTGGTAGTGAATTCCATGGTTTAACTATACACTGTGTGAAGAAGTACTTCCTTTTATCTGTCCTGAATCTCCCACCAATCAGATGTCCCTGGGTTCTAGTATTAGGAAAGAGGGAGAAAAATGTCTCCCTATCCACATTCTCCATATTCCATGTTATGGAAAAGCATCATGGGCTACAACCCTTTTTCTTGACATGCTAGCTTTGTGGAGAGGAAGTCTTTGGTGACGAGGAGCATTCAGTCATGATGTTGCCCACTTTCAATGATACATCTGAATGGGCAGTGAACCATAAGAGTGCAAAGATAAAAATCACCATGAAGTTTCCTGGTCTAGTTCACTGTGGAAATCAGATTGTCAGACCCAAGGCAAGTACTCCCCAATTTAGCCAAGAGTTTCTCAACAGAGGCTAAAACAACAACAACAACCGCCACCTCATAGCATCTGAAAAGACTAATCGTACCATTTCAGGCCATGGGTTGTGATGATGCTCTGTGATGTAGTTTGTTGCAAGATTCTGTTTTGGCCCAATCTTTAGCAGGGGCCAGTTTAAGTCTGTTTTAGCAGCCTCAAGGTGCAATGATCTGGGAGTGGCTGTGGGATGCAAGTGTCCTCATAGCCAGAGTCCACAGATGACAAGGCAACCTCCTCTGGACACAGGAGTCGCCCCACCCCTGGGAACTCCCTGGGGAATCCTGGGCTGCTGAAAGTCTCATGATACCTTTCCGTGAACAAATCTGCCTGAGCTCTGGAGGACAAGGAGACGGGATCCTCTGAGGATGAGGGTCCATAATACTAGTTTGGTAGACCAGAGCCTACTGAGCTGATGCATTATTTGGACAATGAAGGTGACGTGTTTGTATACACACATCACATAAAGAGATCTTTGGGCGGGAACTGTTATGGAAGGAAAGATTAGAAATGAGCCATGAGACCGTCAAATGAGATTCACAAGGGGTGGACCAGATCTTAAATGGAGTCTGGTCTAGATGCACCCACTGCTTGTTGGATTTGCACGACTACACAGGTGAGATCGTGACTGGTGCTAGTGATTTAACCAATCTAGGTCTCCATTCAAAAGAAATGTTGTACAATGTACCTGTGAACTCCAGTTCAGCAGCCTCACTAACACAGGTAGCCGCACTTAACATGACTACTCTTCTAGAATCTAGCTGCAGCGGTAACAATGAATTTAATCAATGTGATTGATTCATATATTCTTTGTAGATTTAAAAGGTGAACTTCAAAAATGCCCACTGTAAAGGGATGTACAATGCTGATAGCCCCCTTTTAAAAATAATAATAATGTTGTGCATCTCATGATTGATTACATGCATTTAAAGATGACCTTCCAAAAAATAAATGAGATGTCTTTTACTTAGTCAACTGTTACCTTCATTAAGGAACCACAGAATGGCATCTATATATTAAATTGCATGGTATTTATTCCAGGGTGGTGCAGATTGATTAATTCCTCAGTTAAGAGCATGAGACTAAATCACCGTTAACCATTTAGCAGCCCCAGTCCACTGTTTGGCAAGCCCTCTCCTCCATATCTGAGATGAGCAACTTTGTTGCCACAATCCTGTGGTTCAAGCCCATATGGCTTCAGTAACATTAGAATACAACAGATCATGGGTCTTCCCATGCTAGTATGCCCTGACCTTATTTCTATCATCATTGGAGTTGTGTTGCATAGAAGCTGTCTGATACCAAAGTCATCCATGTATTCTAGTATTCTATTATTGTCTATTCTGCCTGGCAGTAACTCTCCAGGGACTTACCATGGCCTCCCTGGCCTCCTGCCCAATATTGGATGGAGTCTTGGTATAGAGCAGCCTTTCCCAACTTTGTGCCCCCAGATGTTTTAGGCTTCAGCTCCCATCAGCCCCACCTAGCATGGCCAGTGGTCAGGAACTCTGGAAGTTATCACCCCAAACATCTGGAGGGTACCAGGTTGGGGAATGCTGCTGTAGAGGCAACCACCTTGTTGTTAGAATGCAAGAGCTGTCCCATAACTAAATTATAGTATGCAAAGAAAAAAACAAAGAGACCACGTACACCAATGTCAGAATTCTGTATTATGGTGGAAAGGTAATTGATGAAGTTATATCTAGATGAATTTAGCCCTAGTTAAATATTCAACTAAGGTTGGGGCTGAACTACCTTAGTGGAGGAGTAGGGTAGCTGTGTGGTTGGGGGGAAAGGGTGTTGGGGTCAGGGGAAAGGGTATGGCCATTTGGGACACTCTGGAGGACCATTTTGGGACCCAGGAGGGGCAGAATTGGCCCACAGGCATGAGGTTCCCCACTTCTGATCTCCATGATAGTAGCGAAGGGCTTACATCACTCCTCGGCACACATTATTATAGTATAATGGCAGCTGCATATATGAATTAGAGTTCAGTTGGGGAGCTGTACATCAGGAAAATGAAGAAATCGTCCCTAGCATTACCATGGTAAATGCTTCACCTTGCCCTTAATTCAATCAGGAGTGGGAACTGTCCATTAGATGTGAGGGAGGAAACAGAGTTTCGCTCTTCTATTACCATCAGCAGGAGGAGATTGGACTGCACCTGTTGACTGCAATCCGGATGCATTGTTTGTTGATTAAGTTTATGTGCTCCCTTCCTCCAAGGAGCTCTGGGCAGCATGCATTGACTTCCTCTGATTTTATCCTCCAAACAGCCCTGTGAGGCAGCTGAAACTGACAAATACTGACTTGGGCCAAGGTCGCCCAGTGATCCCAGTGGCAGGGTCGGGATTTGGAACCCAGTTATTCCTGGTCCAAATCCAACCCTTGACCCACTCCCTCGCCCTGGTTGTATATGTAGAATTTACACAATAACAGCGCAGAGAAAATCACAACTTTCTGAGTATATTTGCAGTTGCCCCACCAAGGAAGCTGAGTCTTGGTTTTTAAGTAGAGCCTCCATGCAGAATCTTGTACAGAGTGCTTTCCGTATGCTCTGACCTTTTTCTGCATGCATAATACAATGTTCTACCATACTTTCTATAGAATGTGCAATGGATCATTGTAAGTGCTAATTGGGGGGGGGGGGGGGAGGGGGAATAAATTGCACAAGCCATGCCAGGATTCATAAAATTTATAAGCTGATATAAAATACCAAGTGAGGTGATTAAAGTAAATTAAATACCCCAGCAACACAGTTCTTGTGTTGTTTACTGCAAATATGACATTAAAAGCTTAAAACTGAATAAAATGCCCACAGGTCTTGAAGGGTTTTTTCCCCATTTGTTTGCAGGCATTATGAATCTCAGACATGATGCATCATTAACTTTTAGGGATACTTTTTACTGGCAAGAAGAAAGAAGCTAAAGTTACAAAGTACTAATAAGATCTCACCCAAAGGAAAAAAATGATTTTAACACAGATCTACCCCCCCCCCTTTTTGAGAACTGTGAAATGGGAGCCACAACATGGGGAGGAGGCTGGATCTATGTTAAAAGCGCTTGCCTGAGACTTGGGAAAGTTTGGACTGGAAGCAGAGGACCTACAAATGTCTGCTCAACACTTCAGACTGTGAGGATCGACTTGCTAAATGAGCAATCTGGCTCCCTTTCTTGACCAGTCACCACTAACCCCCCCCCCCAATTGCTCAAATCACAATTTGCAGAAATCACAATTGGTGCAAATTACAATTGGTGCAAATAACCGAACCTGGAGGGTAAAACCGTGCAAATTGCTGCCATTAAAAACAAACATACAACAGAATCCGCAAATTGGCTCGACTCGCTATTGAACGAATTGGTGCCAACAGGGGAAAACAGAACGTGATCCACAGGGCCGAGACAGCAAAAAACCATCAACTTTCACCACCCAAACGGAATCTCCCGACATCCCTCCCTGTAACAATTACAGCTATTGGCAGAGGATATAGCACTCCTGGTGGCTCCACATGGACTTGCGGTTTGTTTGGAGTCCACTCAGAGTAGGGTTTCATTGTATTGTCTCCCTTTCTGTGGAACTCCCTGCCTGTTGATGTCAGACAGCCATTGACTTTGTTTTGCTTCTGGCGCCTGCTGAAGACATTTTTACTTAATCAAGGCCATGTCTATACGAGGTTGCATTTGCGCCTCGTAATTCGTCATACTGCATTTGCCGTCCTCCAATAGTATCCCGGCAACAAGGTGTGCAAATGCAGGATTTTAATCTCTCCGATGAGGTGGGCAGTGCCCCATGCACCCTGTTCCCCGTGTTTTCCCCCTCCCCCTGCTCCCCACAGTGGCGGAGGGAGGAGAATCGGGGAGCCCAGGTATGGCCAGCCGCCTGTGCCAGGCGAAAAGTCCTTGCGCGCAGTGGGGCTAGGGGGTAGCGGGTGGGCAGCTCTGCCTTTCTCTGGGCTGCCTCCTTTGGAGAGACCTCAGAATGCGCCATGTGTCCCTCGCTCAGCACCCTCTCCCCCTCCTCACTCCCTCTCTGTCTTTCACCATCCCTTCCCTGTGCTCCACTTCGCCTGTCAGGGGGAAGCAGCCTCGTCTGTCCCTCTCTCCCTCGCTGGCTCGCTCTGCTGCACCTCCGAGGGTGCACCTTGTGCCATGCTGGAGCTGGGGCCGGTGACCTCGCAGCCCCCCCATTGCCACCTCCCCTACCCCAGGATGTTGCCCCCGTCCTGGACCCAGCTAGGGATTTTCTTCATCTTGCTCTGCCCAGCCAACATCAGTCGTGGAGGGGGGAGAAACTCATCTCCTCGCTCCCATTTTTAATTTTTTTTTTTAACCTTTAAGCAGAATTGCGCCTGCTCAGTGCCCCATCCCACCGGTCCTGGCGCACCGTGCCATTTATGTTTACTTATTTATGTTTTTTTACTGTTTCTTTAATTCCACTGGCCAGCAGAGGTGTGGAGACAGTCCAGCAGCCATTCAGCTCGCTGTACCCCTCCCTTTGCCCTGGCTAGGCGACCAATCAGGGTTAGGCATTGGCCAGGACACACCTCTGGCGCAAAGCCAGAGGATGGTGACAGACTGGAGTTGAGTGTCTGTGCCTAACTAGCATGAAAAAGTTGGGGTAAGTACCCAACTTTTTTAAAGCGGAGCATCAGGGGAATGCTCTCGGATGGCTCCGCAATGGCGGCTGTGTCATATAAATGACCTGCCGCCACTGTGGATCCACCCCTGTGCTTTCCCCTCATCAAAATGTGCCCTAAGTCATCCCTGGTTGACCAGCCATGGGTTTATTGTCATAATAGATTTTAAATATTTTAATCCTGTATTTTGATTCTTTTACTGTCTTTTATTGCTCACCACACAGGAATTTTGTTAAATGCAGAGCAATATATAAATCCTGTTAAATAAATAAATAAATAGCACTTAAAGCGAAAATATTCCGTAAGTCCACATGGAAAATGGATAAACCCAACCTTTCCTTATTCTGAATAGTTCTAATTTAGAGTGTTGTTAGGGTATGAAAAGCAAATCAAGTGCTCAGATGCAGGCCACATTATTTGAATGACTGATTTATAAAAGACAGTGTTACTAGATAGGAAGCACACAACCGATTCCCATTTGACAGGCTGAAAGACAAATAAGTCTTGATCACTATGAGCTCAGAGCAGCTCTTTTGGCGCAGGGGTGCTCAGCAATTGCATGGGGTATTCAGGATTTTGAAGGGAAAAGTAGACACATCATCTGTTTATGATGCTTGCTTTTGAATGCTGGGACCCCAACAGTATGTGCTACTTATTCAATGTACCAGTGAGGCCTGGAATCACATTCAATACAAAAAGAAAGCTTCACGGCAAAATAGGTCATTAAGTGAAGAATTGAAGGATAAGTGTGACAATTAAAATGCCAAAAAAGAAAAAAAAAACTGAGCAATTGCTTTATTGCTCACTTGTGTATTTTCTTGCCGCTGGGCATTTTAATTGTCCTAATCTTGACCCTTCATTTGGTACTTAATGCCACTGTTGAAATCCTCTGTTTTTGGAGTGTCAGAACTTTATAGGCCATACTTAAGTATTGCAAAATGGAGCAGGCTGGAAGGTTCTGCCTTGCTGTAGAACACAACAGGGCTGTTCACGTCTAATGCCAAATCATACTTTGGGTTTACAAGACGTGCCTCTCTCTTTTTAGCCTCTGTGAAGGGAGGACAAATTTAGTGGGGTGACTATATGGAAAGGAGGACAGGGCTTCTGTGTCTTTAATAGTTGCATAGAAAAGGGGGATTTCAGCAGGTGTCATTTGAATGCATGCAGCACCTGGTGAAATTCCCTCCTCATTACAACAGTTAAAGCTGCAGGAGCCCTGCCCTCTTTTGTATCCAGTCACTCTAGTATAGCTCCTGCAGCTTTAAGTGTTGTGATGAAGAGGGAATTTCACCAGGTGCTGCATGCATACAAATGACACCGGCTGAAATCTCCTTTTCTAGATAACTCTTAAAGATACAGGTGCCCTGTTCTTTTCATATGGTCACCCTACATTTTGGAAAACAAGCATGCAGCAGGGGATGGTTTAAACTTTCCCTATCTGTGCACAGTGGTCCTGATCTAGACTGAGAGAGGGGGCTGTGCACTTACTTATAAGTAAAAAAGAGAGGGTAAGTTTCACACTTTGTCTTCAGTGGACCATGTAGTTTAGCCCACTTGCTGCTGGGAATTGCACCTTTTGGCCTGTGCAGCAATGCATTTTGTATTCCTCCATTATATTTCAACCCACTGACTGCAGTCTGAGGGGCAACTGCTGAGCAGAGCAGAAAGGCAAGACAGTGTAGGTGAACAAAATTTCAACTATATATATATATATATATATATATATATATATATAGGCTGACCATATGAAAAGGAGGACAGGGCTCATGTAACCTTAACAGTTGTAGAGAAAAGGGAATTTCAGCCAGTGTCATTTGTATGCAATTAGTTCCTGGTGAAATTCCCGCTTCATCACAACAGTTAAAGTTGCAGGCACTATACTAGAGTGACCAGATACAAAAGAAGGCAGGGCCCCTGCACCTTTAACTGGTGTGATGAAGAGGGAATTTCACCAGGAACTAATTGCATTCAAATGACACTGGCTGAAATTCCCTTTTCTCTACAACTGTTAAAGTTACATGAGCCTTGTCCTCCTTTTCATATGGTCAGCCTATATTTACACACACACATACAAGTTCAACTTCAGTTCCAGTTCCACATGTTTCATAGAACAGAATAGTAGAGTTGGAAGGGGGAGGAATAACAATTTCACCCAAAGGGGAACATAGACAAAACATTTATGCATGACCACAGTGTGGTGGAGGGTGGGGAAATAGAAGCTCTACTCTAAATTTCCTTAATGCATCCATGAAGTTTTCTCTCCTATGGATAGGTGGAGGCAATCTGTCTAGTTTCTTGCAGCCCCAGCATGAAGAATAATCTGATTGTTGTTCTGCAGCCTTTGCAGCTCATCTGTGGTAGTTATAGGAAAGCTAGCTCTGTCTGCGACAGGAGAGATTCCTTCCTTCCTTAACCATCCCTGATGAATACACAAACATGCCTAGACACCATGAATTATAAAACGGATTCCGGTTGGGTGGAGAGGAGAATCGGTTAATAAGATTCTGAGGGACTTCCTGGCTTCAGGAACACTGTAACTCCAAGAAAGAATTGTGATACATGTTGTAATCTTAATCCATTACATATTTCCTACATGACATATGTATGCACGAGTCCAGCTGATTTCATTTGCAACTGCATACAAGGCATCAGTTTCTTAGAATGTTGGGTTTGAAATTTATATCCATTCATTTGAAGCTAATTTTAGATACAGATACTGCTCCCCTACCTCTCTGACTTAGAATTCTATTCTCCCTCTTTTTCAACTTTTAAATTTAAAGAAGTTGTTTTATAAAATATCAAAAAAAGAAGAAGAAGAAAGAACCAAGTAAAAATTGCTTCTCTTTCAGCTTTTTGCCTGATTACATCAGCGGGGACTTTGACTCTATTATGCCGGAAGTAAAGATGTATTATACAGCCAAGGTAAGTATGTTTTTTAAAAGCTCCCCCCCCCAAAAAAAAACAACTCCCCCCCCCCCCCAACCCTAACCTTTCCTGAAAAGTATCTTTAAAGCTCACTTGGTTGTTTTATTGGCTAGGGTCTTGGGAAAATATATCACCTTTATAGCATTGGTTTTCAAACTGTGTTCTGAATGAGGAACTCAGGGTTCCTTTGAAACTTGTACGTCGAGGGTAGAGATGGATGAACCAGCCTGTTTCTGGCCCATATAACCTTTGCGTATGTTCATCTGTACATTCTGTATCATGCCCGCATTCATGTTTTGTGTCCTAATGTCCTCATTCACACGCGTTTGCAAGCCCACACGTCTACTTGACGAAACCAAAACTGGTACAGAAGTTTGAAGTACAGATGATAGAATTGAATATAATTAAATACCACAAATATTACCAAAAGGAAAAGATAGAGTAGCACACCATTCCTTGCCACTGGACCTGCAGTAGTACAAAGCAGCAAAGCCTGAATTTGTGCAAATCAGCAAAACCCAAACTCACCAAAGTTCTCCAAATTCCATCTTAAAGCTCGTTCTGACTCAAGTCCATATTGGATTATAAACTTAACTTTCTTCTTTTTGTATGAAGACCTGTGCATATTTTTGCGGTGTAGTTTTTCAAATACATTAACTGTGTGCTTCTTTGAAATGCCCACATTCTTCTCCCATTGATTAAAGTGTGTTTTTGCACATTTTTCAAAAGTACTTACTTTTTCATGCGCATTTTTCAAATGTACCCATGCTGTTGAATGCAGGTTTTTTGGTCCGCAAATCACATTGCAAGCTTGGAAATGTATGGATGTTGTCTGCAGATTGCATCTGAATTTCTGTTCAGTCTGGAAGGTTTGAACTGGTAAATCCTGATTAAAAATGAACTAGAACAAATTTCTCAAATATCCCTAATTAACAGTGTTAGAGTAAAAGCAGTGAAAAGCAGAGTGTTTTGGCTTGCCAAATATAGAGTAGGGAAGGTGTTATGGAAAATGACGAGGGTTTTTTTTGTTTTTTTTTGGAGGCCTAAGCACAAAGGGAAGACTTCAAGTTTCATTGACATGGGGTTGGTCATGCAAGGGGGCAGATTGAGAGCTATACCAAAAGAAAGAGTGAGAAAGAAGGCCAGAAAGAGTATATTTATGTGGTTTCAGAGAAAGGACAGATAAAAGGAAATATTTCTTCACACGGCATGTAGAAACCATGGAATTCGGTACCACAAGATATAGTGTTGGCCACCCACTTGGATGGCTTTAAAAGGGGGTTAGACAACTTTATGGAGGAGAAGGCTGTCAATAGCTTCTAGACCTACTGTCTATATGCTGCCTCCAGTATCAGAGGCAGTATACCAGTTGCTGGGGAACACGAGCAGGAAGATGCTGTTGCATTCATGTCCTCCTTGTGGTCTTCCCACGGACAGCTGCTTAGCCACTGCGCAAACAGAATGCTGGGCTCAATAGGCCTTTGGTTTGATCCAGCACAGCTCTTCTTATGTTCTTATGTACCTGGATTAACTATGTATGACTATCCCCAGGATTATGGCTTTTCAAGTACTCAAGTCGGTCTAGAATGTTCTGAATATCTGATTATTGGAATCTATTTCTGCTACCATCCATTTTAGGAATGGCTAAACAGCATATTAATTTGGATTTTTCTCCTTCAAAATGCTTTCTGTTTATGCAAGCAACTTGGCCAGTTGTAAGTGACACAGAGTGCAGACACTCCATTTCAGTTGCAACATCATGTTGCAAACAGCCATAACCATGGATTTGCAGATTGGAAGTTTTCGAAACAGAGATGTCGTCAAGTTCCAAGGCAGGGTTTGTCAATTTAAAGGGAATTGCTGGGTTTGAATTTGCATTGCTCCATGCTCACATTTTCAGAATGGAAGCAGAAGTAAGTTACAAGCGGAAACTCTGGAGGAATCCTATGCAAGTCTTGTCATGTAAAATGTTTGGAGCTTTCGAAGACATTTAATGTGATTGCATAACTGTGACATTGTAGGCTGACCATATGAAAAGGAGGACAGGGCTCATGTAACTTTTAACAGTTGCAGAGAAAAGGGAATTTCAGCCAGTGTCATTGTATGCAATTAGTTCCTGGTGAAATTCCTTCTTCATCACAACAGTTAAAGTTGCAGGGGCCCTGCCTTTTTTTGTATTTGGTCACTCTAGTATAGTGCCTGCAACTTTAACTGTTGTGATGAAGAGGGAATTTCACCAGGACCTAATTGTTTAAGTTACATGAGCTCTGTCCTCCTTTTCATATGGTCAGCCTATGACATTGGAACAAGTTTCACATTTAGTATGAAAACATAAGCTAGGGTGACCAGATAAAATCCAGGTCAGGGCTCCTGTAACTTTAACAGTTGTAGAGAAAAGGGAATTTCAGCCAGTGTCTTTTGTATGCAATTAGTTCCTGGTGAAATTCCCTCTTCATCACAACTATTAAAGTTGCAGGGGCCCTGCCTTCTTTTGTATATGGTCACTCTAGTATAGTGCCTGCAACTTTAACTGTTGTGATGAAGAGGGAATTTCACCAGGAACTAATTGCATACAAATGACACTGGCTGAAATTCCCTTTTCTCTACAACTGTTAAAGTTACATGAGCCCTGACCTGGATTTTATCTGGTCACCCTAACTTACGCCAACTATTTTGTGAGCTAGTGCAATGGTAAAGCGACTGAGCTGCTAACCAGAAAGTCCCAATTCAACTCTTATGTGAACTATCTCAGTGCTTAGACCAAGATACTAAGCAGGTAATAGAACTGACCTACCTTACAGAGTTGGGATAAGGATCACAACTAAATAGAGTGGCTAAAGTGCTTTGAACACTTTGTTAAGGTTTTACTTTGTTTGAGCCACCTGCCTGTAGTTCAGTACTTTGGGAGCCTTTAGCTGCCTGTTTACTCCCCATAGCAAATCAAAATACTTCTAAACAGAGTATATACCTAAGATTGTTTGGTGGGATAAATCCGTTTGGTCCTAACGTTAATTATAGTACAGAAGTCTTTGAATCCATGCCTTTCTTTTATTGATACAAATATAAATTCTCAGTTAAAATACAAAAGAAGTAAAAGTTATATTTCTTAAGCATTTCTTGCCGTTATCAAAGAAAGCATTGCTGAGTCAATTTTGCTTATCAAGACTTCTCTATAGGCAAGGAGCTTCATTATCAAAGAAGCTACCTGACCCTATTTATACAGTTTCTAAAATACTACTTCACTGCCCATATGTCAGTACTAATTGCTATTTCATTAATCTAAGTTCACACTTGACTTCTAAAAGAATCTTTCATGATCAAAACACTCCTACAAAACCTTAAACATACACTTTTCAAGTTAGATAGAATTAATTTTGATATATGTCTTTGGCAAAGTGATTTCTCAGTCAAAAGTTTGGTAATTAAACCTAAGCACATATGTTTGTCGAGACATCTATATAACAGATTTAATATGTAAACCTTACCAAAAAAAAAATTGCTCATTAATTGATAAGCAAAAATGTTAAGTTCACTGTGCCCTGGAATAATACAGTGTGATGTCTCTCCATTTCTCACATAATCCTTTTCATCTCTGGTGATGAGTTATAATTAATCGTTCTCTCTTTGGATATTATCCAAACTGCTTTGCCAAATACATTTTGATAGCGATTTCCTAAAGTTCATGGTGAACTCACTTTGTATCTTCTTAATTGGTATCTGTTACCCTATTATTTATTTAATTGTTTGGATTCCTACTTAGCTTCTATGCAACATGCTTAATTGCCCAGGGCGTGTAGCTCCAAGACAAGATAGCTTTCGGCTTTGTGTGGGTGTGTGTGTGGGGGGGGGGGGGGTAAATAGTCACTTTCTTCCGTAATCATTTTTAGCAGATTGAGAATTGTGCCCCCAACCTTTCGTGACAAATCCATGACAACTTAAAAATGCAATATATCAATGCTGAGTGTTGTTATTTACTTTGGGCCTCAGTCTGCCCTCTTCTTTATACAGCTCCAGGATTAATTCAAAAGAATGTTTTTGATCAATGCTGTACAATCTGATAGTGGAACAAACCCCCCCCCCCACTCCAAGTATCCTATGCATTGTCACAGAGGATGCTGGGGCACAGCCCTCAGATTATGTGCAGGTACGCACCATCCAACTTTTTATCCTAGCATCTTCTGTGACTGTCGCATTGAAAAGGATCATATCATGCACTGTTCATTGGTGTCCTAAAAATATAAATGTCCCAAGCAGCCAGTTCATGATGTGCGGTTCATTATTTATGTATTTATTACATTTCTATACCACCCAATAACCAAAGCTGTCGTGGGGGGGGGGGGGGGGGGTTCACAAAAATTAAAATGACAAAATATAGCGTAAAATAAAACATAAAATTTAAAAGCTTAAAACTACAGTATAAAAGTACAGCCACAACAAAACGTAGCAGCAATGCAGAGATTTAAAATGAAATAGCAGGATTTAAAACTGTCGGGTGTCAAGTGTTTCATGGACAATTCACAAGGCAGGCCTTGTGAATTGTGAGTTTAAAGATTGGGAATTGTTGTGAGAAAGTCTGTCTCTCTGTGGCTTATCACTGTTGCTGTTTCTCCAGGGTAGTTTGCTAGCCGAGGCCCTGAGTTTCCTTGAGAACGAATGAATGTTTAGAAAAGGTGGGGGCTATCTTGCAAGCTGTCTCTCACATGGTGTCATCATCAAGAGGAGGTTGTACCGTGCTGCCTTGTTGGCACATGAGTTTAGGTTACAGGCCTGAAGTCCTGTCAGTCAAGTGGCTTGAAATAGCCAGCCTCCAGGCTATGAGAGGAATGAGCAAAGGGGAGGCCCTTTGCTAAGAATCATCTGTTCTACGCTTGCCATGAAACTCCTTGTGTTTTTGGGATTCTATCTGTTTGGAGATGTTGGATGCACTCTGTACATGTTTTGTTGCTATTTAGACTTGGAATTTCTAAAGACTGTGCCATGGAAAGTGCTCTGAGGCTTTTCATAGACTTGGACTTGCTGTTACTGTTTCTGGATTGTGTTCTATGGCCTGAGAGAGGGCTTTCCCTGGATGGAGCCAAAGTACGGGCACGGAGGAAATTTCCTAGGCTGATCATTGCTGTTTCTAGATTGTGTGTGTGTGTGACCTGTGAGAGAGCCTTCCTCAGAGCCAAAGTTACTGGCAAAAGAAGTTTCCTAGGTTGAAGAGGTTCGTGCCCTGATATCTTGCTTACATGATCAGCTCAGTGTTTTCTGGCAGGCTGAGTCTGGTTTGTGCAAGATGAATCTGTCTTTGCCGGGCTTCATACATCCTTGTGCTGGAGTTTCTCCTTGAGCTCTGCTCTTGTTCTTGATGAGTCTGTGTGTGTCGCCCCTGCTGACTGCTCTCATGGGACGGGCAACCCTACAGGTCTTTCCCTGAGTGATTGCTGTTCTAGTTCGCATCAAGCCATTGTACCTGAAGCTATCTGGCCTTCATCAGCTTTATGTGTCTGTATGCAGAAATGAAACCATTATGCTTGAATTCCGTGTGATTTCACAAATAAAAGAGTCTCACAGTTTGGAATGTGTTGTCAGAAGCCTGGAGTTGAGCTGTGTCACGACAAAAACAACAGTTCTGAAAGACTAAGGTGTTAAAATGTTGAAGCAGACTTTCCAAACTTTGATTGATTGATTGATTGATTGATTCAGTAAAGCTTCCAGGATGTTTTTCAGACTGATGGTGAGATGCAGTTGATTTACATCTAGTGATTATGAATGCTGACTTTACTATTTACAGAGACCTTTGAATTTGACTAATTTGAAATTTGCACGGACTAGCTTACATTTAATTATTTGCCAAACAAACAAACAAAACAGCCCATCAGATTTGTTTAGCAAATTGGGGACGGTATTTTCATTTCCAATTAAAATCAAGAATTCTAATACTATATTTGCTTGAACCAGGAAATAATTTTAAAAAGTTGCTCATGTCTGTGAAACTTTAAAAAATAAGAAAAAAAAACCCATTCAATCTCCTGCATTCATTTCATGCTGACCTTTTACATATATACTCAATAAAAGCACGAAATGTGCTCGTGTTTAGACTGATAAATACAAATGTTTCAGTGCAGGGCTTGCTGCTTAAAGTGAGTTAAGGTTACATTCATATGCATGTTTAGACAGAAAGAAGTACCACAATTCCCAACATTCCCCAGCCAGCCGTTCGTAGGACTTTTTCCTGTGTAAACATGCATAGCATTGTATAGCAAGTTCATTTGTAGTCTCTAAGAAATAGGGACCAGGAACTCATTATCTTATTGATAAATGCATTAAACGGCAGGTATCAATGTTCTTAATACCCCCTGTTAAAAAAAGCCACCAAAGTACAGAATGGATAAATAAGTTACCTGTGAACCTTTTATTCAACTTTCCTATTATTCACATGTCAGCAATATTATATGAAGATTATACAGCACCTACTTTTAGTCCTTTGACAGAGTATCAATCATTTGACAAGTGGTGTAGTGGGCAAATGGTTTGCATCTGATTATTCTTGATACCTGCTTATCTTTCCTGGTTATTATGTCGAGTAATGGGCTGAGGGAGTAAAGCTGCTTATGTATGAAGTTTAATGGGATGTTTTTAACTTGCTGAGTGAATATCAATGGTACAGTGGAAGTGGTAGAAATGTTTTATTGGAGGTATGTTCTATTGTAACGATTTCTCTTATGTGTGGGTTTGAACTGCGGGGCAATAGAACCTGTAATAGCGTCTTTCCCTGCTCACGTGAGGGCTGAGCATGCAACCATGATTTGCATAATTACCCATGATGAAGCATAGGTTGCCAAGTCATCTGAAACCGGCTTACGGCAGGGGCTACTTCTTACCCCGCCGCAACCCATGGCTTGCAGTACAGGTTGTGGCGTTAGTGAGAAGCCATTGACGCACTCTGGGTTCAAACGACACAGCGACTCACGATGCATGGCAGGTAGTTATGCAAATTGCAGTTCCATGCATGGCATACAAGGGGGAAGAAGCCATGATGGGTTCTTTTGCCCCCACAATCGTCCAAATGCAGTGTGCATTTCTAGCATAGTACAAAAACAAACCAACAAAGAGTTTTGTGGCACCTTAAAGATGAACAAATTTACTATGGCATTCAGGGACTAGACTCCACTTCATTGATTAAAGTCCACTTCATCCGATGCATGAAGTGTTAACCTAAGTTGGCACTTACATACATATACTTGCACAATTGAACGCAGTTGTAATTAATAGCACATGGCCAACAATCACTTGCTGAGCATTTTGTTGATCGTGAGTTCTGAAATATCCTACAGACACGAATCAATGCTAGGTGCCTGAAATTAAGCTAATTTTCGCTTAACTCAGTGGAACAAACCAATATGCAGCCCCATGTCTTGAACACCTCGCACGGTACCAGAGCTGCCTTTTTTGTTTGAAGAGGTTCAGTCATGAACTAATTCCATTCAATTTCCCCTTTTCAGATTAAGCTGTCACTGTTTAAAACATTTTCATGGATGTAATTTGCTTTCATTGCAGTGCATTCCAACTTTCTGTATTGCAAACTGACAGAAAACAGTAAGTGCTTTTTTTTTTTTTTTTTTAATGGATTGTACCTCCTCACTTTCACAGTTCCATTTTCAGGCGGCAGCATTTGGAGCAGGGGGGAAGGACTTTGGTGTTTTTCTCAGGGTGTTGGAGAAAAACTCAAAATATTCTGGGGTAGTGAGGAATACCAGGAAAGTAGCATGGCTTTTTCCCTCCAACAAAAATTTCTTTGCTAAAGAGCAAAATCCTATGATGGTAAAACAGGAAAAGTGTGCTGTACCTTCCATTGATGTTCATTCAACAACTCCCAGCATTCCCCAGCCAACCAAGGACATTTGTAGGCCTTTTGTTCTTTGGTATCGTTCTTGTTATTATACAAATTCTGAGCATGAAGGAAACTATCCATTGGTAAGTATCCAAAAACAACCCATGCCTCATCACATATGGTTTTATCTATTATACGTTGTAATGATATGTATGCATGATCTTTTGCATATGTATTAGAGTATAGTAATACATCAGTTGTGTGCTTTTTAGAATGTTGAGTTGTTTGTATTTCAAATTGTTTAGTTTTAGCCCTTGTTTAGTTTTGTTGATTACACTGCACTTAATATACCTGTATATTTGAAATAATTTTCAGAAAGATACATGCGTTGCTTCCCCCCAGCAAAACCACAGCTCTCTGGGCCGTTACAACAATTCACAAAAACTACAAACCATAATCTCATACAACATTACATAATACAACATTATAATAAAACATAGCCTAACAGATTTTAAAATAATTTAAACAGCTAAACTATTTCAGTAATAGACCTGGGAGTTGGGACATCCGGTTTCTAGTTCCCACTCGGCCATGGAAACCCACTGGGTGACTTTGGGCCAGTCACAGACTCTTGGCCCAACCTACCTCACAGGGTTGTTGTTCTGAGGATAAAATGGAGAGGAGGGGGATTATGTACGCTTGGAGGAAAAAAAGGCGGGATATAAATGCAATAATAATAAATAAGTGCCTGCCATTTAATGGCATTATATGCCATTAGATGCCTGGGAGCAGAAGGCAGTTTTAATATAATTTACCATAAAATTAAAGTGGATGGCATATTCAGAAGTAATGTGGGTACATCAAGTGAACCTGGACCAGTACAATAAGAATCTCTGCTATACTGTAGATTTGCATGTGGCCTTGTAAAATTTGCCTTCAATAAGCTTCATTTACACATCTGAAAAATGGATAATAAATGTGGCAGATCTAACTGGGTTTCAGTGAACGCAAAACAAAACGTAAACATAAAAAGCACATTGGTAATTAAAGCTATGTTTTTTTTACACGTTGGAGCACCCTTGACAAGTGTTTATAGTCACCGCCACCATCGCTGATATCACATTGGTTGGTGTCTTCCACCTCCATTTAGCTCCTAAATGTTTCCTCTCACACTTCAGTCCCTGAAGTAGCATTATAAGTCAAAATAGAGATGGAGTTGTATTATGCTCCGCAGCCTTCTTCCTGTGATACTGAATCTGAATGGAAGATGAATCTCCAAATGAAGATGCAACAACAGCGAACGTGAGCTACATTTTCCTCCTGTCCTTTGAGGCTGTGGTCCCCTCTACAAGAATTCAGTTTGGCGCCCGGTTCTCCGATTATGCGCATCTTCTCGTAATCGCTTTTACGCCTAATCCCTATACACGGGAGGCGGTGAAGCGCATTACCGGTTGTATGAAAGGCGCTTTAAAGGTGTTTACATGCGGAGAATCACTTGTTTACATGGTCATAATGCGCTTTAACTGCCGCGGTAAATTAAAACTCGCTATTTAACGCGCATTCGATAATGTGCATAATCGGACAGAAAAAGTGCCTCAACCCCCAATTTGCACTCCGTTGATGTGGAGGTAAAATCTGTAATGCGCTTTGAAAGAACTTTAAATTGCTCTTGTAGAGGCACCCTGTAATAAAATGCAAGCATTGAGGGCATGAATGGGAACCCAACAGTCTTTCTGCTTTCAACTACTGTGTTCTGAGCATACAAATTGCTCCCAATGGGAATAAATAAGTGCATTTAAATGTCAGAGGAGGCCTTCTGAAGAATCGTTGTCAGTCAGTGTTGAAGGAGCAAAGCGGTCATAACATTTCATTCTGGACACCTGGGGAAAACCTTCTTGTCACGATGAAAGTAGTTGTTGCCTTCAGGCAACACTTCTTACCTGAGACCTGCTTGATTCAGTAGCAGGCCCAGTAGCATAAGGGATGTGACAAATGGAATGCCCCATCAGCTCTTGTCATTCCGATCATGGGTTCAGCTTCATCAGGAAGTGAAGTAAATATTTTCTCAAGCAGACAATGCATTCAACAAGCAAGATAACCAGCCATTTTTTCATTGACATCAGCCTTATCCCATTGAACCCAGTGGAACCTTGTCCACACAAAGGAAAATACGGTGGCTTAGGTTGCTATCCGATACACTTCAATCAGGAAGTAAGTCCCATTGAAATCAATAGAGCTTATTTCTGAGTTGACATGCATAAGATTGTGCTATTAACTATGTGGGGGCTGCAGCTTTAGAAGACAGAGCAATGTCTTCTAAAAGTAGAACCATCTGAGGCCCGCTGTAATACATTTGCTGGGCACTTCCAGAATAAAATCTCTGGCATCCGTCAGGACTTAGACTCCAGTGTTATAGCAGGTGAATCTAGTGAGGTATCCAGAGCACAGGCTTGTCCTGTTTTCTTGGATGAGTTTCAGTTGGTGCAGTTCGAGGATGTTGACAAGGTGCTTGGACAGGTTCGTTCAACCACTTCCATATTGGATCCTTGCCCCTCTTGGCTAATAAAAGCTAGCAGGGATGGAACAACTGGCTGGGCCAGGGAAGTGTTTAATGCCTCTTTGCAAGAGGAAGTGGTCCCAGGCCTCCTGAAAGAGGCGGCAGTGAGACCACTCCTAAAGAAATCTTCCCTGGACCCTGAAAATCTTAATAACTACAGGCCAGTAGCAAATGTTCCATTCCTGGGCAAGGTCCTGGAGCGGGTGGTTGCGAGCCAGCTCCAGGCACTCTTGGATGAGATTGATTATCTGGATCCATTTCAGTCAGGTTTCAGGCCTGGTTTTGGTATGGAAACAGCCTTGGTCGCCCTGTATGATGACCTATGTCGGGAGAAAGACAGGGGGAGTGTGACTCTGTTGATTCTCCTTGATCTCTCAGTGGCTTTCGGTACCATCGACCATGGTATCCTTCTGGGACGACTGGCTGAGTTGGGAGTGGGAGGCACTGCATTGCAGTGGTTCCGCTCCTACTTGGGGGTCGGCTCCAGAAGGTGGTGCTTGGGGAACATTGCTCAGCCCCGTGGATTCTCCAGTATGGGGTTCCGCAGGGGTCAGTTTTGTCCCCCATGCTGTTCAACATTTACATGAAACCGTTGCGAGTGGTCATCCGGAGTTTTGGAGTGCGTTGTCATCAGTACGCTGATGACACGCAGCTCTATTTCTCCTTTTCATCTTCATCAGGTGAGGCTGTGAATGTACTGAACCAGTGCTTGGCTGCGACAATGGACTGGATGAGGGCTAATAAACTGAAACTCAATCCAGACAAGACTGAGACGCTGTTAGTGGGTGGTTCCGCTGACTGGATGGAGGGTCTTCTGGATGGGGTTGCACTCTCCTTGAAGGAGCGGGTTCGTAGCTTGGGGGTTCTCCTAGAACCATCTCTGTCACTTGAGGTGCAGGTGGCCTCAGTGGCACGGAGTGCCTTCTACCAACTTCGGTTGGTGGCCCAGCTTCGTCCCTATCTAGACAGGGATAACCTGGCTTCAGTTGTCCATGCTCTGGTAACCTCCAAGTTAGATTACTGCAATGCACTCTACGTGGGGCTGCCTTTGAAGGTGGTTCGGAAGCTGCAGCTTGTGCAAAATGCAGCGGCCAGATTGATAACTGGAACCAGTAAGTTCGAACATATAAGACCTACTCTGGCCCGCTTGCATTGGCTGCCTGTATGTTTCCGAGCCCGTTTCAAGGTGCTGGTTTTAACCTATAAAGCCTTACACGGCTTGGGACCACAATACCTGATGGAACGCCTTTCCCGACATGAACCTACCCGAACACTATGTTCAACATCTAAGGCCCTCCTCCGAGTGCCTCCTCCGAGGGAAGCTCAGAGGTTGGCAACAAGAGAGAGGGCCTTCTCTGTGGTGGCTCCCCAATTGTGGAATGATCTCCCCGACGAGGCCCGCCTGGTGCCAACATTGTTATCTTTTCGGCGCCAGGTCAAGACTTTCCTCTTCTCTCAGGCATTTGGCAATATCTGAGGAGCCTGGGTTTGTTTTGTTTTGTTTTTTGTAGCTTTTTGAAGTGGTTTTAAATGTACAGATTATGTGTATGTTGTATGTTTTTGCTGTTTTAATTTTTGTATATTGTTTTTAATCCTATGTAAACTGCCCACAGAGCTTCGGCTGTGGGGCAGTATACAAATGTAATAAATAAATCAATAAATAAATATAAATGTTCTGAATAGAATTCTTCACTCATATATAACACTCCAACAACATGTGGCCCTCCAAGCATTTTGGCCTTCAACTCCCATCACCCCTAGCCAGCATAGGCAATGGTGAGGGGTAATGGGAGTTGTAGGCCAAAACATCTGGCTGGCCATAAGTTGCCCACCCTGCCTACATCCAGTAGAACTGCTCTTGGGGAAAGCACATCTAACAGTAAAATATAGTCCTGTGTTTACTAATGGTAGTTAATGTTATTGTGTAATACGTAATCACATTGTGCCATGACCATAGAAGCTGGCTTCATTTTTCTTTGACCTCTCATTGGGTTGGGGTCAGAGCGTTTATAGGCAGTACTAGACTAACTGAAAGCCCTTTAATACTAGCCTATTTATCATAGGCATGCACAGCATATCTCATTAGGGTGTGCACCCAGGGATTTATTTATTTTTTAAAGGCGAACATTTATTGAATGCTCAATCATAAAGGGCATTATTCATTTATTTATTAAACACCGTAGACTCTGATGCCATATTCTGCATTCAGCTTGCCTGACTGCAGGAGGGCCATTGCAGTTGTGGGGGGGATGAGGAGTTGCTCCTCATGCCCCAGCATCGGTGGGGTGTTATGGAAACATTGGTCAGAGGAGAGGCTTTCAACACAATAATAGCCTTCAGTGGCCCTCTTTAGAGTGTGGCTCCTGCCAGAGAGGTTCCCAGCAGAGCAATTCTTTTTTAATCCTGCTTCCGGAAGCAATTGTGCTCTCTCAGAGGCACCGTTTCTTCAGTACGGTGGCACGGCAGCCAAAGGACCATTCCCGCCACATCTGAATTCCTACTCAAAGGCTGCCTCCATTTGGCACTTATTGCTTGAGACATTAGGGTGTGCCCGGGCACACCTGGCACACCCCTTGTGTACACCTATGATGAGAATTGAGAGTGTACTTGCATTTTTGCGACTCAAGGAAGATACAAAAGATTCATCTGGTGGATGGTTAGAGTTGCGTATGTATTCGAATTGGTAGCATATGGGTTTGTTTGTTTTTTTGTTTTGACTGTTACATACATGCCCGTCAAAATAATGAATGAATTATTGGAGCTGTCTACATTTTATTGAAGTTTGAACATCTGTTTACTTATGAGTCAGAGCTTTGATATTGATTCATAGGTATGTATTTTAACATGCAAAGTTACACATTTCATACTTTATGCATTTATTTTAATTCTCTTTGTTTACATAATCCTCGCCAATGCATTTTCTGTCGCGTCGGGGCAGGTTATGCAAGGCGCCCTGTCTTCTTCAGCCTTATTCTTTGATACTAGAGGCTGGAGCGCGTATCTATGACTCCACAAGTGGTGGCTGGCAAGAGTCCGAGTTAGATGCTTCAAGCATCACATTTGGCCTTCGCCGTTTTGGATTGCTGCAGGTGGACGCTGCAGATGTGCCTAGAGCGATACAAAAGCAAAAGGACAAACTGAAATGAACTGAGAAGGGACCAAGTGCTAGTGAAGATGCACCCCAAGTGTATTGGGAGCAGTGCGAGTACTCTAGTGTAAACAGTTCTGGCTCCACGTTTTTGAGGGCCCTTGGGTAAGTCGCACTCAATGGGTCCCCTCCTTCAGTGAGTCTACCTTTTCACTGCTATTGCCACCAGCTGCTATTGCTCTTCATCCACTTCCGCATCTTTGCTACTACCAAGCAGCGAGCTAGTGTGCAGGTCGGTCGTGGCTCCTCCTCCTCCTCCTCCTCACCATCACTGTTGTCTGGGCCGGAGCAAGAAGCAGATGAACACACTGCTTGCAGTGATGAAGCGGAGGGGCAAGTCCAGGGGGCTCTTGCCAAGGGCCAACCAACCCGGCTGGGGCCCACTGACAGACGCCCAGTTATGCTGATTCTTGATGCTGACTTTGACTGGCACTGCTCCCATTCCTTTCAATGGGGCACACACGCAGGAGAACGTCTCAGTAGATTGTGCCTAAAATTGTTTTGTTTATGGAGTGCTAGTACGCTACCGCCATTCAACTTCTAGCGCTTAACAGTGCTTTAGGCAACTATGGTTGCTACTGTGAACTAAAAGACAGTCTCTTTAGTTGATTCAGGAGGATTGTTAACATTGGAGAAGTATCGGAATCATCAACATATATTTATTTTATTTATTTTTATTGATTTATTGCATGTATATCCCACCTTTTTTCCTCCAAGGAATCCAAGGCGGTATACATAATCCTCCTTTCTATTTTATCCTCACAACAACCCTGTGAGGTAGGTTGGATGGAGAGCCTATGACTGACTCAAAGTCACCCAGTGGGTTTCCATGGCGGAGTGGGGACTAGAATCTGAATCTCCTGACTTCCAGTCCAACACTCTAGCCACTACACCACAACCGGCTCTCAACATGAGCTAAGCTGGGTCCTATTACATCCATGTATGGCTTGTTATTCAAAGTAAGAAAGCGGAGGTGAGTCCTCAAAAGGAAAGACAGAAAGAAACAACTTTGCATGCGGAGCAGGGATTAAAGAAAAGTAAAGATTAAAGACACAGTTATAATGAGCCAATAGCTCAGAATTAAAAAGAGATAAAGTGGGTGGTGAATTATGAAAAATGTTGTGTAGGAGCGTCAGACAGTTAAGCAAGGGAAGATAATCCAAACATCATGCCACTCAGATCAGCTCCACAGATGGTCATCTATCTAATGCAGTACTTCCTCCCAGAATTTCTTTTGAGAAGATGTGCAGGCATGGACTAAATCTTTTCCACCCATGCAGGTTGCAAGAAAATTGGGATTAAAAGGAACCATTAACACTCGTCCAGGCCAACCTCTGTTGCAAGAGAGGGTGAGTGATACCTAAATCATTTGTATCCCACCCTTCTTTCAAGGAGCTCAGGGCACCGTGCGTGGCTGTTCTCATTTTATCTTCATAAAAACCCTGTTAGATAAGTTAGGCTTGAAAGACTGACTTCCCCAAGACCATTTACGTGGATCTTCATGGCAGAGTGAGGACTTGAACCGAGATCTTTATCCAGTGGAGACTGGTGGCCCCAATGTCAGTGGGACGGTGAATCTGCTCTGGGTCTCAGTGAGAGCTCTAAAGGAGCTATCCAAGATGCTGAACCCATTTTGTGGACAGGATGCAGCAGTTTTGATAGCTCCTTTAGTGTTTTTACTGGATCTGACTGAAAATCAGAATGGATCCGCTGCCCCATTTCCATACGAGCCACCAGCCTTCACTGTCTCTAGCCGTACTGATAATGGGTGATCACGTAGCTTTTTCCATAAAAACAGGCAGTTCATCCTTTTGATTAACTGCTTTTATAGATGAGAATTAGAAATTAGTCAATGATTGCCCCAGATTACCAGAAGTCGATCCTATATGGGTTATTGAATAATTAATACCTGTATAGCATTTCGCTTTTCTTCAGAACAACTTTGTGAGGTAGGGTCACCTTGTTTCCCATTGTGTAGATGATGTACTGAGGCTGGAGCATAGTGAATTGTTCTAGACTAAAGCTGAGCAAGTATTTACCTGAGGATATTACATATATTGCAACCCAACATCTTAAGCTGGAAATGAGCATCTTGCACAATTGTAATTAATTAGACGAAATTAATTAGCGGTTAATTGGACAAAATTAATTAGTGGTTCTGTGCTTCCATATTCTAACCCTCTACTCAATGACTGCAATTTGGATTTGACTCGGATGAACAAGAGTAGACTTAGATGAATTCCAACATTTATTTATTTATTTATTTAGCTGCTGTGTTAAGATCCAGTTCTTTCTTTTAGTGATGACGACAGTGATCTTCTGCTGAGGCTTGCTGAGATGAAAAATGGGGGGGGGGGGGGAAAGAAAGTTTAAATCCTGATCTTGAAACTTCATAGAACCAGGCCTTTAACGGACCAGACCTGCAACATATTTTCTGAGCCTCATTAGTACGCTGGTCACGAGCTGCATCTGCCGTGCAGGAGAAGGGAGGCACAGTCTGAACTAAAGGTGGAGCAGAAGAAAAGCATAATAGGGGAAGAGAAAAGAAACTATGTTGACTGAATCGCTGTGATCGAATTGGGGAGACAATTATCCCGGGGTGGTGAATTATGGATCAAGCTTACTGAGAACCTAAACAGTCGTGAGAGGAGGCAGGTGATGTAGGCTCTGCCTCCTTCATGGAGTGCCACACAGAGGGCGAATATCAACTGATGGGAAGGCTTTCTTTCAGGCATTAACTGTCATGCTCCCACTGGAGGAATCCTTCTCAGAGGAAGAGCTCCCAGAAACTGGCCACTTCACAGCAACCACTGTCACCAGACCAGGAGGAGCATGGGCCTTTGAGGGAGATGGCTGCAGGTCCATCCCTGTCAGGGAGAGGGGACTCCACCTTTGAGGCAGAGGCTGAGCAATCCCCTTGCTCCCAGGATTGCTAATGTCTCAAGCGAGAGGCCAGTAGGACTCCCACAAGAAGGAGTGCTTGCTTGCAAGGAAGGACGCCTCAGGAGAAAGTGACCAGGGAGTTCTAATGTACTGCAGCTGTGCACTGGGTGAGGCAGCAGTCTCCTGTGTTAAAACCCTTCAGTGGCTCAGTTCGGCCGACACAATAAACAACTGGTGTGGGGAAAACAATCGTCAGTTGTTTTGACTATTGTGTCATCCGAATGCTGCCATAGTCAACTCAGCACTGATCCTCATCCACACCACAGTTGATTATTTATTACCATGTTGTGTGGGGAGTACCCCCTAGTTGAACAACTGTAAAGTTGATTATTACCCCACCATTGACTATCGTGTCGTCCAAATTGAGCCAGTGTCTACCTAGCCAGTGCTGGAACAACATTTTTCTATTGACTTCAGTGCCTTGTACTTTGTCTTCCGGACCTTGTGTTGTGATTGACCCTCTGTGCTACCGGCCCTTCTTCTTGACTCTGCTTCTGAAATCATGGGACATTGCCATATGCATAGTTCCCAGTCATCCTGCTGACATTTCAGTGGAGCTATGCAACCCATGAAACACTTGCTAGGCTTATCAGGCTCATTTGCATGTGAACAACAATTGTGAAATATGTAAAGGCTCAAAGAACCTTCAGGTCAGTAGTTGAGTTCCCTGCACTGTCAAGTGGCTGAGGCAGCTTTTAGTGAAGCTTGAATTTGTTATTTTCCAAGCCTTGGCATGTAAAAGTGGTAACCATTACTTATTAAAGAACAACAAGTATGAACAATAAATATTAAGTAGAAGTTCCCATAGCATACTAGTAGTAAGAAGGTGGAGCCTAGGCTGACCATATGAAAAGGAGGACAGGGCTCATGTAACTTTAACAGTTGTAGAGAAAAGGGAATTTCAGCCAGTGTCATTTGTATTCAGTTCCTGGTGAAATTCTCTCTCCATCACACAGTTAAAGTTGCAGGGGCCCTGCCTTCTTTTGTATTCAGTCACTCTAGTATAGTGCCTGCAACTTTAACTGTTGTGATGAAGAGGGAATTTCACCAGGGGCTAATTGCATACAAATGACACTGGCTGAAATCCCCTTTTTTCTACAACTGTTAAAGTTACATGAGCCCTGTCCTCCTTTTCATATGGTCAGCCTAGTGGAGCCTAGGTTACATACCTCTCCTCAGGACTATTTAGGTTCTCTGAAGGCTTGAGGCCAGTGTAATGGCTCCCTGACCGAGGCCCTGCTGGTTAACCTACTCTTTCTGGCTTTGCATTGACCAAGGTACTGACTTCCTCTGGATGCTCTACTCAATTTGGCGAGCCCTCGAGTCCTTCCCAGGCTGATCCCTCTATCCTTGGACTATGGCTTTTCTAGAGGCATCTGATGCAAATACGAAAGTATACACAGTAAGGTGGAACTGGAAAGGAAATGTTTCTTTTATCTGCTGCTTGAATAACACTACCTCCATCCCTTACAAAATGTTACATCTAGAATTGCTTGGAGCAGCACTGGATAACAGGCAGCTCACAGGCCGCCAACACCACCCCAGCCTGTTTTGCGACCACCCACCAAAGTGCCGCTACTGCTGAATTGCGGTGGCAAACATGCTACATTTACGTTACAAAACAAGACGCACAGTGAGGCACAGTGCCTTGTTTTCATGGCAAATGACGCAGTTCTGGGAGCACAATTTCTTTTAAAGCAAGGCATGCACTCGCTGTTTAAAACAAGGGGAAATACAAGGTGTTTTTGTTGTTGTTGGTTTTGCTGCTATTGCACTACCAAAACCCAGTGGCGGAAGGGCAGTGATTTCAGGAGTGGGGGGCAACCCTGGTGAGATCTGGAGGGGGCACAAATTGCCCCCTACACCCTCTAAAGTTGCCCCCTGACCTAGGCTCTGGGATTGCCTCAGCCCTAGAGGTAACACTGAAACCAGTGTTGGATAGATGTTGGGCTTAGACTAGGGAGATACGTGTTCAAATGTTCTGAGCCATGAATTTTGGCCCTGGATGGCCTGTCGGTCATTTACTTTTAGCAAACCTATTTCAGAGGCTTGTTGTGAGGAAAAAATACCTGGAGGGGCAAATGTTCTCCAAGCCCTGGTTTAAAATCAGTAGTTGTCAAAACGCACAAATATAGAGAGTGTAGTTTTTGCTTTTCCAATTTCATATGCAATGTCAAAACATGTACAATTTGCTGAAAGGACTATGGGTTCTCTTATCGAACAGGCATCATGAACATTATCAGGTAACTTTTAATTCCTGATGAAAGTTTGTTCATTTTCAGCAATTAAGGAAATGGAAAGGCTAATGCAGCCTCACTGTCAAATTCTGGGATGAAGGCTGGCACTTAGGAAGAAAAACACGACTCAAAAACTGAATGAGTAGGATATGCTGTAATTGAAAGTAAATAAATATCTGCGTAGTCCCACCATTTAATTTTCATAGGGATGTTTTAGTGTACAAAATAATGTGCCATTTCAGGTTAATTTCTGCCCTGCAGAACTTCATGAAACACTCTAATGTTGACTAATAACAGCAATTTGTCATGTGAACCCATCAAAATAATTGGCTTTGCTTCATCGGCGATAGCTGATCAGTCTGCATAGAAATACCTTCTGTCACCAAAATGATATACAGTAAGTGCACAGATGTTATTTACGGCATCCCACTAATTCTTCTTGTATTATGGGCTGTATTTCTTCCTGTGCACAATCAGCTTGCTGTTTTTAAAATGAGCCCTGCTCAGGAACTTCAAATCTTATCCAAATTTATGGAAATAAGTGGGTACTTAGCCGATGCTTTAAATCATATTTCTTTTGGAAATGCATAGGAATTAGTAAAGTTTTGCATACTATTGGACTGAACGATGGGGAAAAATACTATCTGAAATGGTATTTCAGATGGTATTTTCTATTTTATTTAGAAGAGCTTCTTAATGGAATACACAGAAGTATACAATAACAATAGGCAAATAGTTGAGCTCAAGGGGCTCAGCCAACTTTTTAAAAATTAATATAGACTGTACATCATTTGTATAGTCTTGATATTAATGTAACGGGCACAGATCATAAAGTACATACTGTTCTATCCCTGTGCTGGACTTCTCAATGAAAGGCTTGCAATGGCAAGTTTTGGGCCTGGTCTACACATATATCAGAAAGAAGTGGTAGAAACATGAGGTTGTAGAATGAACTGCACCACTTCAGACTGCAGATGGGGAAATGTAATGTTTGAATGTTCCCCTGTGTAAAAGGAAAAAAACCTCTGCGATTAAAAAAGAAATAGGAGAGCAGGAAAAACTTTATAGCCTAGCATGCACCTGCCTCTGCTAGTTTTCTACCAGCAATGTATTAAAACACACACACAGGCTCAATTCGGACGACACAATAAACAACTGGTGTGGGGGAAACAATCGTCAGTTGTTTTGACTATCGTGTTATCCGAATGCTGCCATAGTCAACTCAGCGCTGATCCTCATCCACACCACAGTTGTTTATTTATTACCATGTTGTTTGGGGAGTACCCCCTAGATGAACAACTGTAAAGTTGATTATTACCCCACCATTGACTATCGTGTTGTCTGAATTGAGCCACACTCTCACATACACAGCTGTAATCAGAAGTGTGATTTCCCCCATTTTCAGACTAAATTGACACAGTACATTCTGCTACCTCAAGTTCTCATTTGGCTGCACAGTTTTAAGTCAGCTGCATAGATAGGCTAGGCATTAGAAAACAGCTGGACGGCATTGTTGCTTCCTACACCAGCAAGAAGAATAATTTGTATTGGGAGGAGAAGTTTACCTTCTTCACCACCATTCCTTGTAATATATATCACCTATGTGGTGTGTGCCCCGACCACATGGAACCAGAAACCATTCTGCACAAGTTATATAAGCTTCTATAAATGATGGGGCAATCAGATGAATATTTGGTTATGGTTTGAACTGCTTCAAAATAGCTTCTTGTGAGGAAATGGAGGTGAATATTTCCTCTTTAAGAGGAATGAGCCATTGTTATACAGGGCCATTAGGGAGCAAATTCCAGGCTGTGTTCCTGGAAGATGCTTGGAATTTGACAGGTTCCTTATTCTGTCATGGAGAAGCTAGGTTATTGGGCCAGAGATAGAAGAATTTCAAGGAACAGACATTTTAAACTCAAGCAAACATGCAATCCTATGCATGTTTAGACAGAAAAAGGCCTACAACACCCAGTGTTCTCTGGCCAAGTCTTATTTCTGCTTAAACATGCATAGGATTTTACCCAAAATGAATTTTCCTTATAAGGAAACCATAAGGAAACATGTGATTGCAATTTGATAGATCTAGTAACATCTGGATGTGGACCATGGGCTCCCAAGTTGACCATCCTGTTTTAAAGCAAAGAGCTTCGCAGGTAAACCAACAAAGGCATTGGGATACATGAATCCAATTTTAGTCCATTTGTATTTTTCCTTACAATTGTGTACATTGTCTTTTCCGGACAATTTCAGTGTACATTAAAATAAAATCATTCCTACTAACCAAATCTTTTACATGGATTTGAAAGATGTATTCAGAGTTTTTATTATGATCGTCATTATTGCTCCTCAGGAGGTCCGTTAAACTAGGATATATTATTTTGCATTTGATTAGATTGCTTTTAGATAGCAATTTCAGTAGCTAGCTGTCACTTTCAAAATATTGTCAGACCCTATCTACTTTTATTATTGCTTTTTTGTTATGACAACAACAAAGAGATTAAAAAAGATTGAAGTATAGTAGAAAAATGTAATTGGTATCAAGGAGAATATTCAGAATGGTGGCTGATGGTTATGCAAATATAAAATGGCAACATCTTCATCTTATTGTCAGAAGATTTGCTAGCAATCATAATAGGCCAGTCCTAAGCCCTCCTAAGCCTCTAGGTGGAACTTAATTTTGGCTGGATTATGCCCAATATTTGTCTATTTGTTGTGAAATACTTTCATTAAAAAGTGAAGCGTTTGAAAGGGACAGTCTTTTTGCTTATTTTTTTTTCCTTACAGTTATTTGAACCAAAGTACAGATCTCCCCAATGACCCCTTTTTAATGGGAATATTTACCAAGTAAAAAGTACTAGCCATGTTCAGTGGGGCTTGCTTTGTTTTCCTTTGGCAGAAAATAATCAGAAGCATTCAAGATTCTTTTAAACCAGTCATGGTTTATTAATCACTGTCTTTGTTATGTCAAGCAGCCTGGAGCCCACTCAGTCATCTGGCTGTTCTGACAATGAAACCAAGCTGGTTTACTGTCTACCAGACGTACTGGCAGAGGCTATCCCAGGTCTCAGGCAGAAATCTTTCACATTACCTGTCAGGGCTGACCCAAGACGTTTTGCTGCCTGAGGTAAAGGACAAGATTGCACTCCCTCCCCAGTGCATGTCCAGATGCTGACTGGACTTGGCCTTGAATCTTACTTCGATACTGGCAATGGAGCAGCATCCTCCACCACAGCTGAGGTAGTATGAGAGTTTGAGGAAGGGCAGGTTGTTTGGCACACACCACACCGCCCTGTCCATACACGACTCTGGAACAACCAGGAAGTGAATGAGAATAACCAGGAGGCTGACATTTCTGCCGCACCCTTCAGCATCTACCACCTGAGGTAGTTATTTCATTCTGCATAATGGTAAGGCTGGCCCTGTCATCAGTCCAAAATTGCCCAATAAGCTTCATGGCTGCATGTGGATTTGAACCAAGGTCTTATTCCAATCCACTGATCTACCCACAACAGCACCAGTATGTTTCATGCTAAGCATAGAAATGTGTGTCGAGGCAAAGTCTATGTGTATTTGCTGGTGGCATTTTCCCTTCATTCTTCTTACAGATTTAGTCTTGAAATAGAAATGCCACTGTGGGAAATTCAGCCCTTTACTGTTGCCGTATCTTGATTTCACAGTGGACTTCAAACCATGGAAGGGAAACATTTTTCCATGGAGATCTTTCCTGTAAAATTTGTTCATAGAAACTCTCCTTCTTTGGCTAGAGCACACTCAGTATTAGGGCAAATTAAGGGGCAAATCGAATGGCAAGTGAGTAAATGGGCATAGCGTCAAGCACAAGGGTATCAGTTCAGCAAGAGGGCAGTTCAAGGCAGTAAACAGGCAATGGCCAAAGGCACAGTACTCTCTGGCAAGAGAGAGAATTCCAAGAAGCACAGTCAAGCAGGACTCCAAAGGTCAGTAGTATAGAGGTTCAGTCACAGGGCAAGGTCAGGGAAACAAGAGTTCAAGGCACTGAAGCTGGTAGTAAGTCACTGTTTCCAGCAACTCTCAAGTTTTAACTGAGAGCTGATGTAGTCAGAGCTTCCAGAAATCCATCCGAAGGCTCATCTGCAAATCCTCTGCAATTTGACAGGGGTCTTAGTCATGAGGAGTTCCTTTACTCCTGAGTAGAGCTTTATTAATGAGGAGTCCAATTATGGCAATTCTTGAGGCGTGCGCTTCGTTCCCTCGAGGCAGACTGTGCCTCCACCTTCTGGAACTGAGTGGCCACAATTTCCACCCGTGTTGCCATTAGCAAGTTAATAATCCTCAGGGGTCCCATCTAGGGGTCCCACCGAATTCACTGCTGTGGAAGAGCCCAACGCCTCTTCTCCACTGATGCCAGAGGTATCTGGGGTTTTGCTAAAGTCACACACACACACCCCGGAGTGTACAATCCGCCAGCAACTGTCAGGGTCAGATGTGGCGGAAACTCACCTTTCTGTAGTGAAGGATTGGTTGCATCCCTGTCCTCCTGAGTTTGACTTGTGAAAGTAATTTGTATTTTGCTTTAGCAGTGTTGCTAGGGTTGTACCTCAGGGTCAGAATTCAGGGGCCCTGCAGCCCAGGATGGTGGTAGTAAATGACCATCTGGAGAGTGCCAGGTGATGGGAGCAGTGGCAAACGTGGCTTATATTAGCACCCAGGACCTGCATGGGCAACTGGGGCCCACTAAGATTGCTACAGAATCCTTTCTTCTTGTTTTTAAAGAGCAAGTTTTTTTAAGAGCTTGGGGGCCTCTGAATGGGCATGTGCATGGTTACAGATGCTCGTTTTCTTATTTTTACTTTAAATATTTATTTATTTGTTTATTTACAATATTTATATACCGCTCAACATCCAAAAGACTTCAGAGCGGTGAATAATAGATAAAATAAAAGAATAAGAACGCCATATTTAAAATTACTATTTTTAAAAGAACAGAGTTCTGATAAAACCCAAGTTCAGGTAAACCACGATGGGTCACTCAAGGAAAACTCGCTGAATCAATGATGTTTTCAGGAGGCACTGGAAGCAGCGTAACATTTGCGCCTGCCTGACCTCCAAAAGCAGGGGATTCCATAGGAAGGGGATCACCACGCTGAAGGCTCTTCTCCTGGTGGACTCCAGTCAGACCATAGGTCCATGTGGAACCACCAGGAACACTCCTTCAGATGACCCCAGTGGCCAGGCAGGTTGGTAAAGAAGAAGGTGCTCTCTCAAGTACCCTGGTCTCAAGTTGTTTAGGGCTTAGTATACTAGTACTAGAACCTTAAACCTGGTCCGGTAGCCAATAGGAAGCCACTGCAGGTTTCCTCAGCAAAGGAGTTGCATGCTGAAAAGGGGCAGCTGCCGACAACAGCCGAGATGCTGCATTTATGGGCAGGCCCACATATTATCCTCTTCTACAACCAAATGGTGCTTATTCCCAAATGAATGTGTTTAGCTCAAGGGCAACAAAAGCAGACTCTGTTTCATTTCTGTAGTCATGAAAATGCTATGATTTAAGTGAATTTACACTGACCAAATGTGCATGCTCAGAATATTCTCTCTCTCTCTCTCTCTCTCTCTCTCTCTCAAATCAGGTTGGCAAACAGGCTTTGGCATTGTTTTGATTGTGCTCTAATGTATCAGGAATATAGAAGGAGTTGTGAAGCATAGAATTGGGGGGGGGGGGAGAAAAGAGAAATGTTAGTTGTGTGCTTCACAATTGAAGTAATACACATGGTGTTTCTCCCCCCACCCCACCCCCGGCGCCATAAGATTAAGTCCAGGGTCTAAAATTACCTAGCCACATCACTTTTTAGTATGCAAGAAATTCAAAAATTGCAGAGTTTGGGCCTTGGGGGGCATAAAGATTGTGATTGGGAATGCGTCACTGTGCAACTCTGGTCTACGGCCTGATATTCATAAAGAAGCCTTTTCAAGGATTACTTTGACATACAGTTTCCAAGTAATTATTCTCTTGGGAAGAAGACTTTTGTTAACTCAAAAGGCATTTGTTCTTGAAATTCATTCCTGTGGATTTGTTTTTGTAGTAGCGTGTCATCAGACATATGGCTGCTCAAATGGTAAGATCAATTTAATATTTTGGTTACACTCTCAGAAGCAGACTTTGATGTCAGCCAGGGATTTCACTTCCTTTGTATAAAAAATTAAATTTCAAAAAGATACTTTACAGCAAAGAAATGTCCTGAGCTTGACCTGTTTCTTCTACCTAAAAATCAGACTTCCCCTTTCCATGACAGTTCACTCATACAAAAAATATTAGTGATAGTCCAGATGCTGTTCAACTCCCATGTGAACCATACTTCAGCACCACACTATTTTCCATGACCAGATCAAGAATATACTTGGTGTCATTCACACAATGAAGGGAGCACAAAGCAACTACCGGGATGACACAGTAAAGTACCTCAGGGCAACCCTGAGATATAGTTTTTATAAGGCATGAATCTCTGTTTGATATCTAAAGAGTTTGGGCATTTATACTTCAAAGTAATGTAATTAACTACTTTTGTCTTCTGTTATTTCATGTCCATAGAATTTCATATGGAATCAGACATCTGTCCCAGTACTTGCATTTCTCAGACTCTTTCCTCTTGCGCAAAAAAGAAAGGGTTGGATCCAGATTTAAGCCACCCCTTCCAACTTGCTGAAAATGCTACACAGAGACTTGAGTTTACACAACATGGTAACCCATAGTCAAGATTGACTATGGGTTGAGTGTGGGTTGCTGTTAAAATGTGGGTTGTTGTTGAAACATGGGTTGTTGTATTGTTTGAACCCAGACGTGCTAACAAACTATGACTTGTTAACCACGAACTGCCCATAAAAAGAACCCATAGTTTGTTGTTGGGTTGTGAACTGTGGGTTGCTCATGTTTAACAAAGCATGATTTTTTATCACGGTTGGGTTCAGATAACAACAACATCCATGATTAAAGAACAACCCTTGGTTCAACGACAACTCACACTCAACGCATACTCAACCTTCAGTGTGGATTGACGTATTGTGTGAACTCAGTCAGGAGACCCTGCTGAATGGGATGAGCTCAAGGGAATCCTCCAAAATTAGGCAGCGGGACCATCTGCAAATGGAGTTCTTCCTATCATAGAAGGCATTTCCTGAATTCAACCACTTGCCTTTGCAATTGATTAACTAATCTGTGTTTTTCAAGAGGTAGACTCACGTGGAGTAGCATTTTCCATAATCACAGGTGTATTTTTAAAACCACAGATGTCAGCCCCAGATTGGCCCAACTTAATGTAAACAAGGTAGGGATTTAGTAAAGAAATTAATTTTATATTGTGAAGGAATCTATCTAAGTAAGGCCGTTGAACTTTGCTGTGACTCTTAATTTCTTCCTCCTAACAGAAATTGTGTCCCTGTTAAAATTTCAGCAATAATCTATGTTTCCACATAGTTATTTGAACCTACATGCTGTGTGAGAAACTACTTTGGAATTGATGTGAATGTTTGGGGAATAAAACTGGGAGGGGGGGGGACTCAGAAAATAGGGAAAAACCATTTCCCCCATTTTTTTCCAAAAAATCCCCAGGAAAAACTGTTTTGTCCCCCCCCCCCATTTTTTCTTATTTCCATCCCATTTGGGGGGGTGCTTTTTCAAGGCCTTCCCATCTCTACTTGCTAGCAATCTATTAAGTTCATCCGGCATGAGTAACATTCCAAGAAAATGTTCCAGAGCATAACATGTCATGATTATTAATCAGGGTATAGTAACAACCTACATGGGCAGAACACTTTTATATATTCTCTGAGCAATGCGGACGCAGCAGCAAGCACACTGGTGAGAGAACATCTGAAGGGGGGAGCAATAGTCAGTAGAACAGATGAGAACAACCTTTTCTGCAAGCCAACAATGTTGTTGCTTTTGGAGCTTTCTTTTGTTTGCCCAAGATTAAATGTCAATGTAGCAATCAGTTCCATATTGAGCTCCCAGGCGGTCTGATGATCTTTAATCATCTGAGGAATACAAAGCATCTGGTAAATGTTTTCTTTTTGTTAGAGCTAATTGGTTGATACACCAAAAGCTTACATTGACCTTTGAGATGGGCAAACCCCGGCATAAGTCACGTTAGCAAGAAATTAAGAAACCTCTGAAGAAGAAAAACACCATTAAATTGCACTGGTTTTCAACCAAGTTCCAGGTCAGCCATGTAAATTGCTTCTAACGCTGAGAATCATTTTCAGTGCCACAGAGATAAAAAGATGGTGATGTACTTGTCAGGAAGATGGTAGGACCTTGTTCTGGCATGTTCATCTTGTCTGAGCATAAAGTGGTTAATCGAGAAGATCTCCCCTAGGTATAAATGGAATGCAAATTACAGCAATCTGTTTTATTTGTTCATAGCTATCCAGCTGCATTTTCTTTAGAGACACAGCCTGGCAGAAACACATTTGTTCATCCCACCGACATAGCCCGTGTGGGTGTTGTTGTAATGCTGGCTGTCATGTTGGGTGAGTGCGAACATCCAGGCATCAGTTTCAAGGACAAGTCTATGAACGTAGCAGGTGTCACTTTCCAATGAACTAACCATGGTATAGAATGGGCTTCCGTGCTGGCTAGGGATTATGAAAGTTGCAGTCCAACACACCTGAAGGGCTCCAGGTTGGAAGTTGGAAGTTGGTATAGAGCAAGGGAACATGTAAAAGAGAACAGGAGCTGATGGCTAAGGATGCAGGTGGAGGAAAGAAGTCCTGATATGTGGTTGAGTGCCTAACAACTTGACCAGAAACTGATGTTACCCTAGAGGCAAAATGTTTATAGAGGACTCCGAGCAATTGGGAGATTCATTGCACTGACACTGTTGTCAGTCAAGTGCCAGCTAAAGATGTATTTATTTGTACAGGCTTTGGGGATATAGGCCAGCATTTTATCTGTTTCAGTGATGGTTGTATTGTATTATAATGTGTTATGTTTGCAATTTACCAGTTGAGGGGCCTGTTCAGACAGCATGCTAAGCCATGGTTAGGCCACTAACGCTTTTGCAATGAATGGTTAGTGAGCATCTTTAAACGGTGCTTATGTAGCCAGCATGATTAGGCATGGTTCACACAACACACTATGCCATAATGTTTAGCTGAAAATGCTTAACCATCTTGGCTTAATGTGTTGTCTGAATAGGGTCATTATTTTAATGGTGTTTATATGCTGTATTGTTTTATTGTTTTATATGGGTTGTTAGTCGCCCTGAGGAAGGTTGGGATGTAAATCAAATAAATAAATAAAATTATTATTACTATTATTGTCATCAACTGTTTTGATAATTTTATTGGAAAGGGGTATACAAATTTATTATTATTATTATTATTATTATTATTAATTTTTACTGTTTCCTGAAGTTCTGAAACATCCTAGAAAGCTTTCATTAGCTAACTTGAGATGTCCTGTCCACCCACCAGATTTGTAATTCTATGAACATGTACCACACCTGAGAAAGGAGTTTAGAAATATTGTGTTAAGACATTGAAAGAACAACAGAAATGGAAAAAGGAACACAAAAAGGTACTAAAAGCTAAACATTTCAAAGATTAAGATACAACACACACTTTCAAAAGTAAAAGAAAGGTGACAAGGCATATATGCTTGGGGAGCATGGTCCAAGCGCAGGGTACAGACTATTACTATGGCGAAGGTCAATCCAAAAGCAAAAAGACTCTCTGCTACGCCTGTCATATGGACATGCCACACAGTCTGGCACATAATGAAGAGAGTGGTCTCCGAGATTGTGATGGAATGTAGGGAATAATAGATTCTAAGGGAACAGGGAACAATATAAAAGGATGAAGACTTCATCAAGTATATGTCTAACTGCATTCAGCTGGATTTATTTGTATGTAACTCATCACAAGATTACAGCTATAATATCCTGCAGTATTAACCACCCCTTCACAAATTACACCTTTATTTTTAAAAAGCCCGCTAGCCGAAGCTTTAAAGAGTATTATTGGTTATTTATTTATTTATTTTATTTTTATCCCACCTTTTCCCCAGGGCTTGGACTCAACGTGGTTTACAAGATTAAATCGTGTACAATTAAAACACATAAATTTAAGTTTACAAAAGTTAAAACAGAATTAAACATACAGTAAAATTAAAAACATTTTTAAAATTTTAAAAACAGTAACAGATTTACAAAACAACAGAACCATACATTTACACAGGTCCCCACAGTATTTCCAAAAGGCTGCCAGAATAATAAAAAAAAGTTTTTGCCTGCCTCCGGAGGTGTAGCACAGAGTATATTGTGTGTACGTGATATGTCCCCAAAATGTGTAGCCCGTGATATTCCCATTATGCGTAACATAGATCTTTGCATTTATTTTGTTGTGTATGCACTGTCTGTGCATGCAGCAAGAAATTTGGGCCAATTACAACTCCTGACAGCAGGTACACATCGTGAAATAACAGTGAATATAAGCATCACAAAAATGATGATACATGCAATTCGTCTCTAATATGAAATGCCCCTTGATTTGAACCTTTTCTTTAGAGGGGGAATATTTAAGCATCAGATAGATGGGTGGATAGATGATAGATAGATAGATAGATAGATAGATAGATAGATAGATAATCCATCCATCCATCTATCTGATGGTTCCAGTTCTTTGCTCCTAGATTCCACTTTTTTGCCGTCCATGAACATGACCAAGAAATAGAACTTACAGTATGACAATGAAGTACTGATAAGGATAGGCTAAGTTCTCATTGACTTTCATTTGGACAAAATAAAAATAAATCACTTGGGGATATTACTGTAGTAAACCATGGCCTCTGCTCCTGACAGGGGTTCTGAAGAGAATTGTGATGTGCCTGTGTTTGCAGGCCCACTGTCTACACTAAGGGTGCAGAACCTGGATTCCGGCCCTCTGTGCTCTCCATATAACCATGTCCTTTTCTTCACATTCCCTTTCTCCCGAGCAACAATCGTTTGGAGTTTTCTGGATTTTGTGCAGGTTTTTTTCTTTTCTTTTCTCATTCTAAACGATTGAAGTGCTTCTCCTCAGTTAATGGCAGTAAGAGCTTTAAGATAAATATGCTGGTATCTGGGCCTTGCCCATTTTGCCTTTGGCCCCACTCCCCAGTGGAATGCGGCCTTCAAGAATTTCTCCAAACTCAAATTTGGCCCTTGAGCTGAACTCAGCATTCTTGGCCTGTGTGCACTCATAAGGAGTAGCATGTTCTTAGTGTTACATCAACAAGCCTGACTTGAACAACAACAAAAATGTAACCTTATCAAAAGAGAAAAAGAGAGATTGATAAGAGACATTTTCCATAAAAAACATGATGACTCTGAATTATATTTTTAGTCTTGATGATTTTTGAAAATGCTGACACCAAAGACAAAGCCATGCAAGTCTTTGGGGACTGGCAAAGCACTCCTCACTGGTGCTGTGAGGCTTAATTTACTAATGTGAGCAGCAGGAGAAGTTCCAATGGAAAGGGAACCTACTTTAGTATTGCTTAATTTTGCAATCTTATGCCTTTGATGCAGGAGCTTATTTTAATACGAGTCATCACTGGGAATTTTATCTTATTAATTTCCCCCCCTCCGCATAACTCCTAAATCCTTGATGCATTGAGTGGTCAAAGGTGGTGGTGGGTGGGAGAAGAGAACCCGCTATTAAGTACAGAGTTAAGGCACGGGGACCCTGGCTCAATTACAACACATGAAAGCAAGGATTTCTGCCCCCAGCAGCCAGCATGGATCCCTTAATGCTGCATTGGCAACATTCCATTGGCTTGTCTTAGTGGCAGATAGAGATGCCAATTCCGCAAGCATACCCAATGGTTCAAAAAAAAAATTGACTGAGGAATGCTATTACAAGACAGCTACCACAACTCCAGACTTCATGTGCTTAAGGCGGCCTTCCCCAACCTGCTGCCCTCCCGATGTGTTGAACATGTTTGCGGGGGGGGGGGGGTGCTGGGAGTTGTAGTCCAACCAGTGGAGGCTGCTGGCACTGATGTAGGTGGGCTGTGAATCTGCTCTGGGTTTCAATCAGATTCAGAACTCTAAAGGAGCTATCCAAGGTGTGGGACCCATTTTCGCCATAGAGTGTGGTGCTCGGTTCAGCACCCTGGATAGCTCCTACATGAGGCAGGCACCAGGTTGGGGAAGGTCGCTTTAAGCAATCTGAAGTCTGGAATTGCAGTAGCTGAATTGTGGTAGTATTCCTCCATTGAAAATCCGTAGCTGCAGCAAATGCTTGTGTAAGGTTTAGAATGTTTTTAGGATGTTTTTAGGATGTTTTAATGCAGTTTTAATAATGTGTGTCATGTTTTAATCAGTTTTATGTATGTTATCATATTGTTGTTCCCCGCCTCGATCCCAATGGACAGGCAGGTAAAAAATAAATTATTATTGATTTAATAATAATAATAATAATAATAATAATTGGCATCACGGGCTTCCACTGAGTCCAACACTACCGGAGGTCACCAGGTTGGGGGAGGCTGGCTTAAATGTGCTAAGTATCAGTGAAGGCAAGTAGAGATAGCCACTGGCAGGCTGAGGATGTAATGCAGCTCTTTTGGGGAGATATTCAAACAAGTTGTTTCCAAGACATTCCCCTGGGGAGCTATTAACAACCTGAAAATGCAATGCAACTCGTTGAATATTTTTTCAATAAATATGTTTCCTGATCCTGCCCAACTTACTTTGTCCTATAATGTGGTGTTTGAATGTGCTGTGGAGAATTCTTTATGTGCCTGTGCCCCGTTCCTACATCTTCTTCCACCCATAGAGCTCCTGTGCCATCTTTGCGCATCACGAATCCCCTGCCCTTGTTCCTCAACATCCCAGTCCCCAAACCATTTCACCTCCCACCTGAAGTAGCTGGATCCATAACACCAGCAACCTCGGGTAACTGCCAAGGCTCCAGCATCCTAGAAGGGGCCACCACCACTGACGCCTGCCCCAAGCCTCTAGCTGCAAGCTTACCTGGTGGCAGCAATACCAGGCAGCCATTTTAATTTCCTACAATGGCCCCGATATAGTGTTATTCAGGGACGTCATGGGAAACTGAAATGGCCACTCCCAGTAGAAGTGCCCTTTTCAATTTCTCACAGTGCCCTGGAGCAATGGTGCATCAGGGGCACTATGGAGAATTCAAATAGCTTCCCAGTGCTGCTAGCTCTGGATAAGTTTGTTGCCAGGGGCCACTTTGCCAAGGCTGCCGCTTGCCAAGGGCCTGACGCCGACAGGAATGACCCCTGCTTTTACTAGGATCATGCACATACCTTCTTTAGAATGATCTGCTGATGGAAACTGAACTCAAAAGTTTTGTTCCTTCCGATCCTTTATGTGTTTTTTTAAAAAAGTTTATGTAATAATTATAGTCTTTTAAAGAAAACAGTGAAAGAAAGAAGGCTCTTCAGAAAGAGCACTTGCTGTTGATGTTGGCTAACTCTATCAATGCTGCAACTGTCACAGTAAGTATATGTTATTAAAAATCCACTGTCAGCCAGAAGCCAGATGCTGCCTTGGGGGTGTGGAGGGAGGAGTTACTTACTTTGAAAAATAACACTTCAGGGTAGGGAGGAGGAGGAGGGAAAGACGCAGCATCTGTTGAAATCAAAGTTGGGGAAGGCAGTTTCCGATTTGACAAGTTCAGGTATTTTGGTTGGAGGAGATGTGCATATGTTTTTCCATACATTCACTGGCTTTACTGGATGCCAGTGGCTTTAAAACTTTCTACCTTCAGTGGACCCATTCCAGATCAACAGGACTGCTTAAATAACCCTGCACATCTGGGACATGTTCTAGGATGCAAACTACCCTGACCCCACACAGCTGAGTGCTTAAGCTGGCACTCAGAAAAAGCGTCACAAATATTTCAAAATATCTGCATTACATTAGGTCATATTAGGTCACAATTCTATAGGTTGCGCCCGTGATGATTGTAAGTGCCCAAACTCGGAGGCTTATGATCATGAGGAGGTGCAGGGAATGCTTATCAAAATTGCAGACAACATAAAATTGGGTGGGATCGCTAATACCCTGGAAGACAGAAACAAACTTCAAAGTGATCTTGATAGGCTGGAGCACTGGGCTGAAAACAACAGAATGAAATTTAATAGGGATAAATGGCAAGTTTTACACCTAGGGGAAAAAACAAATGCACAGTTACAAGATGGGGGATACTTGGCTTAGCAATACTACAAGCGAGAAGGATCTTGGAATTGTTGTAGTTCACAAGCTGAATATGAACCAACAGTGTGACGTGGCTGCAGGAAAAGCAAATTAATAGAAGTGTAGCCTCCAAATCGCAAAAGGTACTGGTTCCCCTCTATTCAACACTGGTTAGGCCTCATCTTGAGAATTGCGTCCAATTCTGAGCACCACATTTCAAGTTGGATGCAGACAAGCTGGAGCTTGTTCAGAGGAGGGCAACAAGGATGATCAGGGGTTTGGAAACAAAGCCCTATGAGAAGAGACTGAAAGAACTGGGCATGTTTAGCCTTTAGAAGAGAAGATTGAGGGGAGACATGATAGCACTCTTCAAATACTTGAAAGGTTATAACACAGAGGAGGGCCAGGATCTCTTCTCAATCATCCCAGAGCGCAAGACATGGAATAATGGGCTCAAGTTACAGGAAGCCATATTCTGGCTGGAATCAGGAAAAACTTCCTGACTGTTACCTAAGGAGGTTGTGGGCTCTCCCACACTAGAGGCATTCAAGGCAGCTGGACAACCATCTGTCAGGGATGCTTTAAGGTGGATTCCTGCATTGAGCAGGGGGTTGGACTCGATGGCCTTACAGGCCCCTTCCAACTCTACTAGTCTATGATTCTATGATCCCATGCAGGGCAGGAGGAACGGTGGAGGTGATCTTCCCCTCTTCCTCTCACCCTGCATTTTTTGTTAGATGGACTTTTTTTGCCCATCTCGCTGGGGCACTTCATATGGAGAGAGATGAAGGCTGGAGAGGCCTCAGGATAACTCATATCCTGGCCTCTCCAGTCTTCTGCCCTCCCCTCCTATCATAAAGCCTCTTTCTCAAAGGTTGAGTTCTTGACTGCGGAGAGCAGCCGATGTGTGTTTTGGTTTTTCTGCACCGACTGTGAGGGGGAGACAGAAGAGGAGGAAGGTCAGAGCTCCAATTCCCCACTCCAAGGTCACAGCGCTGTCTCCAACCTCAGATCGTGGAATCCAAAATATCTTACGACCCCCTCAGACACTGTCTAAGGGTCATAGGATTGCTCCCTTAACCACACACCAGTCAAAATGGCTTTCATGAAAACAAAAGAGGCCTGTACAAATATAAGAAAAGAGTGCTTTCAAGATCATCCACCAAATCATCCACCTCTGAACTGGGCCCTTCCCGTATCTTGCTCCCAGGTCTGTATGGGAATCACCAGGGTACAGCAGCTTGCGCTGTCATATAGGAAGGGAGGGCTGTGCCAGTATACCATGGAGCTTTTTTAAATTAGGCCCCATGCTAACAGAGGCTTGTAAACAGCTACTCACCTGCTCCTCTACTGATATGAATCCATTCAAGCCACTATGCAGGGAAGAAACATGGCAATTCCTTCATTGTTTGAGGCCAGAGGTGCAGAACCTCAAGCCTGGGGGCCAAATCCGGCCTGCCAGAGGTCCCAATCCGGTTCTCTGGGGTTTCACAGACGGCCATGCCTACTTTCCCTGGCCCCTTTCCCTTTTCTCCAACCACAGATTGTTCTGTGGTTTCCCGGCTTTTTGGAGCCCCCCCCCCCCAATCCTAAACTGTTGAAATGCCTCTCCTAAGGCATAGTTAGTGGAAATAACTATTTTAAGCTAAAATATGTTGACATTTTTTTTCCTTTTGGTCCTGCCCCCTTTTACCTTTGGCCCCACCCACCACTGGAATGTGGCCCCAAAGAGTTTTCCACAAATGGAATTTGCACCATGGGCTGAAAGAGGTTCTGCCATCTTTGCCCCCAAAACTAACAAATGTATGTGTAGGCAGATATCCCAGAAAAAAAAATAGTAGATTTATTAGAAATAAGGTCAATGAAATGGGCTTCAGCTTGCTTTAATGCATGGATGGGAAATGTGTGTGACTTTCCAGATGTTTGTTGACCTGCAGCTCCCATCATTCCTCACCAGTGGCTGGGACTAGGGCTCATGGGAGTGGGAGTCCACCAACATCTGGAGAGCCTTATGTTTCCAATCCCTTCTTTAATGTCTACTGTGGGTTCACTGTTCTACCACTACATATGTGTTTAGATTGCACATGACTTCTGCATTTACCGGTGACACCATTTAACAATCCTCTTTCTTGTTCATTGGATCCTGCCGACAATTTCATACTTGCTGAGATGGCAACCTGGGGCAATAGGTTACTTCAGCTTTTCTGCGCACGGAATGCTACTATATTCTGCCTGCAGAGGCCAGATCAAATCTGCAGGGAAGGGAAAAGAAACTTAGCTACTGCCTGAGAACTGCTTCAAGATTGCTGATGGGGCTTTCCATCTTTTATTTATAAACAGTATCTGTAAACTGCTTATTTGTTGGCTACGCTGGAGCAAAAAAAATGGCTTTAGGGGAAAACAGTCTTTATTTTTTAATCTAGGAAGAAAAAAGTGATTTCCTTGTCATTCTTTTAGTTTCGACAGATTTTGCTGGTCCTGAAACACCAGCTGTCATCTTATTTTCATCATTTAAAGTCCAGCTATTAAATAAAGTGGTTACAGGTGAAGGACTTTTGGGATCAAGAACCCATAGGTTAATTTATGAGGAAGGACAAAAGGTTGTCTTTAAACAGTTGACACAATTTGCCGATCCTCTCTGTAACCATAAAGACTTCACGCCAGAGATGGGCAACTTCCAGGAATCCGGCAGCCAATTCCCCACTTCCCCTGCTGAAATTGCTGCCATGCTCCCAAATTTGCCACTGAAATCTGGTACCTTGGCATAAAAAAGGCTGCATGCACCTTGTTTTCAAGGGAAATCGTGGTCTTCTGCCGCTTACAGATTATGTGCACATTTTTGCCATCACTTTCAGCAGCAAATTCAGCCACAGAAGGTTATGCAAGAAAGGCCCATGTGCCATGTTTTGCTCACCCCTGTTTTATGTGGTGCTTTTCTCCTATGCTCAAGCAGGTCACAACCATCCCCAAGAGCACATCTTACACAGGCAACCATAAGGCTCGTTCTTATGCTATATGGTCAACATCCCATGCTATTTCTGCATAGTCGCATTCCCAAGAGTTGTCACTTTTGAGATGCAGACGCCATGTTGTTGGGTGGTGCACTTAGGCTCCAACCCAGCAATGGCTCTCCCTGGACCAACAGCGTTAACACAAGCAACTACTGCATCAATCTACTTTCCCACATGTCTTTTTCATTAGAGACAATATTACATAAGAACATAAAAAGAGCCATGCTGGATCAGACCAAAGGAGGTCCATGTAGTCCAGCACTCTGTTCACCCAGCTGTCAACCAGGGACCCACAAGCAGGATAAGGTGCAACGGCATCCTCTCACCCATGTTCCCCAGCAGTGGAGCAGTGTGAGTTGTGACCACACAGCAGTGGCAACCATGCCTCCCAGGTAATGCAGGAACAAGCCCATAACATGTCCACTGGAAGATTGTGATATCAGTAGCTGGGAGAAAAATGGCAACTAAACAGAAATTATCGTCAGCCATTTATGGTGATCCAGCATGTCACATTTCTTCACAGATTTATTTATTGCATTTATATACCACCCCATAGCCGAAGCTCTCTGGGCGGTTTACAAAATTAAAAAACATTGAACATTAAAAAACCGATATGCAAAATTTAAAAGCCTAAAAAGCCTAAAAACAGGTTATAAATACAATATCCATTTCAAACATAAACGTGTACCAGCATTGCTAAAGATGGTTTGGGGCCATACATATGTAGGAGAAAATACCGAACGGTAAACCAATCTTTAAAAACTCGCAGAGCATTTAGATGAACTGGAGCTTCTGAGAATCATAATAAACATGCCATAACCCTATGAAAATATGTTAGTAGTATGGGATGGTGATATTTGCAAGTGTGGATTTAGCTGTCTTTTCTGCTGGCAAGTGTTACTTTACGTTTTTGCATTTCTAGACCTATACTTTTAAAGCTGTCAACCTTTGTTTTATTAGCCTTTCCTAAGCTGTAAATGGTATGTTCAGGCTCGCAATATAGGGGTGTTTTTTACTGGTGAAAACCTAATTTTCTTATCAGTCAGTACAGTACAAGGTAAAAGTAGGAAATGAATCATAGCTATAGATAGCGCCTGGAAGCCTTTAAAGAGACCTTGAAGTGGTAAGTAAAGGAACCTCTTCATCTAGCAACTGTGGTCCTTATTATAATTTATGATGCCATGTAGGTGTTTTGTATCCTTGAAATCTCTTTGAATGGCGACTTTATATGGTGGACATACTTCACTATTCCTTACTCAGCTCTTTGGCAGAAGCTTAGGGACTGTTTGAGCTCTGAATTAAGAGGCCTGAACGTGTGCGTCGCTCCATTTTAACGTGATCTTGGCACCTAGAACTAAGCGCGGCGTAAGAGGACTTGGATTTTTTTTTAAAAAAAAAAGAAACATGGAAAACAAACTCACCAAGAAACAGAAAAGTTACCGGGGGGGGGGGGGTTTCTCCTCTGATAGGGGAGTTGCAGATAGGGGATTAGTGCCAGATGCTCAACTTGCGCAAGCCATGATTGGGCACACGATAAGGGCCCATGGACCTGAGGCGGGTGCAGTGCTATTGATCCTTGTCCTGGCCTGGATGCGCTCTTTTACGTTACACACACACACACACACACCCCTTTCACTTGTTACTGAGAGGGAAACTGAGCACGGGTAGCGATAGAGCAACAGGGCCACCTTTTAATCCCTCCCCACCTGCCTCAAGCCTTGATCCAGAGGAGTGCTACATAAGGGAAATGGGGAGAGATTAAAATGGGCTCCAGCTAGAGATGTGAAGGGGGGGCAGAATGGGGGGGGGACAGGAAAATTTGGAATCAAATGTTTTTTTCCCACACAAAAAAACCACATTTTCCAGAAATCCCTACGGGGAAAATGGGGGGAAATGCTTTTTTTATGAAGTGTAGGGGGTCTCCCCATTTTTTCTCTTCCCCTTCATAAGCCTTCACATCTCTAGTTCTGATGCTCTTCGTGATCACGCAGTTCTAAGAGGGAAAGGTTCTTCAAGAGGCCCACCCAACTCGACGCAGCTGCCTGCAGTGGGCCATGGGCCTCTTTAAGAAGTTACCCAAAAGAACAGCATAGTTCACCTTAAAGCTCCTGCCACCAGTGATTAAGCCATAGGAGGGGCAGTTTAGAAGGCCCTTTTGGAATGGGAGGGAAACATGCAAAAGCCGGGAACCCAAATGATTGATGATCGGGCAAATGGGGGTGGGGTTAGGGGAATAGAGTCTTCCGGAGGATCCCGGAGGGCTGAATGGCGACCCCCAGAGGACTGCATTTGGCTCCTAGGCCAAGACAGGGTCCAACACCCCTGTTATAAGGAGTCACTGCAAGTTAGTATGGCCTTGGGCCACTTTAAGAGCTTTTCCTCATGACACTTGGTGCTAAGAGGAGCTCTGAGAGGCTGCAACAAGTAAAGGCTTCAATCCTTTCCCGGTGCCTCCAGTGTAGCTCTGCTGTGCAGCAGCCCATGTCGGGGGCTTTGGAGAGGGATTAAACAGACACTTCCCTTACGTCAGCCTCTCAGAGCCCTTCTCAGTACTGAGTGGAAAGGGTAGGTATCATTTAAAAAGGCCTGAGCCCAGTGCAGGCAGCAGCATGGGGCTAAATTGGCTCTTTTAATACTGCTTTTTCCTCAACGCTGACAGATGCACCAAATGGCTGCGAAGGAGCCATCTGTCTAATATTCCTGCAATGTCTCCGATACAACATTGCCCTGATTTGATGCTACGGTGGAGGCATCTAAAGGGTTAAAATAGTGTCTTGTTCCCTGCAGCTACACTTTGCCCTCTCTGCACCATCACTTGCCATCTCCCCTGGTTCTGGGGCGGCACATGACCTTGATGAGATGGACTCAAATTTGGGTGGGGTCACACCGGTCACCCCACTTCAGGAGGAGCCCTTGGCAGACCTTCCTAGATCTTCCCAGCCTGAGGACGTAGCTCTCCCATCTTACTCTGACTTCCCTGCACTGTCTCCCATCTCTCAGCCACACAAGAGAGAGTAGGAACAGACTCTGGCCTTTTAAGAGCTGTAGTCAGGGATGGAGTCCATCCCTGCCAGCCATCTTAAAGCCTCAGTTGATTGCAGTGCTTTGCTGGGACAACAGCTCTTATGGGAGAGCTCTGCAGACAGCACGTCCTGCAGTGATCTCTCCAAGGTCCTGATTTGACCCAGAACAGGCAGCCTGGTGTTGGAGCCTGCTTCCCCTGGGCCTCACACCTAGTCAGGGCATTGCTCTCTCTGCCCCCATATTGTACTATGTCCACCAGGGGCATTTGGGGCTCCTTTACTCCACCCAAATTGATAGTTGACAGTGCTGGAAATAAATTTACATCACTTGCTAGGGAAGAATAATTGGATTTTCTAAGGATGAGTACACACGACAGCCTGTGAACCTCGTGTCTTCAGAGGCCTGGAAGTGACTGCAGCAATAAGCAGCTGTCAAAACTGACAGCCACAGGGGCTCAACGGGAGCCTCATTTCCGCCCCCTTGCATGCAGCAACCACTCACTCACCTGCCTTCTGGCAGCACCCATCTTCTTCCTACAGTTTTGTAAGTTGCAGCAAAGGTTACTTCCTTGTTTGTGACTGTTATAAGAAGAAGCCAGTTGCTGCTGGCTAGGTGATGGTAGAAGTCAGCAAGCGGGAAGGGGCCTCGCCACAGGTGCTGTAGGCCCCATATCAATTCTGCTACAGTCACCCAGAGACCTCGGAACACATGGCTGCTGGTGGTTCACAAGCAACTGTGTGGACTAGATCATTAGCATTTTGGAACAAGCTCAAGTCTCCATCTCAGCAAGATGAGGAAAGGGAAAGATGGGTAGATTATTCATATTGGTCATAAAATTCTACTCCTCTTTCCTTTGATCAATTGACTGATTTCAAGTATGTGTAAATTGCTTCTTTTGCCCACTGGGCCCCTGAACGTGATGTACAATTTAAAACTGCACAATACAACAAAAACAAGTCCAAAGCAGAGATGGAACTTTATTGCAAACAAGCCAAAGGCCATTAAAGCTTGGCAAAATAGTGTCTATCTAAATCTTGATAAAGATGAGGACAACCTGATCTCCCTAGGGAGGGAGTTCTATAGTCAGGTGCTGCTACAAAAAAGGCCCTGTCTTGAAGACTCTCCAACCTAGCCTGTCTTGGTGGTGGGACATATAATATACAATTGAAGATCACCAATTACAGGCTTATATAGGAGGAGGCAAGCTTTCAGATATTCTGGCCCCAAGCCTTTTAGGGCCAAATAGGTTAAATCCAGTACCATGAAATGGGCTCAGAAAGTACACCAGTTCAAGACTGGTGTTATTCCGAACAGTGTTATGTGATACTAATTGTGACAGACACATGGCTGCCATGGAAGCCCTGAGATCTTGAGCTGCTCCTAATGAATCTTAGCCTGAATATATATCAACACCAACAGGATCTCAATCCTGTCTCACTCCCTTATCACCAGGTGCACACACTCTTGTCAGACTTGGTGCGTAAAATAGGGGGATGGTCTCAGGATAGATGCACTTCCCTGCTGCGCTAGAATATCTGGCAGGTAGTGTTGGGTCAAATTGACCTGCCCCACATCTCCACTCCAGTAGGTTTCAGATACACGTGGCAGGACAGCTTGTATGTTCAGGATCAAATCCTGGATCACATAGTTCTTCCCATTCAGTGACCGGGCGGTAAGCAGCAGCATTATTTTTTTGTAACTAAAGCTGCCAGGAATCGGTCAATCGGATGGTCAATCGGAATGAGAGCTCTGAACTTTAAAATGGTCACTCATGCAAGCAAATGTATTTCTGCTAAGACCTTAGACCCAAAATATATATTTGAAGAAAAAGAGAAATCGATTATCATAATTTCTATACCCTACCATATTTTGCAGACAAAATTAGGGAACATTTGTAACACCTCACTTCTCATACACATATGATCAGAAACCCTGGTCAAACAGTGCATCTGAATCACAACTGCCAGGGGGCGTAGACAGTTCACATCTCGGTGTGAAGGTGTGGTTAGCTCCCACAATTCCACTCCCCGTTCATGTGTCCACTGAACACTTGTGGTGGATCGCCTGAACACTAGGGTTGCCACTTATGAATCGCCAAAAAAAGACCACAACAATTGCATAACACTTGCAAATGCTAATTTATAGGTATAGCTGCTGATTTTGAGAGAATTATGATAACTTAAAAGAGAAATACAGTACATTTCATCACAGTGTGGAAGACTGTGACCAGAGGACCTGTGTGCCTTTCTATTCAATCTGCTGCTCAGGTGCTAAATGGTTGTCACTCTTACGGTTCTTTATCTTTAAACTGGAATTGGGACAGGACAGCCCTTCCAATAGAGGACAGTCCTCTGTAAAAGAGGACACACGGCCATCTTACACCCCTACTGTTTCAAATTGCCAGAAAGTTCTCCACTTGCTTTATGCAATATTTATTGGCTCTATGATAGTCCCTATATAAAAGCCAAGGGGTTGTTTATTTTGGTGGTTATACTAGAAAAATAGGAATATCCTACATTGTCGGCAGATCGAAACAAAGCCTTAGCATTCATGCGTATGCATTTACATGGATGTGCTTGAGACAGTACCCACCACCACCCTCTCAGAGATTTGACATCCTGAAACCCAGGAGTGTAGGTTGAAACCTGAAGAATGGTAACTCTAGTAACTTGCACCAACAACAGTTTCACAAGGCATTCCAGAGAGGCAAAAATCAGGACAAAACAGGCTGAGATTTTCCAGGATTGATATTTATTTATTTATTGCATTTTTATACTGCCCCATAGCCGAAGCTCTCTGGGCGGTTCACAAAAATTAAAACCATGAAATCATTTTAAAATATATAAAACAAGGCACAATCTAAAAACACAGAATAACATACAATATAAAAACACAACCAGAATAAAACCAAGCAGCAGGAATTAATACAGATTAAAATACAAATTTAAAACAGCAAGGATTAAAATTGAGTTAATTTAACTGTTAAAATACTGGGAGAATAAAAAGGTCTTCACCTGGCGACGAAAAGAGTACAAAGTAGGTGCCAGGCGAACCTCTCTGGGGAGCTCATTCCACAGCCGGGGTGCCACAGCAGAGAAAGCCCTCCTCCTAGTGGCCACCTGCCTCACTTCCTTTGGCAGGGGCTCACGGAGAAGGCTGTCCCTGCTAAATAGGGATTATTGGCACATATGTTCTCCTTCTGGCCACACATGCACGGATTGACAGACACTCAATAATTGCTAACTATTAAGAAAAAAAGAGATCTTCCAACGTGTGGCACCTCGGAAAATCAACTCATTGTAGTAAAGCTGCCTTCCCCAACCTGATGCCCTCCAGGACTACAACTCCTGCATGCCTGAGCACTGCCCATGCTGGCTGGGGCTGATGGAGGTTGAAATCCAAATCATCTGGAATTGCAGCAGGTTAGAGAAGGCTGTAATAAAGTAATGGATAGTCTTGTAAGTAAAGTCTGCTCTGAATTTGAAAAGAATATGTTGTTTACAGGGTTTTGAATGCATTTATCATAGGAAAATCCTATTAATTTGATGTATTTTGTATTGTCCCCCCCCAACCACCTCCAAGTTTAGGTATTATTATTAATTAGGAAAAAGGTTGACCAAGTGTCACTAATTCTTGCACCCTTTCTAAAGTTACAAATCACAGTTCCAAAAAATAATACACCCAGCCTTGCTATTGCTCTTAGCTAGCCTCCTCCAGTCCAGAACTCTCCTGATAGGATGGTCTAGAACTCCAAACATCCCAAGCACTAGGTTGGGAAGGCTGCTCTAAGCCTTGCATGTGCTTTAATTTTCAGCACTCAGTCAGTTTACTTTATGAGACGCTTGCGCAATGTGTGAACCAGCAAGCTAAACGTAATTCACCAGCCATGGATGGAGGGATGATCCACCCTGGTTCAATATGCATCCTGGCCAAGACTGGGAAAACATTGTGGTTGCTAATCCCCTAGCAAGTCACAAGACATACCATATTTTATATTAAGGGCATGCATGCCCAACCTTATAATACATTATGTAATATTTATACATATTCATTGTTTATATAATATTTAATGTTACAGTGTTTCTAATGGTAGGCATCAATTTAGGTGCTATTGCGTTTTGTATGTTATAAGCTAAATATATAATTAAAACAAATACATACATACATTGGGTTTGGTGGGTCACAAGAAATGGAGGCCTGCTTTATGATATCATAGCATCCACAGGAATAGAGAACTATGTCATGTAAAATATACACTGGATTCAGAGGGTTTCATTTGTTTGTTTTTAAAGCAGCAGTGAAGAGGCCATACATATCTCCATGGGGAGGGAATTCCAAAGATGTAGGACCACTACACAGAAAGCCCTGTCCCACCAGCCCAATAGCTTCCGCTGGTAGGCCAGAGAGTATGGCCTCCATCACTGGTCTTAATTATTGAGTAGGCTCATACAAATCCTTCAGATAACATAGTCTCAAACATTTAGGGTAGGGTTGGGGAACATGTGGTCCTCAAGATGTTGTTTGATTGCAGTTCTCGTCATCGTTTACTATTGGCTATGCCGGTCAGGACTGATGGGAGTTGCATCCCAGTAACATCTGGAGAGCCACATGTTCCTCACCCTTGATTTAGGACTTTAAAGGGCAAAATGGCACCTTGACTAGTGCCCGGAAATGATACAGAATAGTTCTAATGTAACGTTCTAATGTAACTGATACAGAGTAGTTCCAATATTACCTGAGGGCCTAGCTCCCACAAGCATTCTAGCTGATGCAATTGCAGTTTCAGAATTGTCATCAAGGGCAGCCCCATGTAGAGTGAATTATAGTAAATGAACCTGGATGAAACCAATGAGTGTCTCGTTGTGGCTAGCTCCGTTCTCTACATAGGGCTGCAGCTGCCAGACCAGTTTAAGCTGTTAAGCCCTCCTGGCAACCAACACCACCTGAACTTCCATGGACAGTGTTGTGTTTAGGCCAGAACATGTAGCAAAAAGTGAGAGAAACAATTGTGCTTGATCCTGAAGTTGCAGGAAAATTTACTTTTGATCGCCCCGTTTTGTTATTCCATTGCCTCTCCACAGGGATGTGAGCTCATAGAGACCCCAGATCAAGACTTAACAGACTTCACCAAGTGCCTTCAGATACTCCAGCAGAAGATAGAGAAGAATGGTTTGCAGGTAATACTCTTCCCATCCATAATTTGTGGTGATGGGCCTTTCTCCCAGCAGTAGCTGGGCTGCTGCTATAAGTTTGCAGTGCCTGAAAATGGCTGTTGAAGTACCTTGCTGTGCATTGCCTGTGGAATATGTACATTTTGCGAACTCAAGTGATACCATGCGGCTTGAAACGGAGCAAGGGGAGCCCCCAAGCAAATGTCAGCTGCTGAGAGGCTGCCTCCTATTGTTTTGTGCTAATGAGCCTCCAAGGCTGCCGAAGAGTGATCAGAGCTCAGTGTTCGGCTTCAGTTCAAATGTTCCACTTGGGTATATTCACTTTCAAACATTGTCACTTCATGCCTCTCTTCTGAGGCATTTGGGAAATCAAAGGCCTCACGAAGCTCCCAACTGGTTGAATATGTGTCAGGCGCCACAAGCCAGGAGACCCCCAGATCAGGCCTCCCCTCCTGACTTCCTTTGGGACCGCTAACTGAACTACAGGCAGCCAAAATTGGGATACAAAGAAGATAGGCCAGAATGCTCCTGGGCCTAGCAATCAGTTGGCCCTGGAGAGCCATCCTGTGCTCTGTAGTTCCGACATTTGCTATGCTTCAGTCTGGGCAACTCATTGCTGAGGGATGGCGCCATACAATGGCTGTTTCCCTGCCTGCCTGCCTCACAGTTGTCTCCCTGTAGTCTTTTCTGCACACAGCACTTGCCTTTACAGCTTATGAAACTTTTTCAGTCTGACACATTTGCTCTTTCGTCTTGGGTCTCTCCTTGGTGTCGCCCTCACTATTCGATTGTAGGGTTGTTTGACATGTAAAGCCAATGAAGAGTTTCCTCGGCAGACAGAAATGGCTTCCTCTGCTCACTGCTGGGGCCACTCAAAGACAAGTTCTGCTCTTTGGCCCTCTCTATTGCTGTGCATGCCTCATAGTCATCTGTTTTCATCCAGACATCTTTCTCCACCTGATCCTCCTTTGAAGTCCAAGGTGCTTCTTAAACATCTCAAGGTTTGAGGAGCACCTTCCATAGGTGGAACTGATGGAAGAATAATAGCTCAATAACATCCTTCTGCTTCCAGTATCACCAGCACATGTCTTTTATACCTTTTTACAAATATTTATGTATTTATTTATTGAATTTATATAGTCCTCAGCTGGAAGATACACTTGGGGTGCTTTACAATAATTTAAAAAAAAATCAAAACAATAACAAAATGACAACCTAAGCAATAATTACAGCACTAAAAATATTGAAAATATTAAAGAGCTAGCAGTAAAGATAATAACCGTAGATTAAACATTAGGTGCCTGCTGGAAGAAGAAAGTCTTGACTTGGTGTCTAAATGTACACAGTTAAGACACCAGGCGGGAAGGGCATTAAAATAGAAGAACAGAAGAAGAGCCCTGCTGGATCAGACTTAATGTCCATCTAGTCCAGCATTCTGGTCCCATAGTGGCCAACCAGCCACAAGCAGGCCATGAGTGCAACAGCCCTATTCCACTGACCAGGGGCGAAGGCACTACAAAGGATGCTTTTTTCTCCAGTAGCCAGCCATCGCACCACTGTGGTGAGCAACGTACAGAAAAGTCCCTCCGAACATGATCTTAACCATCAGGCAGGAACATGTGGGTGAAGGCGCTCCTCCAGGTAGACTGGTTCTAAGTGAATCTTCTCCTAGGGGCAGGCACATCTGAACTTCAAGTAGAGCGAGAAGGACTAAATTTGCCAAAGTCCCGCTGTCTTGTGAATTACGCATTCTGTGACTATATAGGTTGTTAGTTCATGAAGAGTTCTCCCCAGAGATTTATAAAAGCACACGATTAAAATGAGAACAAGGGAAGCCACATCGCCTGCTGCAGTGTTTCAACAATACTCCTTCAAGCTTTGAATGCTTTGATCTGGCTGTCATTTAGGTCATCACGCAATACATCGTTAGGCCCAGTGATGGATATTGCTCTCCACAAATATCCGAGCTTTGAAGCTTAACAAGGCTAACAGGAGCAGCATGAGGGAGGGAGGGGAACGCATCTCTTTGGGGGGGAAGGAATTGTGCTGAATGCATGCCACACTAGACAATGTAACGTTTCTGTTCAATTATATTGTCACGCTGCTGCACGTAATGGCAGCTCTGTGAGTAACAGCTCTGAACTCTGCTCGAACATGCAGCCTTTCCGAAGGTGCAAAGAATGGAAAGGGCGGCTTTGCTCTAAACAGAAGTGTGGCTTGTTTGTGCTTTGATGCTGGCCTCTCTCCTGTCAGGCCGGTTGCTCCAAAAGATCCTAGCCTCTATCAAATCCTTTTTTACTTTTTCTCTACTCGCCATAAAGGGGACTGATAGAGGTTTGTCACTGCTTTGCGGCACCTAGAATAATACCGCTCAGGTGCGAAGCTTGAGCTTAGCTCGTCTGTTCAGTTGTGCTAAAGTCGTCTCCCAGAAGCAAATGTTAGGGATTGATTTTGTACCAGGAACGTGGCACAGCAAAGTTTTCTTAACAGAGGGACATCTGTACACAGACACACACCACAGTTTGTACATTAATTATGGCCATGTGAAACATCTGCAGTCCCTGTGAAGCAACACTACAAACCTTGTGGTGCAACTTCCCACGTGAACTCAAATGTGGCCAGATTATCCATTTGTTTTCTGGCCAGTTGGCCGCAATAAAGTTGATTGATTGATTGATTGATTATCCATTTGGAATCCTCATTCCAGAACCTCGTCATACTTGTCTCCCAGCTCCCCTGGAATTCTCTTTTATATGACAAATTACCCAACAATAGACCTAGCACAAAATAATAATAATAATAATAATAATAATAATAATAATAATAATAATGCTCTCTTTCCAGCCATCCAGCACCTTCTCTCTCTCTCTCTCTCTCTCTCTCTCTCTCTCTCTCTCTGGCCCTATTCAGACAACACTTGGGGAAGGGTGGTTAGGCTAACCACTCTGCAGGGTGGTTAACACTAACCACTATGTGTGCCACTGCTAGATGACCACTTAACCACCCTCTGCAGCGTGGTTTACCTCAGTGGCACAGACTGCCAGCAGTGGCCATTACAGGCCAGTGCTGCTTACAGTCATGAGCGGCCATTACAGGGCCAACGCTGTAGCTGCCAATTTTTAACCTTCAGGAAAACCACAAAAATAATTTTACAAAATGGCCCAAAACGGCAGTTGGCCGTTTTGTTTTGTTTTATTTTTACTGCTTCCTCGAAACAAGACAATCCAATTCCGTTGACAGGAACGGCACTGCTAATGGGCAAGGATGAGATCACCCATTTCAACCGTAGAGATCCGCACATATACACACATGACCCTTAGGTCATTATAAGAACTGTAACTTTACCAGTTCGTGCTTGGATTTCTTCTTTCCTCCTCTCTCCCTTTTCCTTTGGTGTCATTCTTTCAGAGTATAAGCCTGAAAATTGTTGTTGTTGTTGTTGTTCTTCTTCTTCTTATTATTATTATTATTATTATTATTATTATTGATTTGTAAGTTCTTCCGGGAATCTTTTCGGCTGAAGAATTGGGTAAAAATGCTGCAAATAAATAAATAGCTTTAAGCAATCTCCAACCCCCACCGTATATTTGTAACCCCACTTTCCCTACCAGCAACCCTGTTTTGGAGGCTACTATGGGGCCTGGATTCAAATAGTAGCAGGATAGATAAGTAGCGGAGGAGAATGCTGGGCCCTCAAAGGAGTGTTTCTGGCCTCCACATTTCCTGAAAGGAGGTAGGAAAAACCCAGAGGGCATCATAATAGAACAGAAAAACAAGAACTGGGAATGATTGAAGAAAGAGGGGAGAAAAGGGGAGTAAGCAACAGCAGCAACTTGGATGCGTCTCCAATTGAAGGCATGTCTCTAAACCACACAGTAGGAGAGGAGGAGATCCACGAGAGGGCAATTAAAGTCCCTCCGACCTATCTCTGGCTATGCAGTCTGGGCCAGGCTGGAGCTCTTTCTGTCAGTCTTCTCCCTGTGGAGTCGCTGCTGGATGATCGTTGCCTGAAGGCAGAAGGTGGCTGCCATAGCTGCTGCTCTCTGCTTTGGATGGTTGTTGGACCTGCTCTCTGTGGAGTCTCGGGTGTAGTTAGCTTAGGTGCTTTGTGAGGCCCTTTGTAGCATTTGACTTCGTGGCCAGCATGCACCTTGAAATGCTGCAACATCACAGAGTCGTTTTACTGCTTTCTTTACTCTGCAATGTGCTCCCATTCCTACAATTAAATCCCGGCCATGCCTGTGACCTGGCTGTGATGTGGTCCGGGGGTTGAGCTGCCCCTCCCCTATCATTCCTTCCCCTAGCCTGTTCCATTGACCTGTTCCATTGAGATGATGTTGCATCATTTAGCTTCTCTGACGTTTTGAGTAAATATGGGTAGGAAGTCGTAACTCCATGACAGTTTGCTGGAATGTGGCAAAATTGGGGTGGTGGGTGCTCTTCCTGGGAGCCTTCAGACCCTATCCAGGATCATTGAGGATTTTTGTTTCCTCAAGGAAAATTGAGCCATTTTCCCCCATCATTTTTCCCTGTTTGGCCATTGCCTCTGTTCCAATCCCCCCCCCCCCACTTTGGAACATTTGCACATATCCCAAACTGCGCATTTTTGGAGTGGTGAACAGGGAGCTTTTATTCTTTCCTTTGCCATTGCACTGCTGCTCACCTCCAGTTTATCAAAATAGAGATCTGCCCTATTAGTTCCTTCCCATTCCCATCCATATAACCTGTAGCTGGGGGAGCCTGGAGAGGGGAGAGCAAAATGCCTTTTTCATTGATGAGGTTGGTTCTACCCTCTCCGCCACCCCCCTCACCTAGAAGTATGTTTTTCCCAGCACTGAAAAGCCAGGTTTTCGGGAAAGTTGGCTGCATTGACAGAGCAGAGACAATTTCATCATACTGTGGATAACAAGATAGGCTCATCAAGAAAAGAGCCCTACAACTCCCAGCATGCCCCAGCCAGAGGCATGCTGGGAGTTGTAGGTCTTTTTTCTGTCTAAACGGGCCCTGAATCTGTCTAAACGGGCCCTGAATCTCTTCAAACAACCATCCCCAGAAGGCTCTCCCAATCTCCTTAGACCAGACCTTCCAGGCCCTTCCTATAACAGCTCCAAGGATGAAAAAGTACAGGGTGCTCCAGTGAGCCAAGCTTTACAGGGTTATGCATGTGATACTGGTAGACCCTCATTTAAAGACACGGGGCTGATATGATCACATGCCGTTAAGTCTTTCTCACCCCTTTTCCTGACTTTGTCCTCTCCACTTATTGCCGCATCCATTTTACACTAGATTACAGCATCAGATTGTCAGATCAGAGGGTTTTTATTATTCAGTTCAAGCCCCAGTGCAGAGGTGTGGTAGGGAATGTTTTTAAAAAATCATTTCCATTAAATTTCTCCCTGGGAGCAGTCAAGGTATTTTGTTTTATTTTGGCTTTATTTCTCTGGTGTGCTGGATTCGGTTGTAGTTCTTTTCACTCCTTATTCAACACCTGCTGAAGCTCAGCGGGCCTTAAGGTTGATGAGACCTTTGTAGTGTGTTGCTTTTCAGATGAAAGCCAGGTTAGTGAAAATTTAGAGCTTTGGAAAATATCTTTGGTGACAGTTCAAAAGCCTTTGATGTTACACCAAAGGTTCAGATGCATTCCAAGTTGCAGTTAGATTTTCATGCAAATATGCTAAGACATAATAGGATGCTAGAAATACATGGCACTCTAAAAAATAAGACATGCAGCAAATTTAAAATGAATTATGACAGAAGGTAAATAGTATAGTATCTTGTAGTATGTTCCCTCAGAGGAATCTTCACTTTAGTGGGTTTTGTCCTTGATTGTTGATGAAAGCCTTTGAAAGTGAATTGGGTTAGGCTTAATCCTTCTGTCTTTCCAGTGCTTCTGTTTAGTACACTCATTCTTACAGGTAGAAACTTGCTGCATACAGTAATGGTTGTGTTCTTGCGGGTGCGCGATATCTCCTCTGCATGCATTTCCCCCCTCTTTCTTTCACAGTCCCCCATTCATCTATTCACACATCATTCACACTGCTCACACACACCACTGGCACCCCTCTTTCATACATACACAACACTCTCACATTCAGCCTAACAGTTGACCAACATTGTAATCGTGCTACCTGCTTTCTTCCCTGTACTCCCACCCCTAAGGCACATATGCTGAGAGGTTTTTTAAAGAAACTCCTAAGAAATTGGAACGCTGATGAACATTCCGTAACACCTCAGTAGTTGACGCAATGGCTGATGAGGACTTATTTCAGTCCCTTGAAGCTAGAGCTCTCACAGCCAATCACTATGGACGTTTGAAAAAATCGTAGCCTGTATTCATATTAGGCATAGCTCCTTTGTTGACTTTGGGGGTACATTGACAAAAATGTCTGCATGTTCTGCTCTTTAATTTGATACCTCACTTATTTCTCTACAACCACCATGCGCTTCAAAGAGCACCTTTCATTTTGCATGTTGGTATATTTTTATACAAATAAAAACTGGGGCACAGTGGGTTAAGTGTCATACACTTTACACACACTAACTCCAAGAAAGAGCTGACAATAGATACCTTAGTGCCAAATTGTAGGCGGGGGGGGGGGGGGGTGCAGGCATGCCGTGGAATCCTTCTTCACTCTTGGGTTTCATTGCAATCCACACTGTTTATAAAGAATAACACATCCCACTGGTGTGTTTTGTCACTCCTGTCCTAACAAATTAAATCCTTCCCCATCATACCATGAAGGCAGGCCAGGTTATAAAAATGCCATCATAAAATGGAAGTAAAGGGACACAGAGAGGAGAGAGAGGTCTTCTGTGAAGGTGCCGCCAAGTGACCTGGAACAATATCATGTAAAGATTAATGGAATCGGTGAGGTGACAATGAAATTGATTGAAGGCTATCCTCTTGGATACGATGACAAAGTAACACCTATCATCCTCTGAAAGCTTTCTTTCCCATAGATAGGAGGGTAGGGGATGTAAGCCAGTAGCGTGCTCTACTTTTGATTATGCATACCAATTTGTTCGGGAACCAAAGGCTGAGAGCTTTGATTGAGATCTTCAGGTGTGCAGCCAACAAAAAGAAGCAATAGAGAGGGGGGGAAACCCACAAATGTGTGGAATATTGAAGGAAGCATTAAAGTTAAATTGCACTGCTGAATGTGTGGGACATTGCTACAGTGGACATAGGTGGGCTCATCCTCACCATTTCCTTGTCTGTCTAAAGAGCATGATTGCGTGGAGAGCATTTAGCCTCTCGAGAACTTGTTTACAAAAAGGAATAAAAAGTTAGGCCATTTTGCTCACGAAGTGGTTCAGGCAGGGGAACAGAGGCTTGAGTCCGTCATCAGAGGGATGTCACAAGCGCCATTGATTATATGAAAAAAATAAGAAGCGCACCAATAGAAAAATGTCAAAGAAAACAAAACCACTATGGAGATTTCATTGGGGCACAGCTTTAAGTACTTCTATTCCCCCATGTATTTCAATAGGCGTTAAAAGCATGCTAAAACATTCCTATTGAAATCAATGTGATTTAACAAAGCACTTAACGTGTGCTGGATCATGATTGTTTATTTTAATCAAAAGGTGGGAATCTCAGAACTACAAATTTATATGACCTACACAGAATGGGTTGGATCCAGATTTAGCCATGTATATAACAGGCCCGTTGAAAGTAAGTTAGTCGTGATTAATTTAAGAATCATTGGCTCAATTCGGACGACACAATAAACAACTGGTGTGGGGGAAACAATTGTCAGTTGTTTTGACTATTGTGTCATCCGAATGCTGCCATAGTCAACTCAGCGCTGATCCTAATCCACACCACAGTTGATTATTTATTACCATGTTGTGAGGGGAGTACCCCCTAGTTGAACAACTGTAAAGTTGATTATTACCCCACCATTGACTATCGTGTTGTCCGAATTGAGCATTGACTTAAGTTCGTTACAACTAACTTTAAAGACTATACATCATCTGTATTATGCTCTTTATCCTTTGATGATATAAGAAACGTTAACTCTTGGCTGCTATAAATAGTGAAAATAGCCAAAAATGTTTAATCAATTAATTAGTTAGATTAATCCTGTCAAAAATCTTTTATGCTGAGATCGATTGGGCAACAGAATTCTTTTCCAAGTGTTGCTTTGAATTCAAATGCTTCTTAAAAATTACGGATGACAAGCACCATGGAGCTGTCATGGCAACGCAATGAGAATCACTTCTACCTTTTCTCTGCTCTATAATGATTTTGGCTCTCATCCGACAGGGGTCCCCTCTACAAGATTTCGCTTTCACGCCCGGTTGCCCGATTATGCGCATCTCCTGACAATCGCTTTTACACCTAATCCTTATACGTGGGAAGTGTTGAAGCACATTACTGGCTGTATGAAACACAATGTAAAGTTGTTGACATGCTGAGAATAGCATGCAAATGTTGAAAGTAATGTGCTTTGTCCTGGAGGAACTCCCCAAACAGGTTCCTTCCCTTTATTCTCCCCACCTACCAGAAGCTCCTGTCTTTGGTTTCCTAGGTTACCTGTCAGGAATTATCTGATTAACATGTTCGGCTACCTGTCTGCTCCCCCCTTCACCCAGTTGCCATTTGAAGTGACCTACTCAGGAGTAAATGGGAATGTGTCTCGCACATACACACGCCAAAACAGACAGGGGGATGCTGCTGCGTTTCTTCCCCCTCCTTTTCCCAGCAAGCTCAACAATTGTAAAACATACACACACACACACACACACACACACACACCTCAGGTCAGGAACGATATGTCTAAGCTGATCGTTAATTATGCGCACATCCGCACATCCTTCCTACCCCCTTTACTTCTCGTGAAACCACCTCCATCTGGCCCCGTGTCTCCATGAACGAAATATTCTATCAGGGGAGTTAAAATAAACTTTATTTTTAGTTCACATTGGGTCACCTGTTCCTGGAGCTTCCATCCAGAGAGACGGAGAACAAAGAGGAAGTTGCCAGGAGGAGTCAGGAAACAAAACTAAACAAAAAAGTGGGAGGTTTTCCCAGTGAAGGGGCAGTTCTGTGCATGACATCACGACCACAGTCTGCCCACTCTGATCGTTAATGCGCCTCCTCGGAAAGTTGTTTACACGGTCATAAGGTGCTCTTTCTCCCTCCATAAATTAAAAGTCGCTATTTAACGCGCATGCGAAGATGCGAATAATCGGAGAGAAAACGCGCCTGGGCCCCTGATTTGCGCTCCGCTCTTGTAGAGGTAAATTTGGTAATGTGCCTTGAAAGAGCTTTAAATCGCTCTTGTAGAGGCACCCAGGGTCACACAGAGCTGAAAAAAGCGGACTATGCCTCTCTCAAATCAGATGGTTATAGCAGTCATACTGCATTCTGCTCCACTTTATTTTCCAACAGTTTGGGCAGAGTCCCAGTAGCCTACATGAACATCATACTGGAATCCTTGTTCTCCCACCCCCCTCTGTTCCCCCCCACCCCCTCTGTTCCCTGCTCTGTGGAAAGGAAAAGCCTCAGTTGTTCATTTGAGTGGCATCCAGCAGCAAGGACAGTGAATGATAGCACCAGTAAGTGGAGAAAAGGCGTTGGCTCTATTTACATTCCCACCACCACCATCACCCTTTATCAAAATATCTCCAGCCTACAAAATGGTTGGCAAATGTAGGGGTGTATTTCCACTCAGCACTACCCAGTACTATATCTATATACTTAATAAGATATATGCTTGTAAAATCCAACCTTTCATTTCTGATAATCAACCACACACAAAGCTTATATAAAGCTACAGGTGCCAATCTTGAGCATGTCAAACCAGAAGGAAAACCAGTAAAGTAACTATTCAGGCATTATATTATGCAACTTTATAGGGAAAGTGTGCTTGTTTTCCTGTTTCCTATCCATCCTTCTCCCACTTTGGTATCGTGACTATATTAGAACATAAGTCTGTGTGGTCTTTTAATCTTTGCACACTACTTAGAAAACTGTAGGAATCGCCATCATTAGAATATCAGATTTGCAGACATGCTTTGCTCAGGCTGGGAATTCTAAAGATTTAATTAGTTAGTACTAAAAAGAGCCAACCTCTTGTAAAACCCAATGGCTGAATCCGGACAACACGATAGTCAATGGTGGGGTAATAATCAACTTTACAGTTGTTCATCTAGGGGGTACTCCCCACACAACATGGTAATAAATAATCAACCGTGGTGTGGATTAGGATCAGCGCTGAGTTGACTATGGCAGCATTCGGACGACACGATAGTCAATACAACTGACGATTGTTTCCCCCTCCCAGTTGATTATTGTGTCGTCTGAATGCAGCCAATCTGTGTGTGTGTGTATCTGTTTTAAAGGAAATTCACTTACTTACGTGAGACCTCCTTGTGTTGGGAAGTATCTTGTCAAAATGAACATCTCTTCATCTCTGTAATATTTAGCATCTATACTGTGTTGTGAAACATTCAAATCTTAAGTCCTATTGATCTAACTGTCCTCACAGTTGGGCAAATGAGGATTGCCACTCTTGCTAATCTTAAAGTGAAGGCAGGCTGATATGGGTGAAGATGACCCTTTAAGTAATTTGGTCCTAAACTGCTTAAGGCTGTAGTCTTCTATGTATCTCTGTCATTTCTTCATGAACCCCAAAACTGTCTCTATGGGGGTGGGGGATCATGGACTCTTTTAACAAAGGAGATAAAAACACACACATATATTCTTTATTTGTATGCACATTTCAATAGTTAAACCATAAATAGAAATAAATAAATTAAAATACAAAATTAAAAATAAAAATCGCTTTTCGGTGCCAGGTAAAGTGCTTTTGTTCACCTAGGCCTTTTAAATAACTTATGTAATCTCTGTTTTAAAATCTGTGTTTAAAAATCTGTGTTTTAACTCTGGGGTTGCTGTCAGATTTGCTTTCTATTGCTGCATTTCTGTTGTTGTTTTTATTTTAGGCTTTATTTTGCATCTGATTGATTGATTGATTGATTGCATTTCTATACCGCCCAATAGCCGAAGCTCTCTGGGCGGTTCACAAAAATTAAAAACATGAAGACAATTCAAAGTATAAAACAAACAACAATATAAAAACACAGTATAAAAATACAATATAAAAGCACAACCAGAATAAAACCAAGCATAATATTCTTATAATATTCTCTTATAAGCAGCCTCAGAACTTATAACTAAGAACTGGGGTAAATATATCTAACAAATAATGCATTATTTTCTCAATTAACGTCAGGCCTTTTTTCATACAGGCCAAGAACAACGTCTTTATCCAAATACTTTCCAATGCCACAGAATAGACCTGAATTGTTTTCATGATTATTTATTTTAAGCCACCCAGAGAACTTTATGTTGTAGCGAGGCAAACAAATGTACTAAATAAATGAATAAAATGAATAGCAAAAAATAAAAGCACAATAAAAATACAATGGAGAGCACAACTTCGGTGGGATTTTGTTCAGCACCAGGAGCCTCTGGATATACATCAAGACAGGTTACACAGAGGAGGATTGCTAGCGTGAACTGGTATATGGATATTCATTGCAGAAATATCCATTTCCCATGCAATTTGGATGGTTTGTATATTTCTCTGTCATATCGACAGGACAAATTGTGAAAGTTTTATAAGGAAAATTTGTATTTTTTCATTTATTTGATTTGTATCCTCACCTTTCTACCATGAAATGGCACCGAAGAAAGCTTACAATCATAGGAACTTTAAAAAAAAAAAGGTTTAAATAAAAACTTGATTAAAACTATAATAAAATGAATACATTAAAACACAATTAAAAGCACAACAATAACAGAATAACAGAATTGTTCCTCTTTATAATGGTTGGATGCAAAAAGGTTGCGATGCTTTAACTATTCCGTTGCTCCCACTGCTAGATACTAAATCCAAATCTGTTCATCGCAGTCCATGACCAGATTGAAAAAAGCAAGGTACACGAGATATATATTAAAGAAAACACGGGGCAACGAATTTTATATACAAAATGTATGGAACGGTCTATCATCCTTGCTGAAAAAATCAAAATCAGGTTAACTGAGCTCTCAGCTTAACTGCAACAGAAAACAAATATTAGCAACTTTTCCAGTAATTTTTATTTATTAATTTATTTTATTAAAACATTTATATCCCGCCCTATATCACAAGGATCTCAGGGTGGTATACAGATAAAATTGTACATATAAAACAGAATAAATATACAATTCTAAAACAAATGAAACCATTAATATGTGTTGTCTGGTATTATTTTACAACCTCCTGAAGGCGGCCTTCAAATGCAAATAGGCTGGAACCTGATGGGTCTTTTTGAACAAATAAAATCTTTGATTCAGTATCCTGAGATGCTTCTCTTCTGTTCCTTGATAAAAAGGCCCATTCTTTCAATGCACTTTCAAAAAGCAATTCACGCAATTGGTAATTGCGGGAGTGTTGCTGCATCCAGTTTGACCCTGGGTCACAGAACCTCAAGGAGAAATATTTCGCCTCCCGGTGATTTCAGTCACAATGGCAGATTTTCAGCACATTTATTGGTCTGAGCCTTCAAAGAGCAGATGCAGAGCTGCATCCCCAACTAGAGCATCCAGTCTCTGCTATTGGAACAGACAACTCGGAAGTCTGTCATCTGTGTGTGGGCTGCATCATTTGCATTTAGCATCTTCTTACACTTTTCTCTTGCACTGGAGTGAGCCAAAGGTTTTGACGGCTGGTGGACAGTGCACACACAGGCAAAGTGATTCTTTAAGAGCACTGGCCTTGGAGTTCGGTCGGACGAGGCCAAGTTTGGGGACCTGTGGAAGAACACCGCCGCCCCCCGTTCGCACGTTTCCTGCGCTGACTGGGTTGGGCGGGGGAATGTACCTCTCTGCACATGCTCAGAGGCCCGCTGTTTGGGGAGGTTTATCACATGTGGACCTACTAGAATGGTGTTGGCTTTACAGTATGATACATAAAACAGATTATCACTGCAAGGAAACTTGGATAATAAAGGCATAATCCTTTCTCTCGCAATATCACAGTAGATAACCTAGCAAGCCTAGGATGGCTGTTCATTGTGTGATTCTCAGTTTCTATTTAGTGCTCATTAATAATTTTGATAGACACATTAGAAACACATAGATAAGAGCTTCTTTGCACATACATCATTCTTTAAACGACCTTTGCCCCTGTCTCATTTGCCCCTGCTACATCAATACAAATTTTCTGAGAGTGTACAGCTCATACCTTCTTCATTATTAAGCTATCCACACAAGAGCGAGAAATGCCTGCTGCACCAATTAGCACTGAAGCATGTTGTTTAACAAGCTTATAAACTGTTTAAAACTAATTGTCCCTTCTATTAGTCCCTGTGGGGAACAGAGCTGAAAGCTGTGTGATGATTATCATGTATTATGAGCTTTTGTTCCCAATGGTTAGCGGGTGTTCCCAACCTTCCCTTTTCTCGGCTGGGTACCATTTTACAACTAACAAAACTCTCATTGTTTGGACAGGTGGGGTGAATAAGCAAATAATGATACTCCACCCCTTTACAACGTTCCAAAAATATAACCCCTCTTCACTTGTACTTTCACAAAAAAATAAAAAAACTGGCTCACATCTTGGTAATATTTCAACCTCCTTCTCTCAGATTTTCCTTTGTTTCATCTTGGTCAATTCACATCCATCCAGCACTGTGCAGCCCAAATTACTTTCTTATTGCTTTGATGACATGACACCCTCCCTTAAATACTTGCTGTCCACTCGCAGATCTTGTTGTGGTATGTCATCTTTGCCTTCAAAACCCTCCATGGCCTTTGTCTTCCCTCATCTCTCACTTCTTTTATCCCATCACATCCCTGCCTATGGTCTTTGCACATCCATCTCTACCATCTGAAAGTCTTCTGCTTCTCACTGTCTGGAGCTTTTCCTTCCCTGCTTATCCTGTAGGTGGCACTATGGTATGGCAGAATTGTACAAATATTCAAGAGGAAGTTGCGCTTTCTTTTGCTTTTACAATTAAATGCCGCATTTTTCTTACTCTAAAAACCCTTGCCAAAATTGCTGGTTAGACACATAAGTGAAACTGTAGGGTCATGACGTTGTCGTGTTTGTCTTGAAAAACTCTGGCAATGGTGGCAGGATTCAACTACGTGTGTTTCTCCTAAACAGATCAGACACAAAGAATGTCCATCCGTAGGAGGAAGTTTATTTCCACATTTCACGCACTTTCGATAAGGTGTTTTCAATGCCATACGCAACCTTTTACTAAAAAGATTGGTGAAAAGAAAAGTTTTTTTTGTTTTTTTAAAACTAATAACAGGAAACTATAAACTATGGAATAATAAGTAAAGAAACAACTCCAGTTTAAATAAACTAAATCGAAATTAACTCTCTAAGAGAGGAAGATTCCATTGAGTCACCATGAGAGGTGGTTGAAAGGAACTGAAGGGAGGAGGCGGGAACCCCTGCTGAGTAGGCACAAGGGACGGTGGGGGAGGGGTTCCTGCCCAACGACTTCAGCTTTTGAAGGATTCTGATCTGAGCTCCGCACAGGCGCAGAGCCCATATGTGTGATGCACAGAGACCACGAAGAAGAACCTGTAGACAACCATGAGAAGGGCATGACAAGCTCATGATAAACGCCTCATGTAGAGAAATACTTCAGCTCTCCACATCTTCCAAATTCTCCCACTATTGTGGCAAATTCTTACTGAATCATTTCTATAAGCTCTTCAATAGCTCCTGAAACTATCTATCTGCATTCCACTATATTTAGTGGAAAGGTGGGATATAAATTAAATAAATAAATAAATAAATTGGCGGCTTTCGATGTGTGTTTTAGCTGAAGGAAAAGCAGAAAATATGCTCTCTCGGTTGTATTTGCCTACTTACCTTAATTATTTTTTTTGTTTTGTTTTTTGTTTCTTTTAGATTGACATGATTGTAACTTTGGGTGGACTTGGAGGTCGCTTTGATCAAATCATGGCATCCGTGGAGACTCTCTTTCATGCAATTAAGATAACCCCCTTTCCCGTCATAGTTATTCAGGAGTGTTCCCTGATATACCTACTTCAGCCTGTAAGTAAAATGAAGCCTAGGGTGTTTGATCTTTCTTCTTCTTCTTCTTCTTCTTCTTCTTCTTCTTCTTCTTCTTCTTCTTCTTCTTCTTCTCAGTATGAAGATCCTGGTTCTGTTGGTCATGCAAATTCTATCATTTTTAGTAAGAATTATGACTATTACCATTGGGAAATCTATATATGGTGAAGTACAGCCAATGTGTTGTTTCTATCGATTTGGGTTTACAGTCTAGTTATTGACTCAGAAATAAAAGACAAAGGACCTCATCAAGCCAAAGTTAAGTTCTTTTTCTTAACTCCATTGAATTGCAATGCAGGATGTTTGTAGTGCAACCCTATGTCTGTTCAGCAGTAAGTCCTACTGAATTCAGTGGGGCTTACTTCCCAAGTAAGTGTGTACGGGGATGTAGCCTTAAGCTCATGTTTAATCAATGGGACTCGAAAATGCTTAGGTTTGTTTGGATCATATCCAGATTGTACTGTGCAACCTTTTCCATTGGCTCTTTAATTTAAACACAGAAGCTAAGTCCATCCTGCTTTTCTAACAGTCGCTTCTGTACTGCTGCCTGCTCCCCAGCTTTGTAGGCTACAGTCAAAATTACCTTAAAACTCCAAGAATGGTTTGTAAATGTACAGTAATGCATACTCGAGCAGCCTTTGTGCTCTTTAGACCACTAATGGCAGTGGTACACATGCCAAAAACGTTGGCTGCTGATGTGTGAAAATAAGCTATTGAAGCATATAGCAATACCCTTGCTTTCTCTCATTTGAGAAGCCACTGAGAAGATTTTATTATTTGCTTCTGTACCAAATCGCGTCCCCACAAATGGATACTGCCTGCAGTATATCCCTCACAGTTCATTCCTACATGGCATATAGTTGCTGGCCAGGGTAAACGTATTATACAGAAGTAAATTCTTTTTCTCAACTTACGAGACCCTCAAGGTTTAAGAAGGATGTTCTGCTATTACTAGGAGATATCACTATTATTATCATGTGCAGAGCTGAAAAGCTACCAACATCTTTTTATCTGTAAATGAGGGAGGATAATTGTGATGCAGTTTGAATTTAGGGAGTAGTTTACATGTAAACAATTTGCCCACACTGATTGACACTGTATATTAAATTTAAATGACTTTGGGGAAGGCTGGTTAGAATCTTTTGAAGCATCTCAGCAAGTTAGCAGTGCCCAGTTCAGAACGGAAAAATTTTTTTTATTACAAAGTGGCATTAAAGCATCTAAATGGCTTTTGAAATACCAGAGTTTAACATTTGTGCAAAGAGATCATTTGAAGCAATAATGAAAACGCTAAAAATTTTACAGACTCGCTCGGCCTCATTATTAATAATTGTATGTTATGTGCTGCTATTTAACTTCAGAATGCCAGGCACCTAGTTTGTTTAGCTGAAAGTTGTTTACCCTCCTCCGCGTTTCCTCTGTTAATAAATGCACTAATAAGGAATTTTCAAGTTGATCTCATGAACATCTAAATTTTATTCCAATTGTCATTCCTTTTAGAACAAACAAATGCTTTCAGCCCTCCTGGTTGCAGCCTAGGAATCCTAACAAGATGTAATTTTTGTTGGTTGACTAAAATCATTAACCAGTCTGAATATCAGCTTTATGAGAGGTAAATTGTTTCAAGTTATGCAGATATGTAAGTCAGCACAATTAGAGACTCTCTGCAATGACCACAGCTACCCAGCTGTGTATGGTGGTTCTTTGCCAGCTTTGCTGCCGGCTTGGGATGCCCCAAATAATATGGGGCTAGGGGAGTCAAAATGCTAGAGCTGCAAGTTGTGAGGGCCTGATGTGGTGGAAGCTCCTGTACACGGATGGCAAAGGGAAATGAAAGGGTCATGGTTCGATACAGGAATATTTAAAATCCAATCAGGGTAGGCAGTACTCCTCGAATCTAAGACACCATCGATTCTAAGACACACCTTAATTTCTGTACCACCAACAGAAAAAAAACATTGATTCTAAGAACCCCCCCCCCCGCTAAAATATATCTATCGGTAACAAATATTTTTATTATAATAGAATTCAATTTACTGACAATAGTATCTATTTATCAGTAGATATGTTATTCATCACATCCTTCCGCCTTCCCCCCTACCCACTCACCTCTGTCGCCAGTCCTCGCTGCCGCTGCCGCAACTCCTCGCTGGCAGCGGCTGCCTCGGCTTGGGAACATGCCATTACTGCGAACTAGGCTGAGATCCCACGAGATCTTGAAATCGAGATCTTGCGGGATCGTGGCCTGGTATGCAGTAGCACCACGTTTCCAGGCCAAGGAGGTTGCTGCCAGTGGCGCGGAGCAGCGGCGATGGAGGTGAGTGGGGAAGGGGGAACTTCTAACCGGCCTTATGGGGTCTCTCAGTGCCGGCTGCGCAGCCAGCACCCAGGGCCCTGCAAGGCCAAGCCGCTTGGGGGGGGGGGGCGCATGCTGGTCCTCGCTGCCAGTGCGGTGGCTCCTCGCTGAGGCCAAGAAGGGACCCGCAAGGACAAGTCGCTTGGGGGGTCACACAGTGCCCCTTTGTGCAGAGCTCTGTGTGTGTGGGCGGGTGTATCTTGAAACCATGCCAGCGCGGGAGAAATCCAGCGATTCTAGGATGCCATCGATTCTAAGATGCACTCCATTTTTACAGATGTAAATATGGGGGGGGGGGAGAAGTGCGTCTTAGAATCGATGAAATACGGTATAGATAAGTGATAGGCCAGCACAATCTGTGGTCCACAGGCTGGTTAGCTTAACATCTGTTCCAGGTAAATTGGTTGAAAGCATTATTGAAGACAAAATTAGTAAGCATATAGAAGGACAAGTTCTTCTGAAAAAGAATCAATGTAGCTTCTGCAAAGATAAGTCCTGTCCCACTAATCTTTTAGAGTTCTTTGAGAATGTCAGTAGACATGTAGACAGGGGAGATATGGTGGACATTGTTCATTTGGACTTCCAAAAGGCTTTTGATAAAGTCCTTCACCAAAGAGGCCTGAGCAAACTTAGCAGTCAAGGAATAAGAGGAGAGGTCTTTACTCGTTAAAGAACAGAAAGCAGAGAGTAGGAATAAATGGTAAATTCTCCCAGTGGAGGGATGTGAATAGTGTGATCCCACAGGGATCTGTTTTGAGACCAATTCTTTTCAACTCATTCATAAACGATCTGGAACTAGGAGTGAACAGTGAAGTGGCCGTTTTTGCCAATGACACCAAATTATTTAAGGTGGTTAAAGCAAAAAGGGATTGTGAGGAGCTTCAAAAGGATTTCTCCAAGCTGGGAAAATGGGCATCCAAATGGCAGGTGCAGTTCAAAGTGTAAAGTGATGCACACTGAGACAAAAAAAAAAATCCCAACTTCAAGTATAACCTGCTGGGATCATGAAAGAGATCTTGGGTTTGTCATGGACGGCTGATTGAAAATGTCTACCCAGTGGACAGCAACTGTAAATAAGGCAAACTCCATGTTAGGCATTATTAGAAAAGGAATTGGGAATGAAACTGCCACTATCATACTGCCTGTATGCAAATCTGTGGTGAGACTACACTAAGAATACTGTGTACAGTTCTGACCACCACACCTAAAAAAAGATATTGTAGAGCTGGGGGGGAAATGCAGAAAAGGGCAACTAAAATGATCAAGGGGCTGGAGCATCTCCCCTATGAGGAAAGGTTACAACAGCCCTGGAGAGAGGGGGAGGAAGTTAAGGGGAGACCTGATAGAGGTGCACAAAATTATGCATAGTGTGGAGAATGTCGATAGGGAGACATTTTTCTCTCTCTTTCATAATGCTAGAACTCGGGGTCATTCCATGAAGCTGATTGGTGGGAGATTCAGGACAGATACAAGGAAGGACTTCTTCACACACAGCGCATAGGCAAACTATGGCATTTGCTTCCACAAGATGGAGTGAAAGCCACCAATTTGGTTGGCTTTAAAAGGGGTGTGGGTAAATTCCTGGAAGAAAAGGCTAACATTGGCTGCTAGTGCTGTTGGCTATGTGCTACCTCCAGTATCAGAGGCAGTAAACCTATATGCACCAGCTGCTGGGGAACGTAGGTGGGAGGACGTTGTTGCACCGTGTCCTGCTTTGCTGGTCCCTGGTCGACAGCTAGTTGGCTACTGTGTGAACAGAGTGCTGGACTAGCTAGACCCTTGGTCTGATCCAGCATGACTGTTCTTATGTTCTTATACAGCTCACCAGCCAGGTACTGATTATGTATCTATGTATGTATGTATGTATGTATGTATTACATTCATATACTGTCTTTCTGTACAACCTAATAGATATGACACAAGAAGATCCGACGCAAATTCAGGGACCAAGATGTCCACATTGTACCCTCTAGGTGTGTTGGATTACAACTCCCATCATCCCCTTGTAGTTCAACACATCTGGAGGGTGTCCGCTTGAGGAAGGCTGTGTTACATAATGAAGAGTGGTTGGTCCTAGCCCAGCCAATGGAACAGGCCTTGCCATTGGGTGTGTGAGAAGTGTGGAATGGCTGTTGGTGTATATGTGGCCTCCCAGGTGCTTGGCAGTCCCCCTTGTTTTATTGTGTTTCGTTTTCTTTTGGTAGTTGCAGGTTTATTTGGAAACCCAGCCATATGCCCTTGTGTTAGACACAATAGAATGCAAAGAAAAACCACACCAAGCCACAAATACAATCTTAAAAATTTACAGGCATCTTGATGTGCAAAGGTAAAGCCACACCTGTTCTTGAAAACATTATTTCTAAGGCTGCCACACAAATAACTCTTTCGTTGTTGTTTTTTGCCGTCCAAGGGCAAGTAGGGTTAAGCAGAGCCGAAAAAGAGGACATAGATTTGCATAATGTTTGTATATGCTTAGGGTGACCAGATAAAATCCAGGTCAGGGCTCATGTAACTTTAACAGTTGTAGAGCAAAGGGAATTTCAGCCAGTGTCATTTGTATGCAATTACTTCCTGGTGAAATTCCCTCTTCATCACAACAGTTAAAGTTGCAGGCACTATACCAGAGTGACCATATCCAAAAGAAGGCAGGGCCCCTGCAACTTTAACTGTTGTGATGAGGAAGGAATTTCACCAGGAACTAATTGCATACAAATTACACCGGGTGAAATTCCCTTTTCTCTACAACTGTTAAAGTTACATGAGCCCTGACCTGGATTTTATCTGGTCAGCCTATATATGCTCGTTTTCAGGTTTAAATGCCAATTTGGAAATCATAATTTAAATAGAAATACAATTGTATGGTGGAGAAGACTGCAACAAGGTGACCTGGGGGCCTGCCTGTTCCATCCGCTGCCCAGGTGCTAACTGTTGATGAACAAATTCAAGGCCCCTGCTCTCCTTTCTTGTGTTTTTTTGCCTTTAAACTGGACTTGAACAAGAAGACCCTTCAAATAGAAAGCTTCAGACAGAGGCCATTCTTTTGGCAGCCCTTAAAATACAGGACAGTCCTCTGTAAAAGAGGACACATGGCCACCCTAGGCAGGCGGCAAAAGCAGGAAGGCTAAAGTGCTGCTGTACATGTCTCTTGAACTATGTGTAGCTTAGGGTGACCAGATAAAATCCAGGTCAGGGCTCAAGTAACTTTAACAGTTGTAGAGAAAAGGGAATTTCAGCCAGTGTAATTTGTGTGCAATTAGTTCCTAGTGAAATTCCCTCTTCATCACAACAGTTAAAGGTGCAGGCACTATACTAGAGTGACCATATACAAAAGAAGGCAGGGCCCCTGCAACTTTAACTGTTGTGATGAGGAAGGAATTTCACCAGGAACTAATTGCATACAAATGACACCGGCTGAAATTCCCTTTTCTCTACAACTGTTAAAGTTACATGAGCCCTGACCTGGATTTTATCTGGTCAGCCTAACTTCTGCCCATCCCTGATCTTGGTTTTAATATGATGGAGGCTTGGGCATTCAATCCTGCGTTCCTCCCACCTACAGTCTAAAGACGAACAATCCAGTAACAGTTTTATTCTGTGATGAACTGTTTGTCTAAAGAGCCTGTTTGAATTGTCTCTAAGAAAGCATTTTAAATCATTCAGATGAAAGGCTTTGCAATGGGTGGCGAGGGTTTCCCTACTTCAGAAGAAAGAAAACTTAGGGGGAAATGTGTGTGTGCAGATAAAAGCTTGTTGTTGTGTGTGTGTGTGTTTAAGCTCCAACAAAGGACATTTTTCTTTGAAGGAATACTTAATGTGCTCTGCCATTTGTGCTGAAACAAATTTAAAAAGCAGAATTCTGTGATCACACCCTCACTAAATAATAATTACGGTAATATTCTGAGTGATGAAAATGAATCATTAATAAGATGGAATCGCTCCTTATGAGCAAGAGGTTTTATGTAACAGCCCATACCCTTTTATGCTCAAAATTCAACTAATGCCAATTACCATTAGGCTAAACTCCCCTTGAGGCGCGCCAGTCCCTCCAGAGTTGTGTTTATCATTGCTAGCCACGGTCAGAATAAATGGTTTAAAGTTTCATGCGCATACTTTCTCATTTTCTGCTACTGTGCTTCTCAGGAGTACAGAAACATTACATTCTGTACACTGAGCATAAATTATCTTTTATCTCTGAATTTTACAGCAGTTTGTAATGCAAGGTAGTAGGATTTATGGCCAAGAAATAAGAAGATGTCCAAGAATTAATGGGGCATGGGTTTTACATTATGCCAAGCTGAGTTCAGTGTAACCTGTGTAAGATTTCAACACTGTGGTGCAAGAGGAAGCTATTTCTACTTACACTTGAAAATCCATTATGAACGCATATTTTTGTCAGTTATCTAATACTGCAGAGAGGATGTATGGAATGTTTGAGTAACCTTTTTCTTCCTTTCAGCATTCTTGTGTGTGCCTCTTCTCCACCATCAGTAAAAGTCTCGTTGTGAGTCCATTCCTGTAGTTATCTGTGACCCAGGAAGTCCCTGGCTCAGACTCACCTCGGACAAAATGCGTTAGGGTGGCGGTTACTTATGCAGCCTCATTTCCCCCCCTCCAACACACACCCCAATTTGCAATATAGGGACAATGATATTACCCAACTTTGCTTGATTGTCGGAAAGGTTGCTGCAATCATGTATGTGAAGTAATTTTAACACTTGAAATGTGGTATATAAATGGTATGGATGATTATTCTTGGTGGTGGTGTTCTTATTAGTAAAATGTCCATTATTACTGGGGGAAAGGGTGTGTACATTCCCCACCCAAAGGCTCCCTCATGCAGAACAGGGTCAGGGCATCCTTTGTCAGGTGGGGAGCCTTGGAAACAGTGTCTTGACTCCAGAGAAGTCCATGTGTACTTCTACATATTCAGGGGGTGATTTGGGGGGAGGCTGCCAAAGGGGGAGGGGGTTTGAAACCCCTCCCCTCATGCTGAAGTACAGCATCTGACTACTTGGCATTGTAATGAATAGTTACCATTCACTTTCATAGGAAGTAAATGGGTATACTTCGGGAGACCATTGAGGCAGCAGTTAATATTAGGGACTCTGGAGCCCGGCAAAAAGGTGCAGAGTACAGTTTGAAAATAGACAATGGAATGGAGAACCTGGGAGCAAGATTTCTACTCCAAGGAAAATAACACATAGACAGGGTTCGCGCAATATGCGAATCCCACAATCAATGTTTAAGTGTTGGTTATTGTTGAACTGAGGGTTGTGTGTTGAACTGTGGGTTAGCGTGTTGTCTGAATCCAGGACATTTTCCGCAAGGTGGCTTGCCAACCATACATTGTGGCTTATTTTTCTCGAACAACCCCACCTTGAGAACCCATGATTTGCTGTTGGGTTGTTCAGGGTGGTTAACATGCTAACCCATGGTTGAACAAACAACCCACAGTTCAACAACAACCCACACTCAACCACTGGGTGTGCATTAGTGTGTTGTGTGAACAGCCCCAGAGAGAGAAGCAAGGGAATGCAGCAAAACCAAGCAAGAAAGGGAAGCTTGTTCAATGTGTATGGGAACGTGCACTAGCTGAAAACTCTGAAATATTTATTTATTTATTTATTCATTTATTTATTTATTTTATTCCATTTATATACTGCCCCATAGCCGAAGCTCTCTGGGCAGTTTACAAAAATTTAAAACACTGAACATTAAAAACACCGATATACAAAATTTAAAACCATAAGGCATAAAAACAAGTTATAATTACAATACCTCAGCACAATGCCCTGGGCTCCCGGCCTATCCACCCAAAACCCCAAAAGAGCTTAAAAGTCAGCCGTTCATAACAGTGATATCACTTTCATCCCCAATGCGCCCAGCCCCCTGAGTTTCCGAGAGCCCCGGAAAAGGTCAGCACGTTGCAGCCCCGTGTCCAGTACAGGGAGCCCTCGGGTGTGCCAGGCAGATCTTTTGAGCTTGCAGAAGGATTGGTCTGCGCCAAAGGAGCCACCTGGAAAGCAGCAACAGTGCTTCCCAGAGGGGAAGGCTCTATCTTAGGGTAACCATATGAAAAGGAGGACAGGGCTTTTGTATCGTTAACAGTTGCGATGGACGTTATTTCACCAGGTGTCATTTGTATGCATGCAGCACCTGATGAAATTCCCTCTTCATCAAAACAGTTAAAGCTGCAGGAGCTATATTAGGGTGACCAGATACAAAAGAGAGCAGGGCTCCTGCAGCTTTAACTGTTGGGATGAAGAGGGAATTTCACCAGGTGCTGCATGCATACAAATGACACCTGCTGAAATTCCCTTTTCAATACTGCTGTTAAAGATACAGGAGCCCTGTCCTCCTTTCCATATGGTCACCCTAATCTATTGGGGTATACAGAGCAACACATCAATCTGAGCATGTGTGAACGTAAGGTGGTGCAAGGAAGAGGAGAACTCTGGTCCTGAAAATATGTGTATGGCACAGGGAGTACAGGGAGAGTGCCGGGAAAAATCTCGAGGAATAAGCTGTGAACCAAGTGAACTCTGGTCACTCAGTCCGTGCTGGGCCCTTCAACCCAAAAGTGAGCCGGGTGTTCGAAATCAAGGGCAGTTACAAACTTTAGGTTGGGAGTACAAAAGGGCAATGGCTTTGGGGTGGGAGGAGTCAGGATGGAGTAGAACAATAGTGAATAGCTATTAAAATAAGTTAATCACAATGGATTGCATCTAGACAGAAGCCAAACTAGATGAGATTCCATCCACATTTTGAAAATGTAAATTGCAAGCATGGGCCCCAATCCAGATCTGAACCTGATGGGAGTTCGGGAGGGCTTTAACCCTTTGCCTACTGCTGTGGTCCCAATCTGGTCTGACCCCACCTCATGTCGTCCATTTGCATTTGAAGAAAGGCTCCCATTTCAGGATTTAAGATTTAGGATTTTTATCTTTTTTATTTTGCTTTGACAAGCCCCCTCATGCCATTTTATAAAATTTTTGAAAGTCTCCTCAATTTCAAAAATATTATGACATGTGGCATGATGAGTTGATAATTGAGAAGCACAGACCCAAAATGGCCTTGCGTAAATAGAACTAGGTGCATGGTCTGTTGGATCCTATATGTTTTCTTAATCTGTTGCTTCGGAGACAGATTAAAGGTAATTAAAAAGCTCATCATGAAGAGAGGAACATTCAAATAACCCAGTCTGATCAAAACAAATGTAGGAAACATTACATAGAAGAAAAAGGTATTGAAACAGCATGGAAAGTTATTTTTAAGACACATGGATGAAATTGGATTTATGCATTGCTGCAATCCTGTGCCCAGCTTCTTATGCAAAGGTTCCATTGAATTCAATGGGATTTGCCTGTGCATAACTAATAGTAGGATTTCATCCAAGAAATGCTACAGCTGACGTCAATCGGACGTCAAAATGAGCCCTAATGAAAGTAGTGGAACTGACGTTAAATTAAAGATGCAGAGGTTTAGGTAAGCTATAATTTGGAAAGCTGTGGCTTGTGGTGAGTGAATTCTTCAGTTATATATTCATGAATATTTGTAATTGGTGCATGTGGCTCTAGCTTCACAGTAATCGAGATAGATCACCGACGTGCAACTACCTTTGTGCCAAGTAAAACCTGTAAGGAAAAAAGAAACCCCTCTCCTTGTAAATTAGATGTGTAAGTGTACAAAACAGTATCCATCGTTCCCCCTCCCCACAACCCAACTTCTCCTCACACCCACCGAACCTGCAGTTATATTCAGAGCTGCATGGTTGTTGTTGTTTTCCCAAGCACATTTTATCTAGGAAAGAAAGAACATTTTAACTTGTTTCATCATATACCTAATAATGTGTTTCCAAGAAACGAACACGTATTTTTGAAGAGGAAGTTATTAAACATAATGCTGTAACTGTTCTGTATAAAGGAATAAAATGGATGGCTGGAAACACATGCCTAGAGTACAGTTATAAGTCATGCAGGAGCAGAAACTTGCAATACTCTTTTATTACTGTTCTAGGGAAAACAAGGTAATGATATCTGTGACTTCTTATGTATTCCCCCCTTTAAATGATTGCCCTTGCCAAATTGATCAATGCTTATACTGCTTCTAAAAGGTGGCTCTATTTTATCACGTCCAATTTGTGGGGCAGTTTGCCAGGAGGCACCGTAAACTGCAGACTTTGCTACGAGATTATGATGATGGTTTTCAAGTTTCGACACCCAGTGTGCACTCTTGCCATCTTTGCTGCTAAGGAACCTCTGCATGTTGCAGAGGATTTTGAGGCGTGTCCTAGGCAGGACCCATATTCAGTTCAGATGTGTCATTAGCCAGGCCATTGGGGGCCCACTTTTGGTCTGTATGAACTAAGAAGGCAACCTAAGGCACCAAACATTCACCTCATAGGCCATGTGTCTTCTTTTACAGTGGATAGTCTCTACCTGAAGGGCTGCCAGAGGACTATCCTCTCTTTAAAGGTGTCCTTTATTTTAGGGCTGTCCAGTCCAAGGCCAGATCTACACCAAGCAGGATCTAGCACTATGAAAGCAGTATGAAAGTGGTATATAAGAGGCAGGAGCCACTCTAGCACTACGAAAGCAGTATGAAAGCGGTATATGGTGTGTGTCATGGGCCCCAACAGTTGTCAGTGCACTTCAATACCACTATAAAGCAGTAGTGTGGCTCCTGCCTCTTATATACCACTTTCATACCACTTTCATAGTGCTATATCCTGCTTGGTGTGGATTAAGCCCAAGTCCAGTATGAAGATGAAGAACCATAAGAGCTTTTGCCCATCAACAGTGGATACCTGAATAGCAGTCTGGACAGGCAGGCACACCTGGTCACAGTTTTACGCACTGTGGTGAGATGTACTGTATTGCTATTTAAATTATAATAATCATTTCTAAATTTGCAATTATGTTTCCAAATTAGCATATCCAAATGTTATGCAAATTGCTGTCCTCTTTTGTCTTCTTTCTTGGTAATTCATAAGTGGCCATTCTAGTCACCTGCATCTGTGCATTGTGGGGCAAGATCTATAGTAGCAAGCTAGGTAGTCCCCCTTTACATATTATTTCAAGTGAAGAATCTTAGGATTTCCCAGAACATAGTCAAAAACCACTGCTTGGAAGAACAAATAATGCTTTGCAAATCCTGTGACTCTGATATTGACAACGGCCCTGTTCAGAAGACGCCTTAAACCACAGCTTTAACCATGGCGAAGGAGGCTTTTTAGCTTATTCACTGAGGTTAATGCCGTGGTTTAAGGTGTCTTCTGAACAGTGCCAACCTGTGTACCCCCGCCCGCCCGCAACCTAATCCTATGCACATTTGTTCAAAAGCAAGTCCCATTTGTTTTCTGTTGGACTTATTCTCCAATAAGCACCTCAACCTTTATTTGTATAATGTAGTAATTGAGTATTTACAGATGAAACTGAAAAATGGGGAGAGGAGGTGGGGAGAAAAAGACATACATATTTTTTCTGGCATTGAAGAATATAGTTGAACATTTTCAAGGGGTGAGGTTTACCTAGACAAATGGTAGAAGCATTCTTGGTTCAGTGTTATTAAGTGAATAGACCTGGCTTTACATGGGTTGGAATAGAAGTTTGATACAGCAAAGCCTTCAAGCAACATCACACAGCTGCAAGAGTTGGACACATTGTGTCTGTCCTGTCTAAGTGAAGCCATGCCTGCTGGCACCCTTAGGCCATGGTGCATCCCTAGAGCACCCTGAGGGGAAACTGCATCACATTAGAAGGGGAGTGGAAACCATATAACTTTTTCCCTTGGTCTGCTAATCTCCCCTGGCTTCAAACTGTATGGACTACAAAACTATACGCCGGTTTGGGAAGTCTGCCCCCTAGTACTGCAGTCTTCAACCACATTACAATCATTATAATTAATTAAACAAAATATCCCCCAGGTGCACATCTGCTAGGGTTCTTTTAACATGCATGCCAGGTTTCAAGTGTCTAGGTTTGAGAGTCTTGGCACTATACAGAGATAGACAGACAGATACACATCCTACTTTATTATTATAGATACTATTGAGTACATAATGAATGCTTTTATATCTGCTGCAAGAAGGTAGAACATTTTCTGGGTCTCAGTAAAATTCAGTAATTTATCAATAGGATCTTGTAAGGGTTGGAGAAATTTGGCAGATCTAGGGTAATGGAGGTTGAGAGACAGTACAGGGACCCAACGATTGACAGACAGGCTTATAGGTACAAAAATATGATCTCTCTCTCTCTCTCTCTCTCTCTCTCAAAACGGTAGGTGAATTTACGCTACAACTGAGATTTGGTCTCCAGGAGTGTATTTAAGTTGTTGTGTTGGATAATTATATACAAAGCTGTTCCAATCAAACTGTTCCTGACTTTATGCAATAATTTCAAAGCCATTATCAACAGGGTTTATGCAAGAGCTTGTTTAACTACAGTTATCAACAGCTCACTGATTAATGGCAGTACACTGGTATATCTCGTATTTATCATTATGTAGCTTGAAACCTTTACATCAAAAGAGAAGTTTCCATTGCGTTTCTTTCAACTGTACATAGGAGTATTCATTTGTAGCATATTTTTTAAGTACCTTCAGGTGTCAGATAATGGAGGGATAGATTTGTCTTTGGGGGAATTTAAAGACATTCACGTTACAGTAAATCACTCTATTAATACTTTGCATTTATACAATGTTCTAGAGCATTCGCACCTAATAATCCTGGCAATAAACTTGTGATTTAGGTCAGTCATAGGGTGGCCACGTGACTCTTTATAGAGGACAGTCCTCTATTTGAAGGTGTCCTCTATTTGATGAGCTGCCTAGTCAAAGCTTCTCTATACACAGGAAAAATCCCATGCCTTACCATGGCTTTCTTCCTTGCAATAATCCCACCATCGTAATGCGCTCCTTCACACAAAACCACATGATTTATTTGCTTCTTGGAAAGGCCCCTTTGTGTTTGCTTCGCCATCTAGTGACTGAGAGATCCCGCTTTTTCTGGATATTACCACATTATCTATGGTTTTTCCAAAGCTGTGATTTCCAGAGGATATCATGGGAGATGTCCTGGCCATTAACAACATAGTGTAATAGACCCGCAAATTTCCATGAGGGGCCAGTCACGAACATGCTATAAATCACTCATTTAGAGAAGCTCAAAGTTTAAAGCTGAAGAATCATAGGAATGGATTGCAGAGGCCTGGAAGTTTCCCATCAAGAGTTAGCACCTTTACCGCAGAGTGAGCAGCCACAAGGTCACCTGGTCACAGTCGTCCCCACTATGGTGAGATGTGGTTTATGTCAATTTGAATTGATATATCCAATTCTTCTGACCGGATAGAGGATGTTCAACCTGTTCTGAATGGGGTTGCACTCCCCCTGAATGAGCAGGCTCATAGCTTGGGGGTTCTCCTAGAACCATCTCTGTCACTTGAGGCTCAGGTGGCCTCGGTGGCATGGAGTGTCTTCTACCAACTTCAGTTGGTGGCCCAGCTACGCCCCTATCTGGACAGAGATAACCTGGCTTCAGTTGTTTATGCTCTGGTAATCTCCAAGTTGGATTACTGCAATGCGCTCTACATGGGGCTGCCTTTGAAGATGGTTCAGAAGCTGCAGCTTGTGCAGAATGCAGTGGCCAGATTGATAACAGGAACCAGAAGGTTCGAACATATAAGACTGACTCTGGCCAATTGCATTGGCTGCCTGTACGTTTCCGAGTCCAATTCAAGGTGCTGGTTTTAACCTATAAAGCCTTACACGGCTTGGGACCACAATAACTGATGGAATGCCTCTCCTGCCACGAACCTACCCATATGCTACAATCAACATCTAAGGTCCTCCTCCAGGTGCCTACTCCAAGGGAAGCTTGGAGGATGGCAACAAGGGAGAGGGCCTTTTCAGTTGTGCCCCCCCCCCCAATTATGGAATGATCTCCCTGACGAGGCTTGCCTAGCGCCAACATTGCTATCATTTCCGTATGTTTTTGTTGTTATTTGACCCACAATAGTTGTCTTAAATGGATATTGTATTTATAATCTGTTTTTATGCTTTTTATGTTTTTTAAATTTTGTATATCGTTTTTTTAATGTTCAATGTTTTTAATTTTTGTAAACCACCCAGAGAGCTTCGGCTTTGGGGCGGTATATAAATGCAATTAATCATCATCATCATCATAAATAAGAGTTATTCCAAATTTGCATTTGTATATCCGAATTAGCATATGCAAACGTTATACAGATTGGCATCCTCTTTGGTCCACTTTTTTGGCCACCCAAACTAAGCTGAGTAATGATGGGTTGCCTAAGGCTACCCGGTGAATTCACTACTGAGGTGAGATTGGCATCAGGGTTTTTTTAGGTCACACTCTAGTACAGCAGGGTGGCCAAGAGAGATTAAGCTGTGAGTTTATCTCCTCTCTGCCTTGAACTCACTAGACATCTCTAGGTAAGACTCTGTCTCTCTGATTGAGGCCTTGTTGCCCAACCTTCTGCAATAATAGGATAACATTTATCTACCCTATAGGGTTATTTTAAAGATTACTGAGATACTGTATGTGTTGAGTACTGGGAACACCCTAAAATGTGTAATATAGATTATATTGGCGCTGATGGTTGTTCTTTTAGTCTTTCTTCAGTCTTTCTAACTTTTTGAAGAGAAAGGAAAGAAATATGGAAGTATATGGAGGTAGAAATTTGTACTCCATTCAACCTTGGTGATATTTAACATTCTATATCAATGGGAATATTTAGCATCGCTGGTTGAAACTCGAAAAGGTTAATGTTTTCTTAGGAAAGTGAAACTGAAAGTCATGTGATGCCTTTTGATAGTAGTAGTTAGGCCTTCCCTTAGTGAGTTGTATCCACAAAAATTGTTGTTGTGCTTCTTGGCTTTTGCTTACGTTTGATATAAAATACGAGAAAACGAGGAAGTCTTTGGAGTCCCCATTTTCAGGGAAGCTGTTCTGCTGGATCTGGTCTGTAACATTGCTTTGTCTAGAGGTTGCTCAGATGGGTGTGTTGTGAATCCTCACAAAAGCTTTGGCGTATTTTAGAACCATGGAGTTGTCAGGGATCTAAAGGGATCTTCACCCAGGTCCCCCTGTTGTGAAGCAGGATCATCTCTCCTCCATCCCCTCACCACCCCTGCCCCACCACCCAGCCTGTACCAAGACAATCCAGACTACAGTGTGCTACAGGCAGGGAGTATGCTGCCAGCTGACAAGACGCTCCCAGTGACACGAGCAAGTGAGGAAAGCCACATATTGACCCTGTTTAGACAACACACTAAGCCATGGTGGTTAAGCATTTTGAGCTAAACATTATGGCTTAGTGTGCTATGTGAACCATGACTTAGTGTGTCGTGTGAACCATTCTTAACCGTGGTGGCTACATAACCGCAGTTTAAACACACTCACAAACCATTTGCTGCAAAGGGGTTCTTGGCCTAACCATGGCTCAGCAAGTTGACTGGGAAGGCCCATTGTAAGAGAGGCCAACAAATCACCCAGATTCATTAGCTACTTGGATCTGTGAGGAAATCCCTTCCTGAAATAATGCAATTTAAATAGAAACGTTTAGAAACTTCCTTCTACTGAGCTACAACAGTCATCTATCTAGTCCACTTCTGGCTGCGTTGATTGGCAGAGAACTTGAGAGCTGGAAATGCCAAGGATTGAACCTAGAACAGCATTGTTGAAAATCAGGCCTCCAGGCCAAATCTGGCCCACATAGGGTCCCAATCCGGCCCTCCATGGTTCTCCAGGAGGCCCTTTGCCCCGACTGCCAAACATTTCTTGGTTCCCCAGCTTCTGCGTAGTATTCTTCCCATTCTGAAAGGTTGAAATGCCTCTCCTAAGGCTTCGATACTGGCAGTACAAGTTTGAAGTTAAATATGCTGGTGGTTTTGTATTTTTGGCCTTCCCCCCTTTTGCCTTTGTCCCTGGCCCTTTTTGCCACGCTAGGCTGACCAGATAAAATCCAGGTCAGAGCTCCTGTAACTTTAACAGTTGTAGAGAAAAGGGAATTTCAGCCAGTGTCATTTGTATGCAATGAGTTCCTGGTGAAATTCCCTCTTCATCACAACAGTTAAAGTTGCAGGGGCCCTGCCTTCTTTTGTATATGGTCACTCTAGTATAGTGCCTGCACCTTTAACTGTTGTGATGAAGAGGGAATTTCACCAGGAACTAATTGCATCCAAATGACACTGGCTGAAATTCCCTTTTCTCTACAACTGTTAAAGCTACATGAGCCCTGACCTGGATTTTATCTGGTCAGCCTATGCCACGCCCACCACTAGAATGTGGTCCCTGAGAGTGTCTCGAATCGAATTTGGCCCTCAGGCTGGAAGCAATTCAATGTCCCTGACCTAGAGGCTTTCCGTGTGTGAAATGTGTGCTTCTATTCCTACTAAAGCTAAAGAACCGTCCTAATAAGCCAGTCGGATCCTGGGTGTGAGCACAGAGCAATATGTTTGGCTGAAAGATTCTGAACAGGAATGAAAGAAAAAGGAGGCTTGAACGTTTTGTTCCAAGCTGTTTTGAAACACAAGTCAAAATGATCCCCCCCACCACCAATAAAAGAGAAGAGTTGGGGGAGAAAGGAGCCGATCAGAAAGTGGAATCAATCCCATGGAACGTTAAAAGTGGGAATTCTATGAAACAAAATGTTGTTTTTAACTTTGAAACTTTCAGCTATTAATGTCATGGGCCAAAAGGGAGTTTAACATTTTGACCATGAAATTCAAGAAAGCCTTTGATGAGATGCGCATTTGGTAGCTCAAGGCCAGGGATAATATCGTATGATTTCTAGGCTCTTTCTCTCTGGCACAAGGTTGAATTCTTCCCCCCCCCCCCACTTCTTCTTTTTTATAAAGAATTGCCAGTTCCTTTGATGAAAATTGCCCAAGGAAAATACAGTGCTTATAAGAAGCAGTCTAAGTTTTATGCAGTGAATGTGAAAATTGCTAAAACTCCAGAGAAGAATAGGAGTAGTTCTACCAGGTCTACGAAAACAAAACTCTATATGTAAAGTTAAAAGATCTACCCCCTTCTTCCCCCCCCCCTCAACTATATTTTGTATTTCCATCCCCAAGAAATGGGCCCTAAGTGCATTGTTCACATAAGCACAATTGAAATGCATCCTCAGCCAAGTGATTGACATAAAATCACAGCCTGTGAGGCATGAATGGTTTAGAACTGGGTTCTCCAATGTGGTGCCCATGTGGGGTGTCCGACATTGGTACCCTCGGATACCTCTCTTGACACCCAACAAACTCCATCCCCCCCCATTTTTATATTATTTTATTAAGATTTTTTTTAAAAAAAAATCTTGGTAGGCTGGCATGCTGCACAGTGACGTGCTGTGCTACATTGCCATCTTTATTTGAGTTCAGAAGAGTGGTTTTGTGTCTTCGAGCTCAGATCCCATCTCTGCGTTGCTTGTACTTAGGTTCTAGGCCAAGATACTTTTCTTTTAGACTCACTCATTTGCTTCTGGGAAACGACTGCTTTGTGACTGGCCATGTCCACTATGGTAGCTATTTCACAAATGGACAAGCCCCTCCCCATGGCAGCCATTTTGTGATAATGCCCACAACACACTCTCAAAATTCCCAGTATGCCCGCATCTGGCATAGAATTAACAATGATCTTTTCCCATTTATTTTCCGAGGAAGTAATAAGCTAGAGCTCCGGTTTCGTGTTTTGTGATGAGTGTACCCTGGGGTACATGGTAACATGCAACCAGGAGCACCTGAAGTGTCCTTGAAAATCAATGGCACGGTTCTCTTTATAACACTCCCCTCTTCCAAGTGGAATGCGATGGGTGAAAGCCACACCATCCATGTGAGCTGATGGGCGCAGGGTAAACTGAACCCTTCCATCTGTGAACATGGCAATGCTAAAACACTGCATCAAATCCCATTTTAAACATCCATGTGCATTTGTTCTAAAACATATGTTCAAAAATGCCATCTAGTTGCATATAGTTAGAAACCATCAAATCTGTTTAAGACACCAGAAACATGTATCCAAGCCCCCATTGAAATCAATGAGAGTTGAACAAGAGCAGACTTTTGCCCCTGCACAACTCCCATTTGCCCCCTTCGGGCTTGTGTAGAAATGCCCCCTCACCTTCCCTAAATCTCTTCTCTGGTTCCATATGTCTAGGTGTGCAAATATCATATACATTGGCTCAATTCGGACGACACAATAAACAACTGGTGTGGGGGAAACAATCGTCCGTTGTTTTGACTATTGTGTCATCCGAATGCTGCCATAGTCAACTCAGCGCTGATCCTCATCCACACCACAGTTGATTATTTATTACCATGTTGTGTGGGGAGTGCCCGCTAGGGTTAGAGTGAGGGTTAGGGTTAGTCAACCCACCATTGACTATCGTGTCGTCCGAATTGAGCCATTCTTGCTAATTGATGACACGAGAATGCTGCCTATATATTAAACATTAAATAACAGAGCACCCATATGAGAACAGCAACATCTGACAGCTATCAAATATTATCACAAAAACGTACTACGCCGAGCGGCATTTAATATATAACAGATGCGAATGCGAGGCAGGTACAGTTTAATTTTGAGACACTTGCAACCACCAGCTCCATTCCTCCCCTATAATCTCAAACCCTGTAACTTTCTTCAAAAGATACTTCAAATAAGTAGGTATATGCAAAAAAAGAAAGAGAGAGAGAGAGAGAAAAACTCCACAGTGGGGGATGCAATTTTAATGAGGAGTTTGCTCATGAATGTGTTTGAAATCCATGTGATTTAGAAGCCAAAACAGGAGCATGCTCTGAAAGTCAGTATACAAAGGCTGCTATGCACCACAGGTGGGAGTGAGCGCCAAGATTGATAGCCTCCCTGCTTTATTTGAATAGAAGCCCAGGCACTCTGGTGTGGAGGCACCCTGGCGCTTTCAACTATGGCAAGGAAACAGGTGGAATTCCAAATACCTATGACACCATGTTTAACATTGCAGGATTTAGAAGGTACTGAGAAAATTAAGCTAGTCTCATACATGTGCAGATGGGGGCACTGAGTGAGGAGCATGATGCTCTACCATGCTCTTATGTAGTTTCCCTTCCGTCCAATCAGACCTTTTCTACAGGATGTTCCTAGTTCTGTAAATAGAAATGATTTCTTACTACCAAATGTCTTAAGCAGAATGGCAGAACTTAAGCCAAACCTCAGGGGGGAAAAAGGCTTTCACTTCTCAGTAAGCTTCAGCCAACATGGCTGGCTAGGCCATGGTGGAAGTTGAAGGACTTTTTTATGCCCCTTTCCACACCAGGCGTTTCGCTTGGGATAGCCCCCGGCTGGTTCCTGCAAGACCAAATGACGCACAGGGACTCCCGGTGGCAGGGGGGTTGGCCACGGGATTTTCCAAGGATAAGGCAATCCTGGAAAATCCCTAATCTTCCGCAGTCCCGAGAACTTCCCAGGACCGCAGAAGATGTGGGCGCCCATCCCAGGTGCAAAATGGGCACGGAGCCACACCTTGCGGTCCATGCCCATCAGGGGAGGAGGGAAAGGAAGCCCACCATCCCTAGGATACTTGTGGGTGGGTGGGGGGCCCCTGTTTTTTCTGCACAATTTTTTTTTTACTTACAGTTTTTGCTGGAGCGCAGGAGCGCTGTTCTATCTTTGAAAAAAAAATGGTGCGCGCGACATGCGACGACCAGGAGGAGTCCGGGTCGTCAAACAATTTGGTGTGTGTTAACGTGACGATCCCAGAAGCAGACACTTCTGGGATCCCCTCCGGCCTTCTACACCCGTCTGGTGTAGAAAGGGCCTGTCTCAACATGCATAGAATTGCGCTCCAATTTCCAAGATCAGGGTTGTTGTTGTTTTTCTAGTACAGAAAAATCTCTCAGGTTTTATTTTTAAAACTTCTGCTCTGTTTTTCTACCCAGAACAGTCTCTCAGCGCAACCAAAAATAATTGATTAAAATGCATTTATAATACAAAGTAAGTGTTAATGCCTAAAATGCCTAATGTCAAATAATCAATGGAAAGAAGCAGCAAAAACAGAATCAAGCAGTTGGCTCATATATATATATATATATATATATATATATATATATATATTTCCAACATAATACAACATAAACATAAAACAACATAAAATACAATACATACCGCATACCCCCCATGCTCCCCTCCCCCCAGGAGACCTTCAATTATACATTATTCTTCTTTCCAAAAGTGTAAAGACTCTTTTGAAGGTATTTGCCCCTTCCCCGTTCTTAATACATATTCCAAAAATAGACTCCATATATCTCCAAAATCATCCTTACTGGACATTCCTCTCTTTATTTTCATTTTACACGTTAGCTTATGATTAAGTGCCATATCCCATATTTCTTTATACCATTCTTCTATAGTATATATCCCTTGCCCTTTCCAGTTTTTAGCAATCATTATTCTGACGGGAGCCAGGAGGTTGTTTATTAATTCTCCCTTATTTATATTCTCATTGCCTTTATCCCATATTGCTAGTAGAGCCAGCTTTGGGCTTAATTCCAATTTACTTCCAATTATTTCACTTATTTCTTTGAACACCCTTTCCCAAAATTTTTGTACATGTTTACAGCTCCACCACATATGGAAATAAGTTCCAACCTCCTGACATCCCCTCCAACAATTCTTGGACAGTTTTTTATCTATCTGATGAAATCTTACCGGCGTTAAATACCATCTAAGCAGTTGGCTCTGACTGAAACTTGATGGGATTTTTTAAAAAAAATCCTTCTGGCAGAGTATTATTGCTTCTAAGATCATACGGATTGCCATTTGTCACCATTTCTTGGAATAAGCTTCAGTGTATTCAGCCTAAGTGCAACTCTAATCATCTCTGTTCAGAGACATCACCTCAGTTCATGGATCCAAGGCGAATTAGAAACCTGAGTTGGCGTCATCAGCTGAGGGTATTGGGGAAACCTCAGCCTCCATAGACCACCTAAGTCGTTTTGGTGCTGAGACAGGAAATCCAAATGGCTCCCTCCTAACGTAGAAATATAACAAATGAAGGCCTAGAAAACCTAGCTGTACTAAAATGGGCTGAATATCCCACCTCATTTCACAGGACCATTAATCCTTCATGAAAGGGGGGGATATTAGGGAACTTTCAAGGGGTGGGCAAATTCTATGAATTTCCGTATGTCGTGGTCTGACCTTTAAATACAAGATGGCTGAGAGTTCCTTCGTTCCTTGATTAACTCCTCAGCACGGCCACGTTCCTGGAACAGAATCCCCCTGGGAACAACACTACGTCACACATTACAGCTGAACTTGCACAATTGCTAGTTTTCTATATGTATGGGGAAATGTGCACAGCATTTCGGAGGAGCGTTCTGTCCTTTGAGCCCTCACCTGCTGCCTTAATTGCTACATTTGGGATGCAGGCTCCAACGGGAGCCATGCCTGTACAAGTAGAATCCCTGAAATGAAATCTTGCAGCGTGGAGTGCTCCTGTCCAGGATTCAGGCCTCCAGGCAATCATGTCCTCCTCCACAATCCTCCACGCCATTGCTCCTCTCTCCCTGGCTTTCCATTTTTCCTCCCTAGCATTCTGTGCCCAACGAGCAGTGGAGGCCGGTGGCTCCCATATCAGCGGGGCGGTGAATCTGCTCCAGGTTTCAGTCCGAAGCAGACAGGACTCTAAAAACAGCTATCCAAGGTGTGAATGCTGAGCATGCTCAGTAGTCATTCTTTTTGGATGAAGGATTTTTTTGTACGTTGGCAAACCTTGGGCCTTCCCTCAAGCCTGCTGATACCTCCCTCTTCTGTTTGGATGGTGCAGCTTTGGCTACATAAGTATCCACATTCAACAGGGCCAGCCCGAGATATTTTGCTGCCTGAGGCAAAGAACAAGATGGCACCCTCTCCTGTTCATGTATAAAAGCCGACCGGACTGTTTGTTCAACACTAAAAATGGAACAGCATCCTCCACTGCACATGATGGCAGCAAGTTAGCTGAGAAGGCACAGGGCAGGCCATTTGGCACTCAGGTCTCTCCTCCAGCGGCTTGCCACCTCACTCTGCCTAATAGTAGGGCCAGCCCTGAAACATGGAGAATGGCATTTGCTATTAGTAAATAGGATTGTTACTTTTCTGCCCTTTGATGGTGTCCCACATCCCAAATCACCCTGAGGCAGCTTGTCTTGGCTGAGGCCAGATTGAATTGGACCCCAAAAAGCCACTGTCTCCAAAATACCTTCCATGGATTTTGTATGCCTGCAAAACTTGCTATCGTATAATCCGTTTTGCTTTGCTTTGTTTCCCTGCGCTGGATCACAAAATCATTTCAGATAGCCTTTGGTTATCTCCTAATATAGCACTGTAATTCTGTAGGGATAATTCATCAGTATTATGGCTATGATGATAAATGAGATGCCAGGAAGAAGCAAATTCTGCTTTAGGAGTTTTATGCATTTTGAGAAAACGCTCTCTCCTTGCGCTGTTATACTGCATCCAGTAAAAAGGACACAGTGAAGTAGGTTAGGGTCACACATATATTTAACACTGCTGGGATCCCACCTACCCCAGCATCCAATTCAATTCTGGTTTTAAATGTATGGTTTAAAATTAGTGGGGATTTTATGTAATAGTGCAAAAAGATTTTGCATACTCTGGAATTTCAACAGGCGTCATTTGCATATATGCAGAACCTGGTGAAATTCCCTCTTCATCACAACAGTTAAAGCTGCAGGAGCCTTGCCCTCTTTTGTATCTGGTCAAGAGGGCAGGGCTCCTGCAGCTTTAACTGTTGTGATGAAGAGGGAATTTCACCAGGTTCTGCTGAAATTCCCTTTTCTGTGCAACTGTTAAAGATACAGTAGCCCTGTCCTCCTTTTCATATGGGCCACCCTATATAAAGCAATAGTGTAGATCTAGCCTTGGTCAGGGTGGATTGCATAGTTGTGTCACTAGGGTGGTGTGTAACTATGAGATCCACTCTGAAGGCTAAAACAAACATTACTTAAAACCTGTGTCTAGCAGCTATGCCTTTTTAAAAATAATTTCCTCTAGAAGAGGTGCAGTGGCTACAATCCGGCTCTTAAAAGCCCCCCCCCCGTCCCCATTCTAGGGTTCTGACCTGGAAAGTGGTCCCTGAGGGTGTGGGAAATACAGAGCCAGTGTGGTATAGTGGTTAGAGTGTCGGACTGAGAGTAGGGAAATCTGGCTTCTAGTCCCCACTCAGCCATGGAAGCTCGCAGGGTCACTTTGGGCCACTCACAGCCTCTCAGCCCAGCCTACATCACAGGGTTGTTGTTGTGAAGATAAAATGGAGAGCAGGAGGATTATGTATGCCGCCTTGGGTTCCTTAGAGGGAAAAGGGTGTGGTGGTGGTGAGGAAATAAATAAATAAAATTGCTACTACACACACATTTAAAGTAATGTCTGCTTTGGCCCTCACCAGATGAGCAGAAGTTGAACTCACTCACCTTCCTCCCATGGTGCAATCCAGTATGGCTCCAGGTATTGATGGAGTTGGGAATATCCAGACCACTGTCCCTGTCCACACGATGAAGTCATTCACAGGCAACTTTTGTGCTTCAGATCTCAGCCATATGCCTACTTCTCACTGAGATGATAAGCCGATTTCTGAACTACTATTTGAGATTCCATATTGATGCTCATAGGGTTGACTGCTCCTCCATACAGACAGTTCCCTCCACCCAGAAGACTAGGGCAGAATCTACACTGCTGCTTTAAAATGTTTTATAACAGTAGTGACAACTGTTGGGGCCAGGACACACTCCATATACAGTTTCCAAACCGTTTTCAAAGTGTCATATCCTCTTGGTGTTGATCTGGTTTGTGTGTTGGGAGAAGGGCCAATCACCTGACATATAGTTTTTTATGTGCAGGGCTTTGGGGATGGGGCAGTGATGGTATGGAGACGTTTTCAATGTTGTGAACTTCCCATCTGCACCCTGCAATGGCACATCTCAAACTTAGATTTACCACTTCAGCAAGAATTAGTGACCACATAACACCAATCTTAAAATCACTCCACTGGCTGCCAATCAGTTTCCAGACGAAGTATAAAGTGTTGGTTATTACCTTTAAAGCCCTACATGGTTTGGGTCCAGGTTACCTGCGGGACTGCCTTCTCCCATACAATCCACCCCGCACACTCAGGTCCTCTGGGAAGAATTTACTCCAGCCAGCCAGAACTAGGCTGACGAGTGTTACTCAGAGGACCTTCTCTTCTGCCGCTCCCAGACTGTGGAATGACCTGCCAGAGGAGACTCGTCAACTTAACAGTCTTTTAGAATTTAAGAAATCTATAAAGACTGGTCTCTTCCAGCAGGCATATCCAGTGGAATTTTAAGATGTTTTTAATAATGTATTTGTTTTTCTTTATTTTAATGGTTTATCTATTTTATGATTTTTATATTTATATTTATTGTTGTTCCACGCCTCGATCTGGATGGAGAGGCAGGTTAGAAATAAAAGAAATAAAATTAAAATAAATAATAAAAAATTATGCCTTAAGAAAATATTGTTCACACTAGAGCAGGGGTGAGCAACCTGTCTCCCTAGGATTATATGCAGCCCTTGGCCTAATTTCATGTGGCTCTCTGCATACAATCGATTCAGGTCTCTGGCAAGAGTGCTCTTTCTTTTCCTGGAAGCCCATTAGGCAGGAAAGAAGAGGGAGATAGAGAGAAAAGAGTTGACCCATCCACTTTTGGCTGTTCAGCCTTGCCCACCACTGATGTGTGGGCCAAAACAGAGTACCCATGAAGGACTGCTGTCCTTGCCCACCCTTATTTTTATTTTTATTTTTTATTTACCACAATTCTATGCACAGTTTACACCATTAGAGAGTTCTCAGACAGAAAACAGGTACAGAGAAGAACTTGATGTTTCTTTAGAGGTGACCTTGGACCAAGGCAGGCAAGTACATTTTGGGCTGACTCACATGATACAACTTCCCATCGTAGGTTAATTTACCCTCCAGGAGCTGCAGCGTGTGCCAGCCACCATTATGAATATGCAACCTCAGATGCATCGTGTGAACCCCGCCGGCAGGTATCTGAAGGTTAAACAACCCTCACATAACCCTACAACAGACTGTGGGTTATGTGAGGGTTGTTTAGCCCTCAAATAACCCCTACTGGCCAGATTCGAATGACATGACAACCCCCACATGAGGTTTGCATATTCACAATGGCAGCCGACATGCACCGCTGCTCCTCAAAGGTCAATTAACCCATGATGGGCTTTTGTGTTGTCCAAACTAGGTCTTTAGGGATTCCTAGTCCCATATATGCAATCAGATAGCAGTCATCATCCCGCCCACCCGTTTCTGTTTAGTATTGTGTAGAAAAGATCACCTCCATGGTGGATTTTATGAAGGGGACCTCTAAAGACATTTTTCCCTATTGGATTGAATGCCACTGTGAAGTAAATGAATTATGAACTCTTAGTTCAATTGCCGCAAGGCTCATTTTCCCTGCCATCAATTCTGTACCGTTTTGTTAGTCACAAAGGCCGCATTTAATGAATAAGCCCTGGTCTTTTAGGGATTTCTAATCGAAATAGTACATTAATGTTAGCAAAAAGTAAATATGAAGCTATACAAACAAAGAATATGAAAAGCCTAGTCTTGTTTTGGATAAAATGCTTCTTTAAAAAAAAAAAAACACTTTGGATGTTTTCCTCATAAAGCTGAACTTAAAAAATTGATCTTTATTTTCCATCACCAGTCATGAAATGAAAATGGAAAAAGAACTGAATCAATTTTTCTGATTGATCAAAGTTTTTTCCCAAAAAATGTTTAATAAGATAAAAATTGATGCAGCCGCATTATATAACACGATATTTATCAGCAGTAGCATTAATTAAAGCACGGTCAGATTTGGATTCAGGAGTTAAAATGTTAAGACTCTATTCAGGTTATCCACTTTGGAGGCAGCTAAAACATAAAAGAGAATACTTAAAACTGACTTGGCTTCGTGTTTTGCTTCTTAACTTTGAAGCTTCAGGATGCTTCTGCACCCATTCATATTGGCTCATCCTGTGCCAAACTGAGGCACCATATCTGCACCATAGCAAGTTGGAAAGCAGCTACGCTGGTGGACCCAGGTTGTGGACTAGAATGGCTGCTTCTATGATACGCTATGAGGCTATGCACCGTGAGGGACCTGAGCAGTGTTGGGATGGGATCTACCATCGCCAAACCGTTTCTTCAGTGCAACCTATGAGAACAACGTAAGAAGAGCCATGCTGGATTAGATCAAAAGCCCAATTAGTCCAGCATTCTGTTCCAACAGTGGCTAACCTGATGCCTGTGAGAAGCCCACAATAGCACTCTATAGTACATAGAGACACTGCTTCTGGTACTAGAGCTGATATATGCAGCCAATAATAATAATAATAATAATAATAATAATAATAATAATTTATTTCTTACCTGCCTCTTCCTCTGGATTGAGGCAGGGAACAACATTAATACAAAACAGCATAAACTACATAAAATTGATTAAAAACATATAAAACTAATGAATTATTTAAAACATATAAAACTAATACATTATTAAAAAGCATCTTAAAACTCAACTGGGCAGGCCTGCCGGAAGAGATCAGTCTTTATAGCTTTCTTAAATTCCAGAAGACTGTTAAGTTGGCGAATCTCTCCTGGCAGGTCATTCCACCATCTGGGAGCGGCAGACTACTTAGCCATTCATAGCCTTCTCCTCCATGACAGTAATACCCTTCCACAATCAGATGCGATTACCTGTTATCTTTTGGCACAGTGAAGTCCTTAGGAGATTGTCTGGACACCTAACTATTTCTTATGCACGTATCTACAAGTGTTGAGAAATAGCATTTACCTCATAAGGGCACTTGTTAGTTAAACTCTTCCTCCGAGTTGTTAGATTAAATGCCAGCTATCAGCACACAGGGATGGGAGTGGTACATGAGAAATTGGCAAGAGGCTAGTTCATACAATGGCCTGTTGTGTTCTGGCACAGAAGAACTTCCCTTCACTGTGACTTATGTGTTGTTCTCTGCCTAAAGAAGCCAGCTGTCTCCAGAGGATAAGCTGTAAGGGGCAATTCTGCAAGTGGGTGTAGCAGCTGTCAAAACTGCTAGACTACAGCAACCTGTAGGCCATTTGTGTTAGCTTTCACATGCCCAATGGCATCTGGGTGACTGTACAGCTCACGGTTGGAGTCATCTGCAGAAACTCTTCTTATGGCCCTTTCAGTACCAACACTGCCAATTGCAGACCTATCCTGTAGATAAGGATAGGGACCCTCTGGCCTAGAAGCCAAATCTGGCTCACCAGGCTGGCAAATCCAGCCCACAGGGTGTCAGATGAGGCCCCTCCCTGAAGCCCTGCCCCCTGGTGAAATTCCCCCTTCATTACAACTGTTAAAGCTGCAGGAACCCTGCCCTACTCACCAGATACAAAAGACAACAGGGCACCTGTAGCTTTAACTGTTGAGATGAAGAAGGAATTTCACCTGGTGCTGCATGCCCACAAATGACACCTGCTGAAATTCCCTTTTCTATGTAACTGTTAAAGATACAGGAGCCCTGTCCTCCTTTCCATATGGCCACCCTATCTAGCAGTGCTTCTAAAAATGCTCATTCTTGGACTTTGGTGAGTCTGTGGTATCACAGAGAGAATGCCTGTCTTTGTACCTTTGCGGTCTAAAGTTGATGCATACATGATTATCATGAAGAAAGCTCCCTGGATGAATGCGAGAGATTAAAAAGAGTATCATGCCTCTGCTTTTGACATCCTAGTTCCTTATGCATAATAACCCTGTAACCCTTTTAAGCTCCCTGCTAGTATTGCCCTTGCCTCTTAACTTTTAAAAGATTCTGATTCTGAATAACTGTATTAAATGTATTATTTAAAATAATAAGATGTATGTCTCGCTGTTAATTAACTGCTCGCCTTTCCCCCAGAGATCTTAGCAATGAGGAATATTCCATTTGAATGCAAAAAGGAAGAAGAAGAGAATGGAAAAATTGCTAAAAGACAGTGGGGGGGAATCTCTAGCTATTTACAGGTGTCACATTTGTAAGGGGGCATAATCCAGTGGTTTCTTTGGTCTGTGCGCATCCCCTGGCCAAATGTACTTGCCCAACCAAAGGGAGAGAATGTGTAAGGGAGTGGTTGTCAGTTCTCACATGGTCTTGGGAAAAGAAATGTTTATTATTTGCTCTTGTTGGCTAGCATGTTACATTTGGCCAGTTGTACCATTTATTTTAATTTATATTTAGTTATTTGTTACGTTTACATTCCACCTTTTTTCCTCCAAGGAACTTAAGGCAACATACATAATCCTCTACCTCCCCATTTTATTTTTACAAAAACAGCCCTGTGAGGTAGGTTAGGCTGAGAGTCAGGCCCCCTCTAGACGATAGATTTAAGCCTCCTTCAAGTCGCTTTAATGGTTTTACCTCTAAATGAACGATGCTCAAATCAGGCGTGCAGTCGATTTTTATCACCGTTAAAGCACATTTTCGAATTCGCATTTAAGAGCGACTTTTAATTTCCTCCGAAATTACAGCGCCTTATCATGATATAAACAACCTGAGCGTTCGCATAAACAGCGGCAGCAGACGGAAACGGGGGCCGCAGACGGAAACGGGGGCCGCAGCTCCTCGCCAGAGGAGGAGGAAACGGGAGCGGCTGGGCAGTTATAGCTGCGCCTTTCCTGTTAGGAAGCAGCTGGGTAGTTATTTATTCCTCCAGATCTTTTCCCATTGTTGTGAAGCCATAGGCAGGCGAGTGAGCCTTTACTCCTGATGGGAAATCCTCGGGCTGTCTATCGTCGTACCATGAGCAACGCTGAAAAGCCAGCACAACATTGGCTTCCACGTCTCTCATCTATAGGTATTAGACGTAAATTCAAATGTAGGTTGATGCGCATATTCGGAGAATCAGGCATCAAACCGACATCTTCTAGAGGGGGCCTCAGTGACTGGCCCAAAGTCACCCAGTGAGCCTTCATGACTGAGTGGGGACTGGAACCTGGATCTCCCGGCTCCCAGTCCAACACTCTAACCACTACACCACACTGGCTACTTGGGGGCCTTCTGCTGCCATTCTCCTTGGTGTCCTGTCAGAAAGTATGTCTATACACGTTATCAAAACCGTGAGCTTCATCTAGATCAGCTTTTCCCACCCGGTGGGGAAAACCTGGCAGGGAGCTTATGGGACTACTAGCCCTGCACATTCAGAGGGCACCTGGCTGGGGAACATTGTCCCAGCCCCTGACCAGACTGGCCTTTCTTGGCTCTGTTTCCATAGTGATGCTTGTCATTCACATGTCTTCCCACCACCAAAACGCTCAATATGAATTGCCTCAGTAATCCTTAAGGCTCCCACTGACCCCAGTAAGGAAGATCAGTACGATCAGCCTGAAATGTACAGGTGGGGACTGAAGCTGAGCGATGGCAGCTTGCCTAAAGCAGCCCAGTGAGTCCATGGAGGATGGGTTTGGAACCAGAAACCTCCTGGCTCATAGCCCGGCCCTTTAGGCTGCAATCCTAAGCACACTCACTAGTGATTAAGGCCCATTGAACACAGTGAGACTTACTTCCGAGTCAACAAGAGTACCATTGAACTTCACGTCACTGTGTTGCATTGGTGTCCATCATGCATGTGCAAACAAATCTAAGCCAGTGTTGTATAGTGGCTAAGAGAGTCGGACAAGGACTGGGGGTCCTGGGTTCAAATCCTCACTCGATGGTGGTGCTCACTGGGTGACTTTGGGCCAGTCACGGACTCTCAGCCTAGACTACCCCGCACAATTGTTGTGAAGATAGAATGGAGGAGGATCATATATGCCACCTTGGGCTTCCTGGAGGGAAAAGGTGGGATATAAATGTAACAAATAAATTAAATAATCCTATTCATGTTTGCTCAGAAGTAAGTCCCCATTAGCCCAGCATGGGTTAGATTGCAACTTTAGCTATGGAAACAGGCTGCCTTATTGCAGATGGCGACCTCATTCAAAAATGACCATCGACCAGGCTTGCTCAGACCTTGCTTAATTGGAAATGTGGATATCGATGACCTTAAAGTTGTTTTTTTTAAAAAAAAACATTAATGAGATGTATGGGTTTTTTATTTTTTAAAAATAAATACATTGAAATTAACATTCAAGAGCACTCAGTGCTCTTACGAGAGGGGAAACGAACCACTGTTGCAGCATTTATTAATTTATTTTTAAAAAGAACATTTCATTTGCTGTTCAAACTAGGTGTTGAGCTGCACAACTTTGTACAACACATGAAGATGAACTCTTGGCTAGGATCCAAAAAGCCACAGACTTGGTTCTGGGAGCCTGAGGGGGCTTTCAGTAGGCTGACCATATGAAAAGGAGGACAGGGCTCATGTAACTTCAACAGTTGTAGAGAAGAGGGAATTTCAGTTGGCATCATTTGTATGCAATTCGTACCTGGTGAAATTCCATCTTCATTACAACAGTTAAAGCTGCAGGGGCCCTGCCCTCTTTTGTATCTGGTCACTCTAGTATAGTGCATGCAACTTTAATTGCTTTGTTGAAGAGGTGATTTTACCAGGTACTAATTGCATACAAATGACGCCAGCTGAAATTCCCTTTTCTCTGCAACTGTTAAAGTTACATGAGTCCTGTCCTCCTTTTCATATGGTCAGCCTAGCTTTCAGCATTGTTTTTATTGAACAGCAGCCCCGCATGCTGTGTGGGAAACTACTTTGTAAACTGAGGGGGCTTTCAAAAGCGGCTTATGCTACGACATGAAAGCCAACTGTTCAAAGAAAATAATATGTCAAAAATTCCTGGCGGCTAGTGCAAGCCCCCTCACGAGAACCTAAACAGCAACTGGGCTCTGGACCGTTCTTTAAACACTTGCTACTGTGAGCTCAATGTTTGTTCGTAAAATTTTTATCCTGCTCTTCAGCTCACAGGATTACAGTCTAAAAGACCCCAAAGGAAAAAAGGGAAGAGGAGGGAGGAGAAAACAATCAAGCTCAGGCACCAGTTCTTAAGTTACAACGTTCTTACAGCAAGCATCGAGAATAGAAAAATAAAGAGCGTCAGCCTACAGCAGAGGGAGAGGAGGAGCCCAATGAAGCTGGTCTCTTGGCAGAGCCAATGGAGTAGCCCTGCTTTCCACCTCTCCCTCTTCCGTGGCTTGATGGAATGGCTGCTCCCAAGTGGCAGATGAGGGGGAGGAACAACCAAATGGATACGATCTTTCAGTAGAGCTGAGGAAATGGGCCCTACAGACCTGCCTATCCCTCTGCTGTAGCCTGATGAGATAGTACATACATGCTTCCCTTACTTTTGTCTTTACTTTGTAATATATATTTCAATTAAGATTTCCCCTTGCTCTCCTAGTACTAAGCACTGTGTATGTCCTGTATATACATATGGCATCCTCCAGTTGGGGTTGTGGGATTACAGTTTCAATTAAAAAAAACCAAAACGTCTCCATCAGCGCTTCATCAGTTTTCCATCCCAGTTTCAACCCATTGGCATCCCAAGGGAATAGTCCTAAAATACATACTTGAAACTAGTCTCTCTCCTATATTTTAAATGATGCTCAGTACATGCAGAGACTTCTCTTACAGCTATAAAATAAGATGCTTTCAACCACAAAAAAACAACCATGCACGACAATATTTTCTCAAACCCTGGAGAGTTTGAAAGTGCTGTTTACATGACTTCATTTGACATGCTTAGAATTGCTTTGATCTTGGGTAGTGAGGCCGGGGGAATATATAAACCTCTGTAAGCCTGAGCTTCTAGTGGGATTTATAGCAAATCTTAGTTAGAGACCTGCTGGATCATGCCAAGGTTTTAACTAGCCCAGCATCTTTCTTCCAACCGTGGCTACTCAGATTGTTCTAAGAAACTCACAAGCTGGGTATGAAGGCAAGAGCTCTCCCCCCATTGTATCTCCCCCCCCTACCCTGCAAAACAACTGGTATTCAGGGATATGAGGCCACCGATGCCTCTGCGTCCCACCAACGCAAGGCATACATTATGGTGGGACATGGGAGAGGGCTTTTTCTGTTGTGGCACCCCAGCTGAGGAATGCCTTCCCCTTGGAGGTCCGACTGGCACTGACGTTGGCTTCATTTCAGTGCCAAGTTAAAACATGGCTCTTTATCAAAGCTTTTGAGGGCTAAATTCTCTATGGTTACACATAGTTTTAATTGTTTTTATTGCTTTTTTTTTTTAAAAAAAATTCTACTGGTTTTAATTTGTTAACGATTTAATACGTTTTTAATTGCGTATATTATTTCTGTTTACATTGTTCTGATTTATCTGTATGCCACCCTGAGATCTCAGTGATGTAGGGCAAAACACAAATGTTTAAATAAATAAATAAATTTAGCTCTCGTGGCTAATAGCCCTTTATAGAACATAGATTTGCCTCATCCCCTTTCAAAGTCATGGAAGTCAAGTGGGCTGCTTGCCTAGTCTGAATGCCTCCAACCTGTCATACCTCACTGCTTCCCTGTTCTGCACATATTCCCCTTTCTTGGACCCTGGACATGAAGTCCTCACATTTGTCGTCACAACCATCCATAAAGCAACTTTGTTTGATGGGTCTTTTTACATAAGATAGGGGCAGGCAACCTCTTTTGATTTGGAGGCCAGATTGCCACCCTGATCAAGTCAGCAGGCCAGATGATGTCAAAGGAGCTGGCCCCTCTCCTGAAGCCCCTCCCATGACCTCATCCAGCCTGTCCTCACCCACTTGTTTCTCTTCTCTTTGAAAAGTTATTTTCTTTCTGGCTTGGCCAGCTCCTGCAGGCACCACTATCTTCCTTCCTGCACCACTAATGTCCCAATTGGGGTGTGAGCAGTGTGGAACAGAGCTTGCAGGCCCAGCTCCTGCAAGTGCCAGTTGAGTCCAGAATAATCCCCATGTTATCTCCAACCTGTAATTGGAGATAACAAAATGATTCCCCTTCACACCACTCACCCTTATGGGTGAGGGGCCCGCAGGTTGGAGATAAAATGGGGATTCATCTCCTCTTCCTCCTTCCAAAGTCTCCAAGGGGTGGGGTTTGGGGAGGGGAGGGAACCACAGATGGCACCCAACTCTCTGTGGGCAGAATTTGGCTGGAGGTTCCCTGCCCCTGACATAAGACTTTTCCCCCAGGGTCGTCCCTACGTCATCCCTATACATCCAAATGATGCACAGGGGATCCTGGGGATAACCCCGAGAAAACCCAAGGGGTAGCGGAAACCATAAATATCCTGATTTTTCTGCCATCCCACGTCCTAAAATGGGCACCGAGCCGCGTGGGGTGACTCTGTGCCCATGGTGAGGGGGGCACGTGGGGAAGTTCCTACCTTCTCCGCCACGCTCCTGGCTTCTCTGTGTCTTAAAAAAAAAGGCAGGCGTGATATCCCTTTCCCCCGGGACATCACACTTCCTGTTTTGAACCTGGGGACGATCCCAGAAGCAGGATCACCCCCCTCCCTCCCTCTACACCCTTAGGTGTAGAAAGGGCCATAATGGGAACTGAAGAAGAGCAAGGGTGATTTGACCAAAGATATCCAGTACGTTCATGATGAAGTGGTATTTGAAGCAATCTCTCCTAGGTCTAGTATGGCATCCATTGCAACACAAGAGACTAAGCACACATACTAAAATGTGTAGTGGGGGTGGAGAAATCCGTACTCGGATCATCTTTAGTGAGGAATAGCCTAGAGCATTAAGATTTCACCTGGGATCAACTCAAAAGATTCATGCCTACCACACTCTTCAGCCTTCCCCATCCTGGTGCCCTCCTGATTTTTTGGATTTCAACTCCCATCAGCCCCAGCCAACCTGGCCAATGGCTAGGAATGCTGGGAATTGTATCCCAAAATGACTCAGGCAATGCTAAGGCAATAATCTTCCAACTGAATTCAACAGGACTTCCTCCCATGTACGTTTGCATGGGTTTGAAGCACAGGGTGTTCCATATCCAAATTTAACAGCTTGGGTTTGCCTCGCATCCACATCTCCTGTTTTTCCTAAAGCTTTGTTGCTTCCAGAATGTGTTTCCTGATGGGTGCAAACTAAATCAAAGTTCCTTCTGTGTTGCAGGGAAAGCACAAACTTCACGTAAACACAGGTCTAGAAGGCAAGTGGTGCGGCCTCATTCCTGTCGGGAGTTCTTGCGACTGCGTTACCACAACAGGCCTAAAATGGAACCTCGGTAAGGAAGGCTTTCAGTACCCGCTAGGGCTGGATAACATTTTTCTTCTTTTTAAGATAAGTTCTAGATCAGGGGTGGGTAATCTGTGGCCCTCCAAATGTTTTAGCTTACAACTCCCATCAGCCCTAACCAGCATAACCAATGGTGAAGGATTATGGGAGTTATAGGCCAAAGCATCCAAAGGCCCACAAGTCCTGCACCCCTACACTAGATTATGATGGGGGAGAAAGTGTGTGTGTGGCAGAGAGGACTGTGTCGCAATTAATTTACTTCTAGTTTAGTCAATGCTATTAGTCAATGCCCTCACATGGGGAAATTGCATTTTGCCTGAAAACAAAGAACTGCTTATAGTTACTGTAATAATACAATTCTTTCCTCTGCCAACAAATCTATTATTGGTGGGGAAGTAAAATGTGCAATTTACCACTTAAGGAGGCTCGGAAGCCTCCTTAAGTAGGTGCTTAAAAGCTTTGGGGGCCAGACCCCCAAATCTGCATAAAATTTGTATAAGTTGATTTATATCTATATATGCAAAGTTAGAAATAATTACTAGGATTTATTTAAATTTCACCGGAGGCCAATCAATTAATTTGTCATCCAAACAATCTCAGATAGCATAAATTCTTCTGTTAATTTGCACCCTGCTCCAGACCATCCCAAACCAATGGAAAAGGATTTTGCTAAGCTTAATTGCCATGCAGGGAGACTTATGGGGGTGGGGTGGGGTGAGGGGAGGTTGTTGTAGCAGGTGAGGAGGGGAGAGTTAACTCTTCCCTCCCCAACTGCAATCCCTCTTGAAAATCGCCCTCTTTGTGGCAATGAAGCTAAAGAACAATATTGCCATTGACACCAGTGGCTGCTCAGGACTCTGGGGAATAGTTTCAGGGCCGTGGCCTTGTGGGCCCCAGGCCTAGCAACACCCCTCCTTACAAGCAGGATTGGGACAATCGTAGCCCTATTCACCTGCTACAAGCTGAGCTGTGCTTGTTTCCATCCTATGAGCCACGGCCAGCTCCCTTTTCCCCCTCCCCAAAGTCAAGAAATTTACTTGGGCAGGCAGAGGGAAACAAGCACACCGCGCACCGCACCAGATTCCTGTCATAGAGTAGACCCATTGAAATGAATAGGATTTAAGTTCGTCATGACTAACTGATATCCCATTCATTTTAGTGGGTCTACTCTAAGTAGGACTTTAGTTGGATTCTATTTTGGGGTTCCCACTCTCACGGAGACCAGCATCCATGTATCTGTATGCACAGTGGCCCCCTTCACACAACTGTTGAATTTGTGGCTGCCAAGGGGCATGTCCAGCAGGTGGCACAGCAGTGATGGGGGTGTGGCTAGTGGATACGATCCCCCATCCCCTAACATTTTTACAGTGTGTGTGTGTGCGTGTATATATCTTAAGAGGCCTTTTGTAAATTTACAATTTGTAGGTGGAGGGGAGGAGGAGACACAGGTTCGATCTTTATATTTTCAATCATGGCAAATGGATTAATTGCATTTTGCAGCATTGCACAGTATTTGTCTACTGAGAATCCTGAGAAGGTTTGTTGAGGTCATGATACATTACCCTCTCCAATATATTACTCTTCAAAGACAGCAGGTTTCTAAGGCCTAAATCTCATACTTCATAAACTGTAAAATTGACAGGCAAATATTTATTTATTTATTTCATTTCATTTCTAACCCGCCTCTCATCCAGATCGAGGCGGGGAACGACAATAAATATAAATATAAAAACAATAAAATAGATAAACCATTAAAACAGATAAAAACAAATACATTATTAAAAACATCTTAAAATTAAACTGAGTAGGCCTGCCGGAAGAGAGCAGTCTTCACGGCTTTCTTAAATTCCAGAAGACTGTTAATTTGTCGAATCTCCTCCGGCAGGCCATTCCACAGCCAGGGAGCGGCAGAAGAGAAGGTCCTCTGGGTAACACTCGTCAGCCTAGTTCTGGCTGACTGGAGTAAATTCTTCCCAGAGGACCTGAGTGTGCGGGGCGGATTATACGGGAGAAGGCGATCCTGCAGGTAACCTGGACCCAAACCATGTAGGGCTTTAAAGGTAATAACGAACACTTTATACATCGCCCGGAAACTAATGGGCAGCCAGTGGAGTGATTTTAAGATTGGTGTTATGTGGTCACCCCTAGGTGTACCGGTGACCAACCTGGCTGCCATATTTTGAACTAATTGAAGTTTCCGGACTAGGCACAAAGGTAGCCCTATGTACAGCGCATTGCAGAAGTCGAGCCTCGAAGTTACCAGTGAGTGCACTACCATCTTTAGGTCTTCCAACTCTAGGAAGGGGCGCAGCTGGCGTATCAGCCGAAGCTGATAGTAGGCACTCCTGGCCCTGATCTGCTTGTTATATGCCGTTTGTTTCTCAATTCCGGATAAATATCTGGTTGAAGGTCCATTTTGTCTTGGAATGAAACGGGTTATTGATAATCTGAAAAGCAAAACAGAAAATGAAGAAGCGAGTTTCCTATGTCTTTCCTTCGACTGGGCCACTTAGTCATCTCACAATCCTGCTAGGATTACAGAGTCCCTTGTGTGGCTGCACGTGAACCAGTGCTAACAGAGGGGGGGGGGGAAAGGGGCGTGTCAAATTACTGACTTTTGTTACTCACTTGCGTAGTATTGCTATGGTGTTTTCTGCATTTTGCCCTAATCCAAAGAGCCCTGCAACTTTTCCCATGTGCTTAAGAGTGCCGCCAACCCCTCCAACCCCCGGAACCCTTAGCAGCATCCGCTCCTTGCTGCCTGGCCGCTAATTTCTGAAAGTGAGGGATTTGATTTCAAAATCAGTTGCTGTTATGGCAGAGAATTCTGTTGTGCTAAATAAGGAAAAAGCCAGTTATCCCATTGGACACACACTCTAGGCCTCATTTATAGTTCCTCTGGGTCCTGGCACCTATTTATTTCTTCATTTGTTTTAGGGTGCTACATTGTAACCCTACCTTGAGGCTGTGTTGCAATCCTAAGCGTGCTTGCATGGGCAGGGGTGGGGAATCTCAGGTGCAGCAGCCACATCTGGCCCTCCTGGGACCCCAGTAGGATGCTCCAGCTTTCCCCAGATGGTCACGCCAGCTTTCCCGCAGCCACCCATTGTTTGGTGGTTTACCAGCTTTTGTGCAATTTTTTACACATTCTAAAAGGTTGAAATGCCTCGTTTCTGGCAGTAAGAGCTTTAAGCTAAAATATGCTGGTGTTTTTGACTTGACCCCCTTTGCACAACACTGGAAGGTAGTCCCCGGCAACTTCTCTGAAAGCGGGCTGAAAGCGCTTCCCCACCTCTGTCTTGGGGAGTAAGCCCCATTGAACTTACTGGAACTTACTGCCATGTAGGCATGTTTTAGGAATGCACGACAAAATGGCATTCCTAGTAAATCCATCTGGCTGGTTCACTTTTAGAAGTTTAGTTAGCAGCTTGCTGTTTAGGACAGTGTTTGGGTTGCTGACAGGCTATGGATGTTGATTTCATTTATTGCTGCTCATGCTCTTGATTTCTAGATACTGTGTACTGGAATTGCAATATTTTACTGTAGTTTTAATAATATAGCATACAAAGGCGGGACAACCCAGAGTATGGTTTGAGTATGGTTTGTCATTGAATCGTGGGTTGTCGTTATGTGGAAACCCTGCACTATGGTTTAACTATGTGTTGTTAATCATGAACAACCAAGGAAGAGAATACATGGTTTGTTGTTGGATTGTGAAGTCTATGTTGTTTGTTGCTAACAACCTAGAGTTAAACCATAGTGCAGGGTTTCCATATAATGACAACCCACAATTCAATAATAACAACCCATGCTCAGCCTGTTATATGTGACAGTCAAATTGTACATATAAAGTGTGTGTAACTTTGAACTGCTTTGAGAGCCTAGTAATGATTATATATATATATATATATATATATATGAATTTTTTTTAAAATTATGCACTCTGATCCTTTAGAAAAGGATGGAATACTAAAGCTAAATAAAGAAATAAACGTTGAATAGTAATCAAAACTAAAATCTATGCACTCTCCCTCCAGCAATAATCCTAAGTGAAGCTGGATGACTTGATTACACGTCTAACTCTACAGAAATCAATAAATGTTAGTTCAGTCTGGCCTTCAAAAAAAAAAAAAAGCGTAATACACATGTATAGAGTAGGTTTCTCAGTTTCCATTTTGTGGGTAGAAACTCTGAAAACACAGGCGAGTGCCTAACCAGGTTTTGATTTTGTGACGTATTTGCTTTCCTCTTTCCTAGCAAGTATATTTGGTGTGCTCTTTATATTCATGAAAACTTGTTTCTTGGAAGGTAGAAGCCAAATTGCTCTACATTTGTTATCTTTCCAACACAGCAAGCATGCAAGCAAGCAAACAAACAAACAAACACAATGAAAAGATACAATATAGAGGCAAACTGTTATGATTCAATTGGGATTTTGAATTTTGTTCACTAGCAATTTCTTTTATTAGACAAAATGAAGCATTTGGGCCCCACTTGTATAATTACAAGCACAAGCTGCAATGGTTCCCACTTAACAGGGACAGAATCTATTTCCTGAGAAATGAAGGTCCCAATTTCTTCTTGGATAGGTTGATGGGGAGACTTTTTTGATCTTGGGGAACACATATTTTTCCTGGTGGTGTTGCCATAAAATGACTGGAATCATTTTGCCTTTCCAGGGTGCCTTTTGAAACTTGTTCCTCTCATGCCTACACATGCACTAGCGTCGCCATTCTTCAAGTTTCATCCCCATCCTCCAGGTTTCTAGAAATTAAATCTCTTGATGAAGGACAGATGCAAACTGTCTCTAGTCAATGCGTGTGCCTTTGGAAGCCCATGAACACACAGGCTGCCATTTCGCATCCTGCAGCTGGTGAGGTTCATACCTCATACCAACGTATGAGAGGGCATTCTGGTTTTTTTTTTTTTTTTCTAGTCAGTCTTTTAAAAAAATTGGCTGATAAATCATGGCAATCAGACCCAGGTGTATCTACCTTTATTCTTTCTTGGCTGCGTAAACCAAAAATGAAGGTGTGCTGCATCTTTCCACCCTCTCCCTTCCCTTTGTAATGACCAAGCCAGACAATTGCCTAATGTGTTTGGGTAGCAGCTGTTCAATGGGAAGAGCAGTCTGATCCATTCTGAGGTTAAACATTTTATTATGCATGCTTAAGTTTTGTTTTGTTTTGTTTTGTTTTGATATAAGGAAAGAGCTATGATCATTTTGCTTACGTGCTTTAGAATCCAGTGCAGGACAGAAGGAGATTCAGTAATGTGTTATAGCTATGCGGCACCTATCTTTGGTGGGCCTATGGCAATGGCGGGCAACTTGTGGCCTTCCAGATGTTTTGATCTACAACTCCAATCCTCCCTCACTAGTGGTTATGATGATGGCTAGAGCTGATGGGAGTCTTGAGGGTCACAAGCTGCCCACTCCTGGTCTTTAGGGAGAGGCCATAGGTTAGTAATAGAGCGCATGCTCTGCATTCATAAGGTCCCAGGTTCAGTCCAGTTAGAAGGATCAGGTAGCAGGTGATGGGAAAGACTTTTGCCTGAGAAGCTGGAGAGCTGTTGCCCATCAGGGTGGATAATACCAGACTAGATGGACCAACAGCCCGGGGGCTTCCTCTGTTCCTATGACTGTAGGCTTGCTATCAATCCATGTGTCCTTATTTTCCTCTGTGAGACATTGATGGGTATGTTATGTTCCAATGAATGTCTGAAATGTGGGGGAGAGGAGAGACATTCACATGTGAATCTTGGCAAACCCAGATGCCCTTTGTGAAAGATAGCACTCACTGGTGTTTCCGCCCGCTTGTCAGAAGTCCATTACAACATGCTTACAGTTGCGGGGAGGTGAATATCAGCATTCATTGGTGAATCGTTGACTTTGGGAACATTATCCAAAATTTGCCTGGAAGAAACATTTAAATGGCTGAATCATGAGGGCAAAGAACAACATAAGATCTGCACCCACCTGCCAACGGGGTGCTGACTCAACAGTTGAGCCCAATCCACATGGTTGGGTCATTCAAATGTTATGCCTACCATGCAGGAGTTACTAGTCAAAAGGCAGTCCCCACACAGCTAGGGCAATGCCTAAGGAGACACTCTAAATCAGAGGTGCAGAACCTTATACCTAGGGGCCAAATCTAGAATGCAGTCCCAGCACAGCCCTCTGGGGTTCCCCAAATAGCCATGCTCCCTGGCCCCAGCCCCTTTTCCTTGAGCACCAACCATGTGGTGTTTTCCCTGCTTTTGTGTTATCTCCTCCCCCAATTCTAAAAGGCTGAAAGGCGTCTCCTGAGGCTTAATTACCGGCAGTAAGAGATTTCAGCTAAAATAGGCTGGTGTTTTGGCCCTGCCCCTTTTGCCTTTGGTCCCGCCCACCATTGGAATGTGGCCCCCAAGAGCTTCTCTGAAATGGAATTTGGCCCTCAGGGTGAAATTGGTTCACAATCCGTGCTCTAAATAATTGAGCCATTTCAGAATTCTTTGAGTAAATAAAACATAGAAGGATAGAGAGAGGGATGGTTCTTCTGCTCCTACACTGATGACTGTTTCTCCCTATATTTACATAGAAACCAAATACAGCATGCTTTTCCTAGCTTCTGCAACCACGGGAATTCTGACGGTAGAACGCTGTAGTCTTCCACATATTCTAATTTCTCCACATGGGTGCATACAGAGTACCTTGCAGATTGGCCTCAAGGAGAAAAGAAAACATTATATGCAATTGCATGGAAAGAAGAGCCCCTTGCTCACCTTTTTTTAATAGAAAGTAGTTACAGGATGTTGTGATTTTGAGCAGCAGTGGTAGTGGAAAGGAATGCTTAAACCAGGGATGGGGACCCCTTTTCAGCCCGGGAGCCAGTTTCCAGTCTCGGAAGGGTCGCATGGGCTGCATTTCATGGGCGTGGCCAAACGCAAAGTGAGTGTGGCCAAAGGCAGAGTGGGATTATTACTGGTTGTAAGCCTCCTTAGACGTACACAGGACAAAACTTCTGCATGTCTACTCAGAAGCAAGCAGGATAAACCTCTGTATATCAGCTCAGAAGAGAGCAGGACTGAATCACTCAGCAGCACTTTCAAAGAACATCCCAAGGACCAGGCCAATGCATTTCTACTCAGAAGTAAGAAGGACAAGCCTCTGCATGTCTGTTCAGAAGTGAGCAGGGCAAGCTTCTGCAGGACAGTCCTCAGAAGTATCCTGGACTGAAGAACTCAGCAGCTTTCTTTCTTGGCTGTGGCCCTTTCCTCTGCAGGGGAAAGGTCTTGTCTTCTCAGCAGCTGATGGGAGGTATTGCTGCACAAGAACAAAGGCTCCCATTCTCACTGCACCACAGAGGAAAGCAAGAGCTTTTCCCAGGAGAGAGGCAGGGCCTAGTGAAGAAGCTGGTAGGCTGGATGGGGAAGCTTCATAGGCAAGAGCTTCCCCATCCCTGGCTTAACCCCTTTTCTGCCAACTGTTTGCTCCTTCAGATGTCCCCCGAGTTGCTTCCTTCCCTACAGGGTTCCAGATGCATGTATGAAAGGGCAGGCACGCACTGGAACTCTGTAGGAAGAATACATTTCACATGGTGTGATTTGGAGTTCCTATAGACCACAGCAACCCCCCTCCCTGGCTCTCAGGTCTACCCTAATGCTGAACCAAGTACCCTGGTGGGCATAGCTGGGAGAGACCTCCCTGCTCACCCACCCAGGTCTCGGTTATACATGCCAGATCGGCTGCCTCATCTGCAATTAAATTGTGGATGAAGGAGGTCTTATTAAGTACCAATCTGGCATTTAAAAGCAGCATCCGGAGGCCCGAGGGCTGACCAGTAGGGCAACCAACAGACCTGCGGTTGCAGGGAGGACTGGAACATGGTACAGCCGTTAACTGTCTGAGCCGCATTCCCCTTACCTGGCATGTCCTTCTCACCACGCCATATCTCCCTCTACCCGCCACTATGCTGATTGGAGGGCCTTCACATCCCCCCACACTTGGCTCTGTATCCTCTCTCCCAGACACATGGCTCATGACCCAGAAAAAGCCAGGCGGGGAAAAGTAAAAAGGGTGGGGGGGGGGAGAAAACACAGCAAACAGGTAAGCAGGCAGCAGTAGACGGCTCTCCCTCTTCCCTGGGAGGTGGTGGTGATAGCCCCCTCCTCCTCAGGCACTGGCTCCTCCTGCAGCCAGAGTGATGCATTTGCCTCAGGCAGTAAATGATGGGAGGTGGCAGGAAGGTTGTGGAAGAGAGAGCCGTGGGGTATTTGGCCTGCCCTGTGCCCCCTAAGCTAGGTTGCTGCCAGCAGAGGATGCTGCCCCATTGCCAGTGTCCAAGGAAGATTCGGCTACTAGTCTGGTCTGCTTTTTCACATGGAATGGCACATGGAACATCCTGTTCTTCACCGCAGGCAGCAAAATGTCTCTGACCCCAGGAATTGGCATATAGAATATTGCTTCTGATACTTGAGGTAATATATACCCATCGTGACTACTAGCCATTGATAGCCTTAGCTTCCATGAGGCTATCTTCCAGGTTACCAGTTCAAGACCCACTGTGAGCTCACGTCATGGCAATCCTCTCGGGCTACATTGTCCCATCACCAACCAACTTGGAATTGGCACCCACCACCATGATTTGGTTTGATTTTCTTCCAGAATAATTTGCTTCAGAAAGGTTTGTTTGCATTCCACCTTCTTCCAATGATGGCATGGAAGTCAGCATTTCCTAGGCTTCTCAAGTGGTCTCCCTACCAGGCACTGGCTAGACCCTGCTTAGCGTCAGTGAGATTGCTGCATCATGTGTCTGCAGACCATGGCAGGATGATGATTATGATTTTGTACAGGAATAGCACTATTATGCAGCTCCAGCAATAGGAGAGAGGGCTCACTGCCTATGCCAAATACTAGGCGATGAATGAGAGGGCAAAACCTCCCTCTCTGCCTCTTACTGCCATAGGAGTTACATCTTCAAGGTAAGCAGGCAGGTGGCTGGGTAAGCAAGGGGAATGAAGTCAACTGGTTGGGTGGGTGAAAAAGAGGGCTGAGTTAAGCTCTTTTCTAGCTCAGATTAAGATCTGAACCAGAGAAGAACACAAGGGAAGTGATGCTCGCCTGGTATTTTGATGTGAGCATTTTGAGCCACTGAAGTTGATGTTTCTGACGCAAAGAATTGCAAAGTTCGGCAATAACTGTAGTGGGCCATATTCCCTGAAATTAGAAAGTTTGGAAACCGTTGTACTAGGGAATCGGTGAAGATTTGAGGCTGGTGAGTGTTCAAATCTGTGTGGCCCAAATTGATCTCAATGGGCCTTTCTCGATGAAATGTTACACCTGATACCATTTTATCCTTGTATTTGCTGTGTTTGACACATCGCTAAACCTGCTGCAGTAGCTCCCTATTTTGAACAGAGACATGGATGTGGATATATAGTAAACGAGAAGCCAGTTTGGCTGAAGGAGATCCTTGCACTTCAGTTAGTTGCCTTCTTCTTTCAAGCCGCTGACATAAAATACTAGGGAAATCAACTCCTTTCAACTACTGCAGAGGCGTTGCTGAAACAGGAATCAGGAATGCAGGCCAGTGAAAGCTTGGCTGATGTTCAGGTGCGCATTTGTCTCACTTCTGCAGATGCACTGCATCATTTTCATATTTAAATAGCCCAAATCGACCATAATGAAAGGGAGGTGTATGATTCGTGGTCTCTTTTGTTTCTCATGCATTTCCTCAAAGGTTCTGAGCCACTCACACGGCAAACAAGACACAGGTCCACTCTCCTTGCAAGAAAAAAAAAAGCTATTTCTAGAATCTCGGCATTGGAAGCTTCCTTCCTACGCTGTCCTGTACTGACCCATTTGGGATCTGTGACCAAGAGCAAACTGGGACAGAAATTAAACGAACAAATGGCAGATAAACCATTTCCTTGACACTCGTATGTAAATTGCTTCTAGCATTTGGAATTGTTGTTGTTGACTTTGCATGCCACTCTTCAGGACCATGATATTAAATTAAATGAAAACGCTAACATATGATTACAATAATAAATAATGGAAAGACTAAGAAATTATCTCCCCAAACTTTTTGGCACCAGGTTAAGACCTTCTTTTCTCTCTTGCATTTGGCAACATACAATGAGGTTTTCATCAGGTCCTGGATTTTTCTTATTGTTGCTTGTTTAAAGTTGATTTAGATATAGCTGTGTCTGTGCTGTATTGTATCTAGTAGACGATACGTGCTATAATGAATTTTTAATGGTTAATAATAATAATAATAAATTTATTTCTTAACTGCCTCTCCGTTTGGATCGAGGCGGAGAACAGCAGTGAATATAAAATATGATAAAATACATAAAACTGATTAAAAACATGGTACACATGATTAAAATAGCAATAAAACATCCTAAAAACATTCTAAAATTCCACTGGATCTGCCTGCCGGAAGAGATTAGTCTTTATAGCTTTCTTAAATTCTAAAAGACTGTTAAGTTGACGAGTCTCCTCTGGCAGGCCATTCCACAGTCTGGGAGTGGCAGAAGAGAAGGTCCTCTGGGTAAGACCTGTCAACCTAGTTTTCGCTGACTGAAGTAGGTTCTTCCCAGAGGAGCTGAGCATGCGGGGTGGATTGTATGGGAGAAGGCGATCCAGCAGGTAACCTGGACCTATACCATGTAGGTCTTTAAAGGTAATAACCAACACTTGGTACTTCGCCCGGAAAGTAATTGGCAGCCAGTGAAGAGATTTTAAAATTGGTGCAAAATGGTCACCCCTAGGTGTACCGGTGACCAACCTGGCTGCCATATTTTGAATTAGTTGAAGTTTCCATACTAGGCACAAAGGTAGCCCTATGTACAGTGCATTGCAGAAGTCGACCATCGAATTTACCAGTGCGTGCACTACCGTCTTTAGGTCTTCCAACTCTTCCCTGTAAACTGCCCAGAGATCGTTGGCTATTGGGCGCTATAGAAATGCAATAAATGAAATGAAAATAAATGAAATAAATAAATGCAGCAGAGCAGAAACTATTCCTCTGTATGAAAAAAAATCTGTATAGGAGGGAGATTTTATTATCTGCGGTAATAGTCAAAGACCTTGATTTCCCAGGCTCGGCCTGGGTCAGTGAAGGAATCACCAGAAACATGGACACCAGAGCTCCTGTGAGAAGTGCTAGATTCTAGCTTGACCCTATGTGAGAAACAGTAGTACCGTTATTGAGACTGCAGCTCCATATTTTCTCCCAAGTCTCTGAAGCATCAGGAACGGGAAATTGTGGCTTTTATGACATATGATCCAATACTACCAGACTCTTTGTAGTCAATAGACAGTGTTCACCCAATATGATAGATGATAGATAGATAGATAGATAGATAGATAGATAGATAGATAGATAGATAGATAGATGATAGATAGATAGATAGATAGATAGATAGATAGATATAGATAGATAGATATTACATGTTTTGCTGACATGTAGTCACACAGGAGTGGTGTGGTGGATCACATGTGCGATTTGTACTGGAAAACCAGAGTTCAACTCCCTACATAATCTACTGCACAAAAAGGCCGGTGGTTTGTGTAATACAGTGTTATAGGCCACCTTTCCTTCAGCACCTTGGACAGTACTTCTTGAGGAAGGAGTACTGTCTTGAATTTGGCCTATTCGAATAGTGGCTCCTTTCATACAATATGTTCAAGGTAACATTAAATAAAATACAGCTCCCAAGTTTACATCTAGATCAGGTTACAGAGGATGTATTGAAAAAGTATTTGGCTAGACAATGCTTTCGTTATAGCTGCAAGCCAAAAATGTAGCCATAGGGGAAAATTAGTAGTATTCCATCTAAATATGGAAATATTGGTATATGTACACGTCAGCTTTTAGATCTTACTTTTCAGAATTGAATTTCTTTAGATACAACAAAGCAAATGGCACTATAAATCTTAAGTGAAAGTCATTAATCTTCGGGGTTTTCTACCTATTTATTCATTAGCTTCAGTCTGTGAACTCAGTATAAGAACAAATGAATGCCACCTGTGGGGAATCATTTAGAAACACAAGATTGTAGAGGAATCTTACTGAACATACTGCATTGGTTTATTATAGCCCCACCCATCCAACCACTTGCAGTCAAATGGTATTGTATGAGCACTCCCCCTCCCACAAAAATTTGACACATCAACAACAGCAAGATAAAGAGGTAGTTTTCCCACACTTAACACTTGGAGATTATGTAATTCCCTCTGAAAATGTAGAGATAACTCCAGCTGAAGGTGGAACATCATGTGGACAGATTTATTCCAGGAAATACTAGCTAGATTATGTTATTTTTCTATTCAGGAATCTAATGTGATGGGGTTAGTTTCATACTTGGAGATTAACTGATGACCATATTTTGTAGGTAAGAAGTAATTTTACCATAGCTCAACTCATTTGGTGACTTAAAGTGTTTGGATTTCTTTGTCTTTCCATTTAGTGGACAGGAAAGTTCAGTTTAGGTGCAATCCTCTGGACATTTGCCTAAGACTACGTCCCACTGAACTCAGTGGGACCTACTTCTGAGTAATACAGTATTTTTAAGATGGCACAGCCACCTGGATACTTACTCCTGCTTCCTAATTGTAATCTGAGGCAGGGCTTATTTGAAATGTCTTCCGGGAAAGCTATTGAAAAAACATGTGAAGGTTGTCTATCCTGTGTGATGGTAATCTCATGGTGTTTCTCTCTTTGCTAAACAGAAGTGATTTCTGTATAGGAATATCTTCATATTGGTAGTAGCCCATAGTATGGAATCTGTTGTGGGTGTTTGGGTACACAGGTCCTGCCCTAGATAAGGGGAGGTCTCTTCCATTATTATGACATTACAGAGAGAAATTCCTCTAGCTCATTTTAAAGTGAGAGAGTTATTATTATTATTATTATTATTATTATTATTATTATTATTATTCTATACCGCCCCATAGCCAAAGTTCTCTGGGCGGTTTACTAAAGTTTAAAACATTAAAAATGATATACAAAATTTTAAACCATAAAAAATACAACATACATCTAAAACAACTGTGTAGATGAACTCCAATCATCCGATACATCCACTACCAAGAGAGAGAGGAGTGGGGTGAGACAATCTTCACCAATTTCCCCTTACACCTACAGCCTTCAGTGCCCCCTCTCATGCTGTTTCAGAGGAGGGTAGATTTTCAGGGGGTGTAAGGACTGCAAGGGGAGGGAGAAATCAGGGAAGATTGCCTCTCCCCACCGTCCGCGAGGGGAGAATCCGGTTAGCGGAGTTCCACTCCATACAACTCTGGATCCAACCCACTACAATCAGTCCATTCATTTTTTTTTTTTACAAAAATTAAAATTTAAATGACAACAGCAATGAATAAAAATCACTAAATACAAAGAGATATAACAAAAAAAATACCATATAGCCAAATCGAACCAATAATGTCGTCTTCTTTTCCCTTCTCTTTTTAAACAAGTGGCTGCATGTATTTCTGTGTCCAGGTGCATCACTAGGAAGCTCAGAACTCTGTCTTTTTAGCCCACTATCAAAGCTAAACTATATTACTTGACTTTAATGACTCCACAGTCTTGCGAGAGTTACAGGTCTTGAACTGGTGACTTTAGGGATGCTGGCTGAGGTTCACCACCACCCAGCTTTGCCCAAAATAAGCCAAGCCAGGTCAGCTGATACTCCCTGACTCCTATTCTGGTGCATTCGGCTGTGTATTGCCTCTGCTGTTGCTTCACCCTGTCCTTGACCGCACAGCAGCTGGAACTGCTACATTCGAACTAATATCAGGAAATAGGGATTGAGTGAGAATTTTGTTTCAGTTCAGTTTTGATAAAGACTTACCAAGCTTCTCAAAGTTGTCCATATTCAAAAGGAAAAGAACTTGAGATTTATTCATTTTTAAAACGAATCTAGGAGAAAATAAGGTAGGGGGTAGGCTCATCCGAGGACACAGGATTTGAGTGCTCAGCTCTTAAAAGTCTGGGTTTGCATCCCCATGTAGTCTATCATGTTAGCGCTTAATTAAGGTTGCCGCTCTTTCTACCACATCTTTAGCGATTATGTGGCAGTCAGGTACATCACAGTCCACTCCAAGCTATTGTATTTGTTCCTCATATTTGGGAGAGAAAGAACGTGAGATGTCAGAGGAACAACGTGGGAGAAAGCTAAAACTGACATATTCTCCCATTCCTATCAGGGAACTGATCTCTCATAACTACTCTACTGTCTGCAATCTTTTTTTCGCAATGACATGTTCTCTTTGGGGAACCTACCTGCAGTATTACTGAACAGTTTAGCAGTGACTAAGAGCCTATCTACGCTACTGCTTTAAAATGTTTTATAACAGTTTTAAACCAGTTAATAACCGTTATTGGCCAGTTTAAAACTGTTATAACCCATTTTAAAGCAGTAGCATAGATAGGCTCTAAGTTAAGTCTTCAGAATATGGTCATGTAAAACTAAATGCACTGTATACACACACCATTGCAGTGTAGCTTTGAATAACATTTGCTGGGCATCATCCGGATGAGCAAACAAGAGCGGGAGGGTTGTGGCCGTCATACCTTGCTTCTGGGCACCCTGAGGGCATCCCGCCAGATGCTTGGCCACTGCTGGAAACAATGCACCGGACTAGATGGGCCCTTGCTTCAACCCAGCAGGGCTCTTCTCGTGTGATGTAGCATCTTTTCTGATTGCCTTTCTACTGAAGGGTTCTGTTTGTAAGGCAATTTTCTAATCAGCTGCATGAACATTCATCAAAAGGAAGACTCCTAATTTTGAAGCAGAACAGCTGGAGATCGGCCACATACAAGCCAATATATGAAAGGAAGAAGCAGACGGGGGGGGGGGGGGTGTTGTTTGTTTTTTTACATTACCCACAAAAATCAGATATTCATTATCCAAAGCGAAGATACATTGTCAAAGGTACATTATTTATCAAAAGATTTGTTTTCTCCTATGTTCTGATTATGCCCTTATTGTTACATTGTTGTCTCTAATCAAAAGCTGATTTGTGGGTGCGAGTGAGTCAGTACTTTAAAAAGAAAAATTTAAAAATTCATAGCTAGCAGCTCTGAAATTGGCTAGCAATTACCGACAAATTAAAATCTCCTATTTGCAAAGTACTGCGCTGTTTGTAATCATCAGCCTTTTTCACAGCAATAATAAATGAAATTATCTGATGTTCCAGGAAGCAAGATGGACAGTTCAAGTCCTTATTGTTTTTACATCACTTTCAGATGAAGACTTTTGATTTTCTCCTGTCCGCTACAAATTAAACCCTTAACGCCATGGCTTTGGTGTTGTTTCATTGAAATGTAGTCCCTTTCATTGGGGTTCAGGGCAGACATAAGGAGGCTCTTCACAGCATGCATAACAAACTTATATAATTCACTACCAAAAGATGTGGTGATGGCCACATCTTAGTTGGCCAGTAGTTCAGTTTGCTTTAACAAAGGATTAATCAGAATTCAGGAGGAAAGATTGGCCAGCAACTATTAGCCATGAGAGTTCAATAGAGGCATTATACTGTACTTCTGAGAACTCAATGCTGAACAACAAAGAACAGTTTTCCTCTTCTTGTGAGCTTTCCAGTGGTATCAATTTAGCTGCTCTTGGAAATTAATGCTGGGTAGATGGCCCTTTGATCTTTCAAGGCAATTTGTATGTCTTTATTTATCCTGTTGGTTAGTAATTTACTTCCAGAACAATACTACCCCCCTCAGACAGCCATCTGAGGGGAGGGGTTAGGATGTAGCAGAGTGTCCCTCCAACTAACAGATAGGAGCTCCCCAGAGAACCCATTACATCTACAGAAAGCTCCACAGGCATAAATTTACCAGCAGTGGTATGCCCCAAAGACAAACAAAAGATAACAGAAGGAATCAGGTGTGCTTCCTGAAATATGGTATGCCTTTATCAACTTTATTAACAAGCAAACTGAGAGGAGGAACCCACCAAAGACCTACGGAGAACTGTGGAAAGTTACATTTTAACAATTTGATTGAACACGAAACCCCCCTAATGAGTTTTTATTTTATTGTAAGTGATCCCCCCCTCCCCAAGGACTTAGTTCATGATTGATGTATACATTATGAAATGGCTTGAGGCGGGGTCTTGTCTGAACATTTCTTGCACATTTATTGTTATATCATGGGGGTATTCTAGGGCAGGGCAGAGTCAATCCGCCATTCCCCTGAAAGGGGCCCAGATTGGAGTTCAGTGTTGTGTTTTCTTTTACTGGGAAGTTGGCAGCGACCAAATAAGAAGCCAACTCAGAACTGAACCAAAACTCCTTTTACTTCAGGTAAATAACTGGTAAACACAAAACAAACTAATTAACATAGCTCACCTCCAGGGAGGATTAGGCAAAAGACAAAAGAAAATTGCTTTCTGTAAGAGACCAAAGAGAGAGTTCTTTCCAGCTGGGGCTTCAGTATCCATCTTTAAGTTGCTCTCCCCACTCTGGCCTCGTCCCGCTTTAGCCTCCTCCGGAATGTTGCATCCTTTAAAGCATCCACTGGTTCCTCCTCCTCCTGGGAAGCTGGTCGGGGTTCCTCAACTGAAGATAAGTTCCCCTCCTCAGCTCTAATCTCTGAGTTTACATCCTCTGCAGCTGGAACAAAGACCTGGGGACTCAGTCTCTCCCGTGGTGATACCAACAGGTCCTCTTCTCGTTCAGAATCTGATTCTGCCCCCTCCTCTCTCAGCTCATCAGCCTGTTCAGGGTAAAAGGAGTTAGACACAACAGTCAAGTAGCTAATCCCTCCACTTCCATTGGTTTTGATTTGGGGTAGAGAATGCCAATTTACAAAAAGCCCCACACGCCCCACCTCCTGCCCCAGCCGGCGTAAGCGGGGCAGGCTTTGGAAGTGGCAGGTGATGCACTTTTCACGCCACGCCCCCCACCTCCAGCTCTCTTACCATTTAAAATGATAGCCGAATCGTGATAGACACTAGGGGTGTGCATCGGATCGGATCCGATCCACGATCCGAATCCGATCCGACCCAAAATCGGGAAAATCCGATCCGATCCGATCCGGCCAACCTCCGATCCGATCCGATCCGATCCGATGAGGTCCGATCCGGATCGGACGCCATTTTGAATGCTTTTTCCCATAGCCAAGTATTGTTTTACAAAAACGCCTATAACTTTTCATTTTTAAAGATAGAAGGATGAAACTTGGGCACATTGTAGACTGGTTAGGGGTAGTTATCTGTGAGAAATTTCAGAAAGATTGGTGCATGCATTTTGTGGCAATTAATTTTTTAATAAATACCCAGGAATGCCTATAACTTTGTCATTTTTAAAGTTACACACATGAAACTTTGCCACATTGTAGGGGGTACCTTGGGACCTATGTGTGTGAAATTTCAGAAACGTAGGTGCTTGTCTTGTGTGGCAATTAATTTTTAGAAAAATGGGTAGTAGTGGGGTAAATACAGTTACGCCTCCCATTTTTTTATTTTTGAAGATACAAACAGGAAACTTGGGCACATTACAGGTACCACTTGCCTTGATATGTGTGTGAAATTTCAGAAACATTGGAGCTTTCCTTGTGTGGCAATTAATTTTTGAAACAATGAGGAAAGAAACACCTATAACTTTGTCATTTTTAAAGTTACACACATGAAACTTTGCCACATTGTAGGTGGTACCTTGGGACCTACGTGTGTGAAATTTCAGAAACATAGGTGCTTGCCTTGTGTGGCAATTAATTTTTTAATAAATACCCAGGAATGCCTATAACTTTGTCATTTTTAAAGTTACACACATGAAACTTTGCCACATTGTAGGCGGTACCTTGGGACCTATGTGTGTGAAATTTCGGAAACGTAGGTGCTTGCCTTGTGTGGCAATTAATTTTAGAAAAATGGGTAGTGGTGGGGTAAATACAGTTACGCCTCCCACTTTTTTATTTTTGAAGATACAAACAGGAAACATGGGCACATTACAGGTACCACTTGGCTTGATATGTGTGTAAAATTTCAGACAGCTGGGTCCAGGCATGTGGTGGCAAGGTATTTTTGAAACAATGAGGAAAGAAACGCCTATAACTTTTTTATTTTAAAAGTTAGAAGTCTGAACATTGCTCACTTTGTAGATGGGTTAGGGGTAGATATGTGTCAGAAATTTCAGAATTATAGGTCCAGGCATTTGATGGCTATGGAATTTTTAAATTACATGTTTCAAAAAAATTTCTACAGAGGCCAGGTCTTCCCCTCCCGCTTCCCGCGAAGAAAAGGAAACACTCTCTCGTCTCGATCCCTTTGATCCTTGCTAGTAGTATCCATTACAGGGCTCGTGTTTCCTTTCCTACTTTCACTTTTCAAGCAGAACGGCTGAGCCTAGCTGAGTTTTGCAGCCATGCGTGCAAGGAAGGATCACTCTGGTCTCGATCCCTTTGATCCTTGGTAGTATCCATTACAGGGCTCGTGTCTGCTTGAGTACAAAGTGAAAGCAGACACGAGCCCTGTAATGGATACTACCAAGGATCAAAGGGATCGAGACCAGAGTGATCCTTCCTTGCACGCATGGCTGCAAAACTCAGCTAGGCTCAGCCGTACTGCTTGAAAAGTGAAAGTAGGAAAGGAAACACGAGCCCTGTAATGGATACTACTAGCAAGGATCAAAGGGATCGAGACGAGAGAGTGTTTCCTTTTCTTCGCGGGAAGCGGGAGGGGAAGACCTGGCCTCTGTAGAAATTTTTTTGAAACATGTAATTTAAAAATTCCATAGCCATCAAATGCCTGGACCTATAATTCTGAAATTTCTGACACATATCTACCCCTAACCCATCTACAAAGTGAGCAATGTTCAGACTTCTAACTTTTAAAATAAAAAAGTTATAGGCGTTTCTTTCCTCATTGTTTCAAAAATACCTTGCCACCACATGCCTGGACCCAGCTGTCTGAAATTTTACACACATATCAAGCCAAGTGGTACCTGTAATGTGCCCATGTTTCCTGTTTGTATCTTCAAAAATAAAAAAGTGGGAGGCGTAACTGTATTTACCCCACCACTACCCATTTTTCTAAAATTAATTGCCACACAAGGCAAGCACCTACGTTTCCAAAATTTCACACACATAGGTCCCAAGGTACCGCCTACAATGTGGCAAAGTTTCATGTGTGTAACTTTAAAAATGACAAAGTTATAGGCATTCCTGGGTATTTATTAAAAAATTAATTGCCACACAAGGCAAGCACCTATGTTTCTGAAATTTCACACACGTAGGTCCCAAGGTACCACCTACAATGTGGCAAAGTTTCATGTGTGTAACTTTAAAAATGACAAAGTTATAGGTGTTTCTTTCCTCATTGTTTCAAAAATTAATTGCCACACAAGGAAAGCTCCAATGTTTCTGAAATTTCACACACATATCAAGGCAAGTGGTACCTGTAATGTGCCCAAGTTTCCTGTTTGTATCTTCAAAAATAAAAAAATGGGAGGCGTAACTGTATTTACCCCACTACTACCCATTTTTCTAAAAATTAATTGCCACACAAGACAAGCACCTACGTTTCTGAAATTTCACACACATAGGTCCCAAGGTACCCCCTACAATGTGGCAAAGTTTCATGTGTGTAACTTTAAAAATGACAAAGTTATAGGCATTCCTGGGTATTTATTAAAAAATTAATTGCCACAAAATGCATGCACCAATCTTTCTGAAATTTCTCACAGATAACTACCCCTAACCAGTCTACAATGTGCACAAGTTTCATCCTTCTATCTTTAAAAATGAAAAGTTATAGGCGTTTTTGTAAAACAATACTTGGCTATGGGAAAAAGCATTCAAAATGGCGTCCGATCCGGATCGGACATCTGGTCCGATCCGATCCGACCAGCCTCCGATCCGATCCGATCCGATCCGACCCCCCAGGTCCGATTCCGATCCGCTATCCGATCCGATCCGGGGGGTCAGTGCACATCCCTAATAGACACAATACAGAAAAGCAAGGAAAGCGGGGGGGGAGGGGCAACTGAGGCGCCACATCAAAACTCCTCAGTGGAATGTGGACTGCAGGAGGCCGTTGTGGAGGAGACAGGGCCAAATGTCAGTTGGTTCCATCCTATCCTATGGCAGGGGCCTGGCTAGCTCACCTCTTCCTCTGATGTAGAGGAGGTGGAATGAATGCAGTTCCCTTCGAGTGAGTTATCATTTTAAAGGTGCCTGCCCCGATGCTGACTAGAGGCTTACATGTGCAGAAGTCGCTTTGCAATGTATGCATCGCTACTTTAATAAAGAGCCACACAGACACACGGGTGATCATGTGTATTTCCCCAGGTGTAAATGACTGGCCCAGGAGCAATTTGTTTACTTACGACTTAAATGTATAAACCACTCTTCAGTCATAGGATCCCACAACATCAAAAACTGATGACAAATCTAATGTAAAAACCATAATTTTTACATTAAAAAAGGAAATTAGACAAAAATAACTTCTTCAACCAGCAAACCAAACAATATACATTCTAAAATAATCAAATGTTAAACTGCCTGAGCAAAAACAAACATTTTAACTTGGTGCCTAAAAGAAAACAAAGTTGGCATCAATTGTATCTTCTTTGGCAGGGCATGCCAGCCTCAGGGTGCCACCACCAAAAATGCCTCTCCGTGGATATACAATGCAGCTCTTTGACTGATGATATTTGGAGAACGATCTCCTCTTAATGCATGGACAATCACCAATACCTCTGATTCAGATATCCCTTTCCTCTCTTTCTCTTTGAATAGATCAGGGGCGGGTAACTTGTGACCCTTGAGAAGTTTTGGCCTACAACTCCCATGATTCCTGGGGTGGGCAACTTGTGGCCCTAAAGATGGCCTACAACTCCCATCAGCCATAGCCAGCATAGCCAATGGTAAGTGATCATGGGAGTTGTAGGCCAAAACTTCCCGAGGGCCACAAGTTGCCCACCCCTGATCTATTCAGTCAGCACTGATTGTGAGATCTCTTTGTTAAGTGTAACAAGACCATTACATTCATATTTTAGGTTAAGACATTTTGTAAATACCTTTTTTATACGTATGCAAAAGTCAATAACATGCCTTTTTTCCTCCATATAAAGGGATTAGTGATATAAAATGTAATCCTTATTTACTCAAAGGTACCTTATTAATTTCTGTTCATTATTTGGTTTAATCCAGCAAAACAGTTATGGTATGTTGTTCTGCATTTTACTTTATTTCCTTTTTGTCAATCAATCAATCAATTATTTATTACGGTCACAGACCAGCAAAGTCAATATAAAACATACAAAAGAGAGTTAAAAGTGACATGAAAATAAAATACTGCTTTGTAGACTTCCTTCTCTCAAGAGAGAAGGAACATTTTTTTCCTAATTTGCATTGTTGTCATAAAAAACTTAGAGACCCTTTCAGTAATACGGCAGGACACATCCCTTAAACAAATTCATACCAAAGTTGTGGGGTTACTGCCAGAAGAGGCTCTTAATAATGGAAAGATTAGTTTCTTTCTGCATTCCTTGTACATGCTGCAATGCAAAAGGACATGTTTGACAGATTCTATTGTTCCAATGCCACAGGGACATATCCTCTCATGAACCGGGATTTTACTAAACCATCCTTTTTGTCTTTTTTTCAATTCTACATCAGTTGATCACATGGAAAATCAGATGCCTCTCTAATTCGGTCTTCAATTTTCTTATCTTTATATCCATGGTTACATTACAACAGAACTTTTCTGCTTTCCCAATGAACTGCCAAGAGCAGCTTTTGTGTAGCAGCTTCCAAGTTGATGCCAAATCACAATAACCTCTTAATTTAAATCAAAAGGAGGGAAAGATCTCTCTCTCTCTCTCTCTCTCTCTCTCTTATTTGATTTCAGAAGTATGGTGCCCAGTCTCACTACAGAGCACATACTACAGATACGGTGTTGACGATGGACAATTAGTAATGAAGTCCCGAATTACCGATAGCTTTTTCTAGTGTTGCTTTTAGACGGTTACCATTGTAAACTGATCTACAGTTCTGACTCAGTATACTTTACATCTTGTGCTAGGCACTGCATTTAGGCTACAGATTTCATGGTCCACAGAATTCAGGGGAAGCAGAACCCATTGTTTGACATACACTGCCATCTACAGAAGAAGCTTTGTAGCCCAAGAGTGCCGTATAACCCGCCTGCTGTGTTTACTACGGTACAAATGACATCTGTGGTCACAGTGTGTGATGAACCTGCACAGTCGGAACATTTATCAGCTGCATCGTCATGGTCAATAAATGCTAAATTGGAATCTATAAAGTGTGTTTGTCAGTGTACCCAAACACACTATGGAACTCTTTGTATACTGTCAGGAACCAGAATGGAAATCGTTAATTGTTTCAGTGCACCCCGGGGCCTGACCTTACAGCTGTAATGATGTGTTTAATTGTAAAAGTATCCCCTTTATGCAGGAAGGGTTGGCTATGCCGCCTGCCTCACTCCTGGCCTCCATCACTTCTGAGCAGACAAAAGTGCCAGCAAAGTATGTAGTTTCACATAGCGGGGCTTGTTTCCATCCTGAACCCGCTGACATTGAAGGGGATGTCGAGGGCAATGTTTACCTTCAGTTTAAATGGATTTATTTATTTTTATTACGTTGATAACCTTCTTTTGATGATGGGAGATTCAGGAGGGATAAATGGAAGCCTTTCTTCACCCAACCCATTAAACTGTGGAATTTGCTGCCACAAGATGTAATGATGGCCACCAACTAGGCCGGCTTTAAAGGGGGGGAGTTAGACAGACTCATGGAGGAAAAAGCTACAAAGGGCTACTAATCATGATGTCTTTCTATTAGCCACAGCAGAGATGGGGAACCTCTTTCAGCCCGAGGGCCACTTCCAATTTTGGAGAAGCTCTCAGGGGCCACATTCCAGTTGAAGGCAAGGCCAAAGGCAAAAAGGGCACAGCCAAAAATATAAAAGATATCAGCATATTTTTGCTTGAATTTATTTATTTATTTATTTATTACATGTACATACCACCCAATAGCCGAAGCTCTCTGGGCAGTTCACAAAAGTTAAAACCATCAACAAGACTCAAAGTATATAAAAGAGTATAAGAACACAATATAAAAATACAGTATAAAAGCACAAACAGGTTAAACCATGCAACAGTGCAGATTTAAAATACAAATTTAAAATACAGATTTAAAACAGCGGAGTTTAAAGACTATGATAAAATACTGTGAGAATAAGAAGACCTTCACCTGGCGTCGAAAGGAGTCTAATGTAGGCGCCAGGAGAACCTCTCTAGGGAGCTCATTCCACAGCCATGGTGCCACAGCAGAGAAGGCCCTCCTCCTAATAGCCACCTGCCTCATTTCCTTTGGCAGGGGCTCACGGAGAAGAACCCCTGAAGATGATCTTAGGGTCTGGGCAGGCACATATGGGAGGAGGCGTTCCTTCAGATAACCTGTTCCAAACCGTTTAGGGCTTTGAATGTTAATATCAGCACTTTGAATCAGGCCCGGACCAGTGAAGCTGGAAAAGGTCTCGTTGGCCAGTCCCGGTTAACAGTCTGGCTGCCCTGTTTTGTACCAGTTGAAGTTTCCGAACCATTTTCAAAGGCAGCCCCACATATAACACATTGCAGTAATCCAGGCGAGAGGTTATCAGAGCTTGGATAACTGTAGCTAGGCTATTTCTCTCCAGATAAGGGTGGGTATATCAGCCTAAGCTGATAAAAGGTGTTCATTGCCACTGAGTTCACCTGTGCCTCCAGTGACAGTTCTGGATCTAGGAGCACCCCCAGACTACAAACTCGATCTTTTAGGGGGAGTGCAACCCCATCCAGAACAGGGTGAACATCACCTAGTCAGACAGACAAACCACCCACAAACAGTACCTCCGACTTGTCTGGATTGAGTCTCAGTTTGTTGGCCCTCATCCAGTCCATTACCATGCCCAGGCACTGATTCAGAACAGCCCCTGCCTCACCTGGGTTTGATGAAAAGGAGAGGTAGAGCTGGGTTTCATCCGCATATTCATGACACCTCAGCCCACATCTCCGGATAACCTCTCCCAGTGGTTTCATAAAAATGTTGAACAGCATAGGGGATAAAATTGAGCCCTGTGTGACCCCATGGCCTAGGTGCCACGGCACAGAGCAATAATCCCCCAGCACCACCTTCTGGAATCGGCCATCCAAGTAGAAGCAGAATTACAGCAACACAGTGCCTCCAACTTCCAGGCCAGACAGCCTATCCAGAAGGATACTATGGTTGATGGTATCGAAAGCTGCTGAGAGGTCCAAGAGAATCAACAGGGTTGCACTCCCCCTGTCCCTCTCCTAGCAAAGGTCATCCCACTGGGTGACCAAGGCAGTTTCTGTTCCAAAACCAGCCCTGAAGCCCTATTGAAATGGATCTAGATAATCCGTTTCATTCAAGAATGCCTGGAATTGCCCTGCAACCACCCGCTCAAGCACCTTACCCAGGAAGGGGATGTTAGCTACTGGCCTATAATTGTTAACATCCTCCGGGTCCAGGTTAGGCTTTTTCAGGAGTGGTCCGATTGCTGCCTTGTTTAAAGAGGCCGGCACCACTCCCTCTCTCAGGGAGGAATTTATAACCTCCTGGACCCAGCCAGCACTCCCCTCCTTATTTGATGTAAGAAGCCATGGAGGGCAAGGGTCAAGCACACAGGTGGCCGACGGGACTTGGCCAAGCACCTTGTCCACATCCTTGGGCCTCAGTAACTGAAACTCATCCAACAAAACTGGGCCAGATGGTGCTCTAAATGCCTCTACTTATGGAAATGCATTAACCGTGGTGTCCGATTCCTGACGAATCCAAGCGACCATCTTCAAAGTGCCGTGCAAACTCGTCACAGCATGCTACTGAGGGTTCCACCATCTCTCGCCCTGGCGCAGAGTGTAGCAAGCCATGAACCACCTGGAAAAGCTCCACTGGACAATACTGAGAAGACGCAATGCTGGTGGAAAAGAACTGTCTCTTTGCCACCCTCATCACCACAGAGTAGGCTTGATAGTGAGCTCTAGCCCATGTTTGATGGCTCAGCATGAGTTTTCCTCCACCTGCGTTCTAGCAGTCTCCTCCCTTGTTTCATTACCCTCAGCTCAGCTGCATACCAAGGAGCTGGCCAAGCTCTGCTTAGAAGGGAGAGGGCGCTTGGTCGCGATCATGTCAATGGCCTGAGTCATCTCTGCATTCCACAGAGCAACCTGGGCTTCGACAGGAGCACCAGCCATACCAGCAGGAAAATCCCCCAGAGCCCTCTGGAATCCATAGTCCATTAGCCTCCGGGGGGCGGACCATTTTAATAGGCCCTCCACCCTTGCAGAGGGGAGAGGCCACCGAGAGTCTAAACCTCAATAGAAAGTGATCTGACCATGACAAAGGGGTAGATGTTAATTCCCCCACTTTCAGATCACCATCCTCCTGCCCAGTCGAGAAAACCAGATCAAGTGTGTGTCCCTTTGCATGCGATGGGCCAATGACATATTGAGACAGCCCCATCATTGTCATGGCAGACATGAAGTCTTGAGCCACTCCGGATACAGCAACCTTGGCATGGAAGTTGAGATACCCCCCAGAACTACCATCCTGGAGGGCCTCAACACCAAATCCAAGACAACCTCCGTCAGCTCAGGCAGGAAGACTGATGGGCAGTGGGGTGGACGGTACACCAGCAGAATCCCTAATCTGTCTCAGGTACCCAACACAAGGTAGAGACACTCAAGACCTTCACTCGAATGAAGAGGAAGTCTAGAGAGGGAGATCATATTTCTATGGACCGTGGCAACCCCCCCCTCCCCAGCTCTCAAATCGGTGCTGGTGCTGCACCGAGTACCCAGGAGGGCAAAGCTGGGTGAGAGTAAGCCCTCCCAGTTCACCCACCCAGGTCTCAGTGGTACATACTAGATCAGCCCCCTCATCTGCAGTCAGATCATGGATGAGAGATATTTTATTTTGGACTGACCTGGTATTGAGCAGCAGCTCTTACTGCCAATAGCTAAACCTTGGGAGAGGCATTTTAATCATGTATGTCTACACCTAGGAAAGTAGACAATGTTTATGAGCATTTCTACATTGCACGCTCGTGATTGGTCACTCACGGAAGTTTGTGGGTCCTTTAGATTATGCTGTCAACCTCCAGGACGTCTCCCAGGCTTTCTCCCGCTTATCCCGCTTTCAAAAAAACACAGAGATTATCAGCTATTTTTTTTCAAATAGCCCTGTGTAAAGTTGGTGCTGCACTATAATTCTGCCACTAAATAATGCTTCACTGAAGTGAAGTGAAACAGAGAGAGAGGAAGTATTCAATTCAAACCACATGGCCTCCCATATAATGGCACCGATCTTAATCCAAGAAAGTGGATGCAGAAAGCCTCAGTAGGGCAGCAGGATATATATATATTTAATGTAGAGAAGCTTGTATATTACATTGAATATTTTCTCTTGTTTTAATAATAGATACACGCTACAGATCTGTCAGAGATCACTGATTCTCTGTGCCACCAAGGGAAGTAACTACATGAAGTTTTAGCTGAGCCACCCACACTGTGGCCCAGAATCCTACTGGTCCAAGAAGTCAGGTGACCCCAGAGGGCCAATGCAATGCAGCTGGCTGATATAAAGCTCCTGAGTATGCCGGATTTACCCTCAGAGCTTCTCTACACCAGCGATTATTGCATAATTGTGATTGGCCACTCACAAAAGTTTGTGGGTCCATTACATGACATTGTCAGCATCCAGGGCCCCTCCTACACCTTTTCAGGTTTACCACACTTCAAAAACACCAGAGATAATCAAGTATTAAAATAAATAGCGCACAAACCATAGTATGCACTGTCAGTGTAGTGTGATATTTCAGCCACTAGATGGCACTATCTAATGAAAACAATAGGAGGGAATTGAAATTAAGGGTTTCCATCCAAACCACGTGGTCACCATGTATGCCCATGTGATGGAGCCGATGGCAATCCTGTAAAGTAGGCTGACCAGATAAAATCCAGGTCAGGGCTCATGTAACTTTAACAGTTGTAGAGAAAAGGGGATTTCAGCCAGTGTCATTTGTATGCAATTAGTTCCTGGTGATATTCCCTCTTCATCACAACTGTTAAAGTTGCAGGCACTATACTAGAGTGACCAGATACAAAAGAAGGCAGGGCCCCTGCAACTTTAACAGTTGTGATGGAGAGGGAATTTCACCAGGAACTAATTGCATACAAATAACACTGGCTGAAATTCCCTTTTCTCTACAACTGTTAAAGTTACATGAGCCCTGACCTGGATTTTATCTGGTCACCCTACTGTAAAGAATGCGGAAGCAGCAAGCCAAGGTAAGGCAGCGGGATTTTCCCTTAATGTAGAGAAACCCTCAGTCTAGGACACTTCTTGCTGAGCAAAGTCAACAGGTTTTCTTTCTGTGCCACCAGTCTGCTAGTTTTTAGCCTCTCTGCCCATGGTGCTTGCCCTGAGCTCTTGAGAAGAGCTTTGCAATATTGGTAGTTTCAGTGTAGGAAGATGCCTGGCACGTGTGTGCTTGTCAAGGATGAATGCGAATAACCTTTCTTTTGTTTTCTGTTTGTGTGTGCGTGTGGGCATTTTGTGATTTTCCTAATCAATATCAAACCTGAAAGGGGATAGAATAAAGTAGGATTTGCAGTGGTGTTTTCGGATAATTACATTGTGGTAAGCAGCAACGTTTCCATCTTCAAGTGAAGTACTTTGGAACTGCTTAAGCATGGCAGTTCCTGCAGCCTGAGATTAGATAAATGGATGCAAATGGTAATTGTAACTGATGAAAGATTGATGACGGCTCTATATGTTTGCTGCTGTAGACCCTTGTAAACGATTCCTTCCCCATCAAGGATGGAAGCCTGTAGGCAGCAAGCTGCCTGTGCAAGAATCAGAATTCGAAGCACAATCCTTCTAACAGCATATGGGGTGTGGAAGCTGGCCCGGGGATACTCTCTGGGAGAATCATGATTAATTGATTGAGTTTGCCATTGAAGTTAAGGTGTTCGGTTCCCCCATCACATCAAGATAAATGTTAAACCCAGTAGAGTTCAGGAATCATATTGACAGAGGCAGCATAGGAGCAGGAGGCAGCCGACTTTGGAAAACTCACATGGAGAGGTTATTAAACTCTGTTGAATGTAATTGCCGGCGCTCACTTCTCTTGGAAATCATGACTCCCTGCTGCTGTCGTCCCTTTCCACCTGGGCTATTTGCCCAGGGAACATAAGATTCACAGGGCATAGACAAGGCTTTTATTGGGCAATTGCCAGGCCTCATTCATAGAATATGGAGGGGAGTTGAGGAGGGAGAAAAGTCTTCCATTTGTAACCCTGCCATGTTTTCCCACCGTTTCTTTTGTCTTTTTTTTAAACTACAAGAGATCCGTTAAGGGAGGAAAGAAGGAATAATTGCACAGTGTCTTTTGACTGTTAGCACTAGGAGCCGCCCATTTGGAAGCACCCTGGTTAAGGGATGTTTCCTCTCTCCAGGGAAACCTGGGAAATGTCGCTCTGTAAAGCGTGTTGCAGATTTCCAGCATCCTCAACAAACTGCAGTTCCCAGGATTCTTTGCGGGAAACCGTGAAAACTCATGTGCGTTCTACTGGATAGATATGATCAAGGTATCATAGAGCTGGAAACAACAGGAGGGCCCATTTCATTTTGTGCATGTGCCAATAACCAGGACTGCCACAGGGCATCTCTATACCAAGCTTTTATCCTGTGATTGTGATCGGTTACTCATGAAAATTTGTGGGTTTTTACATGACATCGTCAAGCTCTAGGGCCTCTCCCATGCTTTGTGATCATTTCCTCAGCTTTATTTGTAGCAGGGAAAATGCACTATTTTAAAATGATGATTTGAATCACTCCTTGTAATTATGGAGTTGCACTTTAGCCGCAGCTATGCCACAGTGCCATGGTGGCTGTATAATAAAACATATAGAACTTGCAGAGAAAGGAAGTCCTGGGGGGGGGGGGAGGGGGAAGCCCATGTTAAGGGCTGATCTTAACCCTGCAAAGAATCCAGAAGCAGAAGCCCTGGTAAAGTTGCAGGATACAAAACTTGGTTGAGAGAAGCCCACAGTACAAAAAGAAATGTTGCATCTGCCCAGAAAGGCCATCACATTCTGTGTGATTTGTTTCAATATATTATGCCACATCTTTTTTTTTCAAAAAAGAAACCCTCAGGGTGCTAAACAGCTAATTTAAAATCAATTACAATGCTATTAGTAAAGAACAATGGAACATAATAAAGTATGAGATCTGAAACCATCAACAGAGCAAAAGCAATGACAACCAAAATTCTTGAAGATCAGAAGTTAAACAGGACCTGTGCCAAATATCAGATGGTAAGGGGAAAAGTATGCAGTATAGTGGACACAGTTTTACACTTGGAGTGGGAAGACCTGCACAATTGGTTTTTTATTTATTTTATTTACAATATTTATATACCACTCCACATCTAGACAGATTGTTCGCTGGTCATTTGTGCCACAGTATCATGCTGTTGACTAATTGACAGCTGAGCATATTTCAGGATTCAGATATGAATTTCATCCTTGCTTCCATAGGGCAGCCTTAACAGGAATATAGTAAGCTGCCTGATACTGAGGCCAGATCTTCACCAAGCAGGATATAATGCCATGCAAGCAGTTTGAAAACGGTATATGAGATGTGCCAATGGGCCCCAACAATTGTCAGTGTGCTTCAAAACCATTATAAAGCAGTAGTGTAGATCCTGCCTGAGTCAGACCATTGGCCCATCTAAACTAGTGTTGTCAACACTGACTGGCAGTGGCTCTCCAAGGTTTCAGGCAAGAGGTTTTCCAGACCTACCTAGAGATGCCAGGGATTGAACCTGGGACCTTCTGCATGTAACACAGGTGCTCCATCACACTGAGCCACGTCCTCGCCAAGAATACTGGCTCATCAACAAAAGCAGCCTTGGCTGAACCATATGTTGCCTGGTGCCATCCGTATGTGTTAGAAGACAACTCCCGTCATTTCATACCAGCATGGCTAATGGCTGTGCTGGCTGGGGATGATGGGAGGTGTCTCCCAACATATATGGACAGCTCTAGGATAGGCAAGGCTACTCTTGTGTATAAGCCAGTATTCATGGTTTCGCTGGAATCACGGATGTAGCAGGAGCTGGCACTGGCAACAATTGTAAGGTGGGCTGTCTTGAGCACCCGACTGGTGCTGGGAGTCTGGCAGATAAGCCCCCGAGTCTTTCCCCCCTCCCCTGCACCCAACTGGGCATTCCTGGCCCAAGCACAGACCCCGCTCAAGCGCCCATCAGACTCAGCAGCTGCCCACTCCTTTGCTCCAAGATGGCGCACTTACCCGCCTGTGTCAATGGTGGCTGAAAAGGCCCCATTTACGCAAGGGTCAAGGCATGATCAGAGCATTTGCACTTTTACTCTTGCATAGATTGGGCCTTTACATGGGGGGGGGGGAGTGCACAATTTCAACATGAAGGGTCTGATGGCAACCAAACATCAGAAGAGGTTTGTGCAGCCCGGCAAGCAGGATTGGACGGCAGCGGCGACGGGCGGAACATCCGCTGAGGCGCGAATGGGAGAGTTTGCCCGCCCTCCATCCGTAAGTTTGCCAGGCATACTACATTTAAATGGGTGTGAGTGTCTCCTGTGGAATCATTTGATCTTCAACGTGTTCTGGAGAAATCTAGCCAGGTTGAGAAAATGGACCACCCAGAGAGAAAGAAAAAGAAGACAGGCCCACAGCGAAGATGTCGTGGGTAATGGGAGAGAATTACGAGATCATATTTGGAGCAGGCGCTGCTTGTGAGCTTTGACGGTTCCTCGGTAATCTCTTCAGCACTGAATATTTAGCAAATAGGTTTTGTGTATAGTGGGGATTGCATCCAAGCAGAGAGAGCTTATTGGAATTTCATATTTTTATATTCGTGTGCTCAAGGTAACCTTTCCATATTTGCCTAGAAAACCTTTCATGAGCAGAATATATGTTAAGAAAAGCCTGCAGATCTGAGTGGGGGGGGGGGGGGGAGCCCTTCGCTTTAAAATCTTTGAATAAACTGCACGGCTGCAGAACAAACTCTTTTTTCACATTTTCACTGTAGCCTTGAAGACAGGAAAATAAGCTTGTTTTATGTGCTTTTTTGTGTTTGCATAAAATCGTTTCTACTTTTAGGGCTGTTTCTCACATTGCCCTGGTTCGCACATCACAACAACCCAGGGGTAGTTGTTTTTTAACTAGTGAGTGTGCTAGTACACACAGCCCACTGTTCACTGTAAACCAGGAACTCTGGCTTGTCTCTTCCCTTCCAACAAGCCAGAGTTGGAACCTAGGGTTGCTGTGGCCCTGGATTGTTGTGACATGTGGAATGGGCCATTATGCACCAGACGGGGAGGGAGCCACAGCCATCTTGTCCCTCAGATGAATGTACCTGTATTATGTAAACATTTGCAAACCTGTTCGCTGCTTTCACACTTTAGAGTTTGAGGCGTACAGGTATTGCGGGTAGAGGAAGAAGCAAGGAAATAACGACTCAGACACCAGAGCTTGAGTGAACTAGGGCCTCTTTATTTAACATCAGGTAATTCACCCCTCCCTGGATCTGCACGTGAAGGTGTGGGAATCTAATTGCTCAATCTGCAGGCCACTAGCCTGTGTTAAGGGCAAGCCACTCGGCTAAGCCAGGAGTCGGGTAAAACCCGTCTCCTTTCTTACACTCCATGTGTGTTTCAGAGAAGCCACTCCATCTCACCTCCGTTCGTGCCGCTTAACTCTGAGAAGGTGAGACAGTGAGGTCCCCAGAGGCAGGCCGTATCCTGGGTTGGGAGCCGCTCAACCCCTAGAGGACCAGGCCTCAGAACCTGCCAATCTCCATAAAGGTGCCTAACGAGTGCACACCAACCATATCTGATCTCCTAAGATGGGCCTGCTTTTACCAGCCAAGCCCCGCCCATGCCTCACCTAGCAGGTAGAGCAGGTGAGTCGTCCTTCTGCCCTCTTTCCCCCCCCCCGGCAAAAGCCTGCCCCCTGCCCTAGCCGTATTGGCAGGGCAGGAAAGGGGCAAACATCTTAGACACCTGAAACATAATGCACGAAGTCAGGGTGGTGTTGTGTCTAATCCCCCTCCCCTTGTGCAGGGCGAAGGGCTGTCAGACATTAATTCAGAATCAGATTCTGAACTCAAAGAGACATTCCCGTCCATGCCAGAAGGGGAAGGGTTGGTTCCCATGGCCTCGCTCCCAGCTGCGAATGAACCATTCCCAGCGCTTAGCTCTGGTGATGTAAATAAACCTCAGGCTGAGAAACAGCTCTCTTCTTCCGAAGGGGAGGGTGTGAACAGCCTCAGAGATGCCAAATTCCGTAGGAGGGGAAAACGCACGCAGGCCATGGAGGTCAGAAGGCGTTCGGAGAGATTGGTTGCTCAGAAAAGGCTTGGTTTGGATCTGTCTACATAAAGACCTTCCGAAAGACTTTTTCTTTCTCTTGAATGGATCAACTGTTTTGCTTGGTTAGCAAAATCATGCCTTTAGGGCAAGTCGCTTAGTACTTTTGAACTCCCTTCAGCTGAGGGGAGGGGTCAATTGCCTGAATGAAGGTTGATTGTTCTCCTAACAGACCTCTTTATGGACTTCAGTGAACGCAAGGAGATAGAGAGTCACGACAGGTGGCTCCACTTTTTATGATGGCCCTTGGGCAAGACCCCCTCCATGCCTCCCCCCCAGTGGATCTACCTTCTCATTGCCATTGCTCATCCTTGCTACCACTTGGTTACTCAACAGGCAGAGTGTCGGTGAGGGAATAGCAGTGGCACCTTCTGCTCCTCATTCTCATTACCACCTTTGTCTGGGCCAGAGCAAGAGGCAGGTGAGTAAGCCAGTTCCAATGTTGAAGAGGAGGAGCAACTTCATGGAGATATTGTCGTTCGACCCTTGCTAGGGCGTGGTGATCGGCAGGTGACCAACCATGCCCGTCCTTGATGGCACCCTTACATGAAATGCCCCCTAAATGCAAACGCAGTGCGCACCCGGTTTGTTGATACATCACATGCCTGCTACTTTATCGTCCTAATGAATCTCAGGAATTTGAAACCATTTGAATTTTTGTTAAGCATTGTACCAGCCATACTGATGCAGTTCACACATCTGATGAAGTGGACTCTTGTCCGTGAATGACTATATAGGCTGAATTGAAACAGGTATCACTTCTGGAGAGGAAGCTGTCTTGTGTCTTATAATGTATTTTACAGGTCTCTAAATTCTCCAATTTGCTTAGTCAAAGAGTGTCTACACAGATGGCTTCTAAATTTGGAGGGGGGCTATTTGGGTGTTTTCCCCCCGTGCAGTCTGTTGTTATGGTTTAGTTCTGAAATTATTAGAAAATGAAGCCAGAAAAGATCTCTGGTCTCATTATGAATACTAATTGCAAAAGCGCAGTTTTTTCCATAAGACAGGCTCAGTTTTATTGACACTTTTTAGCTCGCGATTGGTTTGCATCCCAGTTTAGTGCAACTTTCTATTTTCTTGCATAAACACCTGCAAATCAGTCTTTCAAGTCGTCTCTATACTCTGTTCGTCCAGCTGCCCTAACAAAAAGGAATTGGGAATTCTATCCTGTTTGTATCTTTGCCGAGAAAAAAATTGAGCAAATATAGAGAACAGATGTGATGGGAAATAAGAAGTGCAGTGGAGATGCATGCATGCACTGAGAGAGAAATGTCTGCTCACTGTTCTTCAGAATTATCTCTCTATATCTGGCCCTAAAATGAACCCTTTTTATGTTGTTGTTTTGTTATATTTTGAGATTGGTAGAACCTGCATACCCACAGTTCTGAAGGTGTCTTCTCACATGACATCTTCATGTATGCAGGTCCAGGCCTTCCATCCGCATGGGCGCATTTGCTCATCTGCATAGTCTCACCCTGGGTTCTGTTTCTTAGCTGTAGCTAAACTGTGTCGCTTGAGCACCATGGAATCATTCATTCAGATAGATAGATAAGTAAGAACAGAAGAAGAGCCATGCTGGATCAGACCAAGGGTCCATCTACTCCAGCACTCTGTTCACACAGTGGCCAACCAGTTGTCGACCAGGGACCCACATGCAGGACATGGTGCAACAGCACCCTCCCAACCATATTCCCCAGCAACTTGCATATATAGGCATACTGCCTCTGATACTTGATATGTTAATAATTGTGCCATTGTTTTATTGATATGAGTTGTCTTGAGCACATGTGGTTGCAAAGGCACTGAATACATTTGAAAAGTATCTGAAGTATCCCAAGAAATGCATTTTCAGTAACTTCATAGCACGCCCACCATCTTTCTATGAAGCAGACTCCGTTAGTTGGATCTACCTTGGCCCACCAGCAGAGGCCTCTCCATGATGTTCCTGTTTCCATTTTCTGTCTTAGTATCTATGGGCAAAATCCAACAACAGGTGAGCGGATGTCCACTTGTACAATGTACTTCCTCCTCCTCCTCCCTACAGCCCCCCATGCCCCCTGAAAATCTGCTCCACAGGGTTCCCCAGCCGTCTGAAACAGATTCTCGGGGGGCGGGGGCTGTAGATTTGCCCCTTCCTCATTCCCCTGGCAGAAGCCATTCTGTCAGCAGGAGAGCTTAATTGGATCCACCCCTGTGTTTTTTGTTCCCAAACATTTCTTGGAGGTGTGTTGAATAGGCAGCTCTCAGGCAGAAGAACATGAGCAGCAGGTGAGACTTTCGTAGGCAGAATACCTTCCTCACACCTTAGCAAGTGACCATTTCCTCGTGGCTTCTGGTTTCCAACATCAGCCCAATTGAGGTTTCATAGGCAGCCTCAGGGATGTGGGTGCAAGTCGGGTGAGTTGCTGTCACAAGACAATTTGTTGTTAATAATTTCTGCAGACATTATAACAACCCCCAGAAGGAGGCCTAAAAAACAAGAGGCCAAAATGTGTCAGGCTTTGGTATAATAAACCTTTCTATAGCATCCTGAGACTTCTCTCCCTTTTTGTGTGAGCCTTAGGGATGTGCGCTCGTTCCAGGGTTGCTCCAGGGTGAACCCCTTCCCCATTGTTAGAGGGCAAGTTGGGGGCATGAACAATGTAGTTACATCTGGACTCAGGAGGTATGTTAAGGCAGGGTACACATTTACCTGGGAGTAAGTCCCATTGATCCCCATGGGACTTATTTCCCCAAAGACATGCATAGGTTTGCACTATCAACGTATTTAGTGACTGTTATATAGAAAGTTTTGGTGATATTCTAATATTTTATTGATAAATAGCTGATACGCCCGGCGTTGCTCAGGTCCGTGAAAAATGTTTATGACATTACATTGTACAGCCAGACCTATCAGCATTCCAGATTTCAAGTTTCTAACTGCCATTGCTTGGGCCCCCTAAAATATATGTCTGTGAGGAATCATCTTCAAGTAGCAGGCCAGTGCTAGGCCTGAGTAAACTTTTAAGCAAATTAAATGCATTTCTTTTTTTTCCTCTCTCACCCTCATGACAACCCTTCAAGGTAGGCCAGTCCTAGGCCTGTGAGATAACTTTAAAATGAATTAAATTAGTTTCTCCCCCCCCCCCACCCCCCTGCTCTCTCTCACCTTCAATGCATGGCCAGGCCTGCTGCTGAAGCTCATGGGAAGTGAAGTCTGGCTGAGCCAGTCCACACTACACTGTGCAATCTGTGCTCATAGTTTGAGCAATTGGTGCTCATAAGTTTGCTTGCTCGCCGTTGGCAACGGGTCTGCTCTCGATGGGCCCTAGCAACTGAGGCAGCTGGCCCCAGGCACTCTCCCTTCAGGCCCAGGAGGGTGAGCCACTGCCAGATAATGGCTGCCAAAGCCTGATAAGTGCTGGAAGTTGTAGGCATAAGCCTAGGTCCCTGAATAACGTGTTAATCTTTGAACACCATCTGAGATGTGGTGGGAGACAACTGGAGAGAGGGCCTTCTTAGTTCTGAATAAAGTTTATGATTTTTATGTAACGGCCTGATTATACCATTGAGACAGAAGAGTGAATGGAGGATTGACTGATATAGCTGAGGCTAGAGTGGAATGGTGGACAGAGTTAGTGGCAGTTGGGGAAAGTCAGGTAGAAGGAGAACAAAGACAGTGAGAAGTCAGGGTTTGCTCACCCCTACTTTATTTAAAATCAGCCACTCTACATGCCTGTACTACACCTCCCAGCATGCCTTTGGCAGCCCGCAGGTGCCCACATCCTCTGAGACATCCTCCTGTTGTCGATGCTGCTCCTCGATAGAGCGTCGTGGAGTAGCATTGCCAAGGGGGGGAGGTAAGAGGCTATCAGTGGACGCACCCAGCTCCGGCCAATCCTGCTGAGACTGCCTTGGCCTGTGCTTCTCACCCACCAAGTGCTACATCAGGAGCCTGTACTGAAGGACCGGGGCTGGGCCGGGCATTTCCCCCCTTTGTCGGGCCTGTTTCTGAGCATGCGCAGAGTGCCTCCCCTCCCTCCCTCCCTCCCTCCCTCTGAAGGGCAAAGGCTGCACACTCGCTTCCCCCCAGATTCTGAGAAAACAGCAATATCAGGATGTAGTGCCTTTGAGCATGTTTGGCCCCTCAAAGCCACGCTGTTGTATCTAGTTACATTTTCAAACCATGCAGAGGGTGGGAGGAGGCACTGCAAATGGATGCAGCCCATTTATGTGGGTTGTTTCCTTTTATGTGGAATTGGGTTGACTGCTTGAGACCAACCTTAGGAGTCGGGGTTGTAAAAGACACACAGCAGCCACCAACCTGTGCACTCACAATGGCCGCCAAAGGCCAGTAAGTCTGGCCTCCTGCCCCAGGCATTCTGGGAGTTGTAGGCGTAAACTAGTTTTTTATTAAATTCTTTAAAAATACATAAACCCCCAAAATTCGTGTTTTTAGATTTTTCTGGTACATTGTACAGCCAGACCTATCACTGTGTTATTGTGTCAAGTTTCTTACTCATCTGGAAGTGGGTAAACATTTGGCTCATCTCATCCCCTACTTTTTGTTGCTGTTTGGTGTAGCCCTCTCTGATAAGAGGGCAGCATTTCAAGATACAACATCCCCTCACCTGCAGTCTGAAGTGGAACAGTCTAGAATTCTAGCACCTCAGTCTGTCACTTCATCCTGTGTTGAGCTTCGGTAATGGGGCAGTATAGAAATTAAATGAAATAAATAAATAATATGTGGAGTAGCTCTCATGGGTTGTATGGTTCTTGTTTTCATGGACAATGCTGCTACGAAATTTGCTCTCCATCTCTCGATTAGTTGTTGTATGTCTGCCTACTCTTTTAATGTTCTCTGCTCTTCACATAAATCTTGAATAATCACTTGGGCAAACCCACAGGTCGATGATCTCTCCTTAATAAAGAAAATTGACCATAAAGTTCCATTCTAAAAATAGTAGACAACCCAACATTTTTATAGAGAAACATATTTTTAAAAAAAGAAGAATGAAGTGTTCCTGGTAATTAAACATCATAACTCTGCTTTATATGTATTTAATAGGCGTAATAATATTTACCTGCTGCTTCTTTCAAGAGCATTAGAAGCTTGATTAGTCTTTATAAACTGTGTTCAGGCCTCAGTGTAAGGAGCAGTTTGCAACAGTTACTGGTTGTTGGCATTTTATTAATCAGTGCTATTATTATTATTATTATTAATTACATTTATATACTGCCCCATAGCAGAAGCTCTCTGGGCTAGGTATGGGTTTGGTTTTAGCACCGCTCCAGAATAGATTTCAGTAGTTCTATTAGAACGCATCTTTATTAAGTTTAATTTGTCTCCTCAGCTCTCTGAGTTTTGTTTGAGCTTCCCCCACCACACACACACACACACACACACACACGCCATTAATATGATTTGTTTTTTAGAAAGCTAAAAGCATTTGGCTGAGAATAATTTTTAACGTGTGCTATGTAGGTTGAGCATTAATTGTCTCCAGGCAAGGTACAGAAATAAAACCCGAGTCATTTCAACTCGCTATAAAATCGTGAACAGGAATGAACACACACAAACACCCCGCTTGCTCTGTCATAAGACTAGAACTCAACGTGGTTTAATGGTTGTGGGAGGTAGCGTGTTGTGTTACATTTTACATTTTTCTCGGTCTCCTTGAAAAAAAAAACATGCTGGAGGCTGCGCTTGTTCAAACGTGAAATGCAAAAGAGACTCTGAATCTGCACAAGAATGTAAGGCTGTCATGTTTGTTTCAATTTCTGCTCTCTGCCCACTTGGGGACTGGTGTGTTTTGGCCAGAACAAGAGACAGGTTTGAGAGTTTTCAGAAATGGAAAGTCAGCCTGGTGGCTCCGATTTCAGTGAGGCTGTGAAGCCACTCCGGGTTTCAGTCAGACCCAGCAAAGGATCTCTCCAAGGTGCTGAACCTAGTTCAGGGGTGGGTGTGATGTTCTACTGTTGAAAGATGTAAATACTTTGCAAAGTTTATTGTTATGATATGCATTTGGTTATAGATCTTTAAAAGGAGTAAGGACTATAAGATGTAAAGTAAATGACTAGTCCGAAATGTACTCACTGTTTGTAGTTACAGGTATGGGTAAGTATAGAATGACTGGCTGGCTGTGTGACTGAATGGTAAGTGAGTGCTGATTGGCTAGTTGTTTAGAGTTCCTGGATTGGTGAGTTGTGTAAGAGTGGGAGGAGCTGGAGAATGGGTGAAGTATATATGTGTCAGACAGAGCGAGACAGATGATTGGGTTGTTTTGGAAGGATGGGTTGGGAGAGGAGGGAGGGAGAGAGAGAGAGAGAGAGAAAGAGAGAGAGAGAGAGAGAGAGAGAGAGAGAGTATTTGAGGAAATGTGAATTGTTTGATTTAATATTGTGAGAGAGAAGTTAAGCTGTAAGAACAGTTAGTTACAGAAGTAACAGTTTGAAACGTATAAGAACTTTGACAGAAACCATTAAGCTTTGTACTTGAAACTATTATGCAATTTACTGAGGAAACCAGTAAGCTTGGAAACCAGTAAGCTTGTTCACGCAATACACTTATGTTAATAAATCTTGTTGAATTACATCAACATCTGAGTAGGCATATCTATGATTGCACTGTTAAAATCCTAAACCAGGGGTGAAAAACCTCAGGCACGGATGCCAATTTTGGCCCTCCTGGCATCCCAATCCAGCTCTCTGAAATTTCCCAGAGGACCACACCTCCTTTCCCTAACCCCTTTACCCTAACCATCAATTGTTCATTGGTTTCCCTACTTTCTGCAGTCTTTTCCCCTTTTAAAAAGGGTTGGAATACCTCTCTGAAGGTTTAGGTACTGACAGTAAGAGTTTTTAACTAAAATATGCTGGTATTTGGGGGGGGCTTTGCCTTAGGCCCTGCCCACCACTGGAATGCAGCCCCTGAAAGCCACTCCAAAATGACATTTGGCCCTCAGGCTGAAAGAGGTTCTGAACCCATGTCTTAAAGAATGTGGGACCAGGATATTTGAAGGGCCCCACATTATGAACCGGCTTGTCAGTGGCAGTCATCTTCAGAGCCCCTGCTCAATGTTCCGCCACCAAGGAGGTGTGGTTGACGGGGACCTTTTTGGTGGTAGCTCCCCAGTTGTGAAACCCCGAGGGAGGTTAGATTGTCCCTTTCTGTGTTGCCTTTTTGGCGGGCGTCTAAGATGTTTCTGTTCCACCAAAGTTTTAGTGATTTTTTAAAATCTTGTTTGTTGCCACATGTATTTTATCCTTTTGATCTTGGCTTAATCTCGGCTCTCCATGCTTTTAGCGAGACGCGGGGGTTAAGGCCAGAAGGCAGCATATAAATGTGGTTTTTTTTGTAAATAAGGAAGTAAATCAGTATTGCCCTCTGTCAGGAATGCTGTTATATTACAGGACCTGGCTATGGGGAGTGGGGAGAAGACGCTGCACATGATTTGCCAAAGAGCCAGTAGCTGCCGGGAGCTTACGCTGCCTCTTTGCCAGCAAGAAAATTCAGAACAACTGCTGGCCTGGTCTCAGGGTAGCTGCCATATGGCAGTAGCTGCTCTGAAAGTGTTAGCAGAATATTTAGGAAAGTTGAGATTCTTTTTGTACTTGTATAAGCTGCTCAGAGCCTTAGAGACAGAGAATACATTAGAAATCATAATTTTCGTAGTACTGCCATTGAATTCCCCCCCCCCTTTATTTATTTATTTATTTATTTTCCTACTTGATGCTAAGGGTCGTGCTGTTTCTTCCCTCCCTGAGTCGGCCTACATTTCACAAAGATGCTTCATTGGGATATGCTCTGCAATTTCGTTCTCACTCTTGCGGTCCTGCTATGCAGATGGCTCCACCATGGCCGCAGGCAGGCAGGAATACAGCCCATTCTATTGGTCCTGTTTCCCCCTTTTGGGGGGGGGGGAAGCAAAAAGCCCAAGCAAACAGCATGTCAGAAATGTACCGCCCAGCTAGCTAAATATATTAAAAAGTGACCAGGTTTGGTATTTTAAGAAAATCGAATTTCCTACTGTGTCTAGATTTGCCAATCTTGTATGATGTACCTCTATGCTTACATTCTTAGAGGTTCTTCGCTGGGTGTGAGGCAGATGGTACAATCAGTGGGCTGTTGAGGAATAAAGAAAAGGCTCTTTTTGTTTTAATTTGTTTGTTTATTTGTTCATTTATTTATTGTTTTTACAAAGTTACAAAACAGAATGCATAACAGTAGAGGCAAGTACATGAAAAGGCAAGCATTCATGGTCACTATCCAAATCGCAGATTTGAAAGATATTGCTGGGTGTGGATGATGGTAGTTGTAGTCCAACTCATCCAGAGGAGGCCCGATTGGTGAAAGACTGTACTAGGGGCAGTAAAAGACAGTGCTGTTGCCCCGCTTGTGTTCTTGTCCTGATCCAGCAAGTTGCCTCCACCTCCTGGGATGAAGACACAAGACGGTATATCTGGATTAATCAGGGGCCTCAGCTTCATTATAACTTTCAGGGATCTGCGGCAAGCAGAAACGTGCCAACAACACCCTGCAGGCTCCTAAACGTAATGTGAGAACGGGGAGGACACACCTCCCGCTGTGTGCCTCACATGATCTGTGCTTTTCCTTGCTCGCTCACCTGCAAGATGTGCCAAGGAGGTAGCCGTCTGCTTCCTCTTACCTCAGATGGAGAGCTATAGATGGGATGAAATGGGCAAGGTTTTTAGAGTGGCTTCCCTCCTATAGCCTCTTGAACCAGGTGGCTGAGGGAAGTTGGTCAGATAAGCATCCTGTTGCCATCAAGAAGCCCCAGGGGACTCACCAGATCAGCCTAGTTTTAAATCCCTCCCTAACTGCTCTGAGCCTGCTTGTTGTGGCCGGCACTATCTAGCACCAAATCAAACTAAATTGTGCACAATTGCACCCCAAAATGTTTCTCCAGTGGGGAGCAGATGAATAGAGGTGTTTCCTGATGCTAATTACGGTATCCCATAAATTTACTGTTCAGCCCCAACCAGTGACCAGCTAATCCCACGTTGCTAGATCCTGGATGGTAGGCAAAGCTGCTTCTTTGCCAAAATGCTTTGGAGGAGAGGTGATTCCCATCTGTTAAGGCTGGATGCAACCCCCCTCCCCTCCGGATTGCCCTTGCGCTCCCTCCAGCACTGGGGTGGGGCAAACCCACCCTTACCCAGAAGCCACAGGCCAGAGAAGCAGCATTCTTCAGCATGGGAATGTTCAAGCTTTTTAATTATCAGTATTTTATAAATCCAAGGTATTCCAAATAGTTAAGCTACTTCTGTTCTCTCTCTCTCTCTCTCTCTCTCTCTCTTTCTCTTCTTCGCTCGGTGTTTTAGTAATTTATTTATGCATCCAAGCTGATAGAATGTAGCTCTACAGGCAAGCAACTCAAAACCATTTGACCTTGCAATCTTTATAATAGGCTTTTAAAATCACTCTTTATGTGAATGTGTTTGGTTGCATAAAGCAAGGGTTCTCTTCCACATTTCATTACAATTCAAGTGGATGAGGTGACATAGCTTTTTGCTGTACCCGCTAAACTCTGAAGGCTGCATTTGATGTTTTGTAAAACAAGCAAAGAGGATGAATGGGATTTCTTTGTTTTCACTGGATTCTACGTTTTCAACTCGTCCGCGTTCTGCAGGAAAACATTTCCCATTTGAAAACATGCTAGGTGAGTGCTTTGCTGATAAGTAAGAGAAAGACCATGATTAGCAGTGCAATGCTATGCCTGCTTTCTTGGGAATAAGCCCCTTTCATGGGACTTACTTCTGAGTAGACCGGCCTAAGATTGTGCTGCATGAATTTGAATACAGAACACTCTAGTACTCTTTGATCTTTGTGAAGCTTGGATGTGGATCATGCAACACCTATGAACACCCTGAGAATCCCTATATAATGGGTTGTGACAGAAGCAGAGATGGCAAAGGAGACAGATGGACCTACAGGAGCAGTTGTCAGAGAAGCAGGACTAGGGATGTCTGTCACTTGGAAATCTGTCCCTTTTGGGGCTCCATGGACTTCCACTGTCTGCACAACCCAGCTTGCATTTGCAAGCTGAACTGCGGGTTTTCCCGGAACCCTGGAGACTTTCCATTTTTTATTTTTTTATTTTTTGGGTGTCAGCTGCAATTTGCACAAACAGAGATTTGCACTAATTTGCATGATTTGTACAAATTGTGGTTATAATTTGTGTAATTTCTACAGCTGTAATTTGCGCAAATAAAAAAACCCAGGTAATGGGAAACGAGGTCGGGCTAGGTAGCGGAAAACAGATTGAAGTCCAAGGAAGCTGAGCCGATGAAGAATGGTCACGCTCTACCCCAAAACAGATTTTTCCAACATCCCTAAGCAGAAGTGACAAAGCTCTACTCCACTTTGTTTTCTCAAACTCCCTACTTATTCCCCTGAGAGAACTCCCATTTAGGAATGCCTCTCCCCCTTACCATGACATTGGTTGGCAGACCTTCAACCTCATTCCAGGCCAGTCAGCGCCAACAACCTAGAACTTGGAACAAAGTACTTGTGGCATGGCTGGGGTGGGGGGACACTGTCTATGTTGCCATTTTCATACTGATTTTTGTCTTGGTCCCAATCAGTGTTGTAATGGAGCCAGGGCTCACAGGGTCAAAGCACCAGGAGTTTTTGATTAGCAGGGATGATACCTTCTGTCACCCCCTTCAGGCTTCCCTGTTCTCTCTAAGCTTAGCTGCAATCCTTCCAGTGGCAGGGAGGAAAAGGATTTCCCCCAGCAGCAATATATTGCTGTGAGCTACCCCTGATGTAGTGCAAAGTATTTTGGAGTGACTTGGTCTTGAGTGGGTGATTAAGACCCATTGGCTTTACAAAAGTCCTGTTCCTGAGGGAGGTGAAGATGGCTCGAAGATGGATCAATACAGCTGCCTGCTTTTTTGGACTCTGCTGGGTGTGTAACTCTGGGGGCTGACATGATGCGCACCTGTGCGTCCACATTTGCCACTATGCCGCTGTTTGGTAGAAATTAAACCTGTTGACCCTTTCCCATCCCTCTCTGAGACTGTAGTACATAAGGAGGTTGTAACTTGAGTAGTCCCTGTGCCCAGTCCATCAGCTTGGAGGTGTGCCAAGGTGTGCAGGCAGCCTTTCTCATTCATTTCTGTGGAGGAGTCAGCTTTCTGCCACTGGGACCATCCGCTCCATGGAGAATGGCGAAGTCTTTGCGGTCAGGGGAGTTCCATGCGCACATCAATTCCTGGACCAAAACAAGAACTCTTTCTCCAGACATTGTGACGTTCACTCCTTCAAGACCATGCTAACGGTTATTGCTAAACCAGTTGGGCCATCTGCAAAAGGAGTTGAATGCATAAAATGGGGATTTGTTTATTTTTATTTTTATTTTTTTAAAAAGGGCATTCCTGCCATCCACTGCAGAATTATGATAAAACTATTTTGCTGAACATTAAATATATGAGAATGGGAGGCTAAGCACAACAGCTTGGATCGCCTTCTGTTTCCTTTTCTATTTATTTAGGTTATGATTTCCCAGCCCTTCACTCTTAATTTAATAACTGTGCATTCACTTCTGTGTTACTAACCTGCTGCTCATGATTGTATTGCCTTCTGCAGTTAGGCTGATCTCCATTTTCCCTTGACTCCAGCCGTGAGATGATGATGTGAAATTGCAAAGCTAGTGAAAAATTAAAACAGAAAGTGCCTTCGAACACTTAAAAACTATTGCAGTTATAACACAACAAGAGGCGGGAACCTACAAACAATAACACCGAGAGCTCGAATATAAGAAAAACAAGAATAAAAGCATATCCAGTCGCAATAGCTGTTCACAAAACCATTGGTGTGTATTAATATAAGCAGACCATATGTCTAATTAAGCATCCAGATGAAATAGACCACTGTAAGATATGCATTCAAATGCAGCAAGCACAGTAAGATCTTCAGTCCACTGGGTAATAGATGGTAAGGGTCTTTGAACACTTAATGAGGATTATTTATTGATCTCTAAGTCGCCATTGGTATACATAGGCAAAAATAGGTGCCTGCCCCAAAGAGCTTACAATCTAAAACAGTCAGTGGGGAAAACACCAGTGGGATGGGAGAGGCAAGTGTAGGAGAGGTGAAGGAAGGCAAACGGTGGGTTTTAAGGAAGAACTGAAAGGCAGAGAGAGAAGTTGTACCACTTACCTGTTTAGAGAGCCATGCCTAGGGGGGCAGAAAAGGAGAATGAGCATAGAGAAGCCATCCCCAGCCTGGTAGCCTCCTGATGCCTTGGACTTCAATTCCCATCATTACCAGCCAGCAATGGCCATGCTGGCTGGGAGTGATGAGAATTGCAGTCCAACAGTTCGGGGGGGGGGGGGACCAGGTTGAGGGAGGATGAAGAGAAAATAAGTGAGATTTGGGCTGGAAATAATACAGAACACTTAATGAATTTGGAAACATGAAACTAGTAGTTTCCATCTAGTCATTTTTGAGCCAATCACTTGCTGAATTCCCTGCTGTAATTCCTATGGGTTAATAAGTCAGTGTTTTAAGTCAGCATTGTCTCTAAACCTTTCTGGTGTCAAGGTAGTGTGTTTTTACGCTTTACCATGTGCTTCTGGAGGTGTGCCACTCTCACATATTTAACCTTATCATGCAAGCTTTTAAGAAAATAAAATTTTGGGTTTGCACAATAAGCTAACCCACACTCAGTGGGTTAGGGTGGGTTGTCGTTGAACCATGGACTGTTTGTTGAACCATGGTTTAGCATGTTGTCTGAACCCAGGATATTTTCATCTGGATGGCTTGTTAACCATGCAGTGTGGCTTATTTTTCTCGAACAAACTACCTTGAGAACCCATAGTTTGTTGTTGGGTTGTTCAGGGTGGTTAATAAGCCACACTGCATGGTTAACATGCCACCCTGCGGAAAATGTCCTGGGTTCAGAGAACACGCTAACTCATGGTTCAACAAACAACCCTCAGTTCAACAACAACCCACACTCAACCACTGAGTGTGAGTTAGTGTGTTGTGTGAACATCCCCAACAGCTAGTGTGGGTAGGGGGGGAGTGATCTGGATCAGGATTCTGGGGATATAGGGAGGCTTCAAGACTCCTCATGCTTGCTCTTTGTATTGGAGCGAGCATGAAGCTCTAATTAACTCCAATGGGAGCTGCTCCTCTATTGAACTAGCAGATGTGAGGGCTCAATCTAGATCAGAACTACATTAGAAGCAAAGGATTAAAGTCACACTACCCAACACAACAGCATCCCAATCCAGATCAGCTCCATTACAACCACCACCACCATCACGCACACACACACACACACACACACATACACACACACACACAGGCTGGCTGCTTGCTAGTGCTTTGGCCCTGTACAAAGTACAATCTACAGGGAGCACCGTGGGTCCTGGCTGCTTAATGGGTGTGTGTGTAAGCCTTGTTTGCAAGTGCACATTTCTCCCTATTTGTTTACACTTCACATTTTCAGGTGTACTTAAAGCACCTGGGGGTAAAGCTTAAAAAATGTAATGTGTGACTCAGACCCGAGAAGACCCAGAACTGAGTCTCTTCAGTTCACAAGATAGACAAAGATAGGGTGACCAGATAAAATCCAGGTCAGGGCTCATGTAACTTTAACAGTTGTAGAGAAAAGGGAATTTCAGCCAGTGTCATTTGTATGCAACTAGTTCCTGGTGAAATTCCCTCTTCATCACAATAGATAAAGTTGCAGGGGCCCTGCCTTCTTTTGTATATGGTCACTCTAGTATAGTGCCTGCAACTTTAACTGTTGTGATGAAGAGGGAATTTCACCAGGAACTAATTGCATATAAATGACACTGGCTGAAATTCCCTTTTCTCTACAACTGTTAAAGTTACATGAGCCCTGACCTGGATTTTATCTGGTCAGCCTAGACAAAGATATTTTTTTTCAAAACTATTGAACTGGCTTGTTTAAATTCCATATAATTTTAAAGGTCCATAATGTAATCTAAACTACTCTAAAAAATCTAATTATCTTGAGTGAGCATTTTGTTAGAGACAGCACTCAATGCAGGGATAAACCTTTACAGATAATTGCCAGAATCTCCTTGATTCCCCCAGCACTTTAAATAAAATGGATATTTAGTTAAATCTATACAATATTTTTTAACATGCTCTTTATAAAAACAGCCCCTGTAATTAAGATTCAGCAGCCGGCTTGCCTTTTAGCTTGGATCTTTCTCTGAAACAAAGGTGGGCAACTTCAGGAAATCTAGGGGGCATTTTTGCCCCCCCGGAACCCCCCCCCCCCGCAAGCTGCAGTCTCCCAAGCAACCTGAAAATTATATTTGTAAAACTTTAGGGTAGGGTGACCAGATAAAATCCAGGTCAGAGCTCATGTAACTTTACCACTGTTAAAGTTACATGAGCCCTGACCTGGATTTTATCTGGTCACCCTACTTTAGGGGTGGGGGGATGCTGTCTGTAGCACTATGGAGTGCTCAAAAGGTCACATTTAGCCTGTTTGCAAGCTCAATTTGATCCCTTTAGGCCCCTGTAGCAGGTACAGAGCCCTAAAAGGGCCCAAAATAATCTTGCAAACAAGCGAAATTTGACCTTTTGGGTGCTCTGTAGTGGTACGGACACCATTTTCTCCCTTTAAAAAGTGTTGTTGTTTTTCAGGGGGCAGCAGCAGGGGGGAGTGAGGGGGTAGAGTCTCACTGGGATTTGGCAGGGGCTGCATGTGACCTGCGCACCCCATGTTGCCCACCCCTGTTCTAGAACATCGAGAAAATCTTCCCCAATGGGAATTCCAAACTTGGAGTGAACCAGTAGAATTACACCCGCTGAGCCGAAAATCTGGGTTTGCCTCGCCTCCATGCATTGACATAGCGAATAAAGGTAGAGCTACGAAATAGGTTGATGGAGCCACTGATGAAGTCAGAGTGGCCCTGATTCAAACCGAGGCTGTCGTGCCCAGATGTATGGTTTTCCTAAAGTTACCTTTGATAGAGGAGACAGATTTTTCTCTGAAGAATAGGTGCACAGTCCAACACTATTGGGACTGTGAACTTGTTGGGTTGGGTTCAGGAACTGCCTTCTGCTGACAGAAGGGCTCTGCTCATGGAAGGTGTTTCCACCCGAGTTTTTTAAAAATCACACATTTTTTTAAAAAAATGTTTAGCCTGTTTGAGAAGGGTAGTATGCTTCTTGAAGAAGCAATTGCCTCATTTAGATAGGCTGACCATGGGAAAAGGAGGATTGGGCTCATGTAACTTTAACAGTTGCAGAGAAAAGGGAATTTCAGCTGGCGTCATTTGTATGCAATTAGTACCTGGTGAAATCCCATCTTCATTACAACAGTTAAAGTACAACAATTAAAGTTGCAGGCACTATACTAGAGTGACCAGATACACAAGAAGGCAGGGCCCTTGCAGCTTTAATTGTTGTAAAGAAGAGGAAATTTCACCAAGTATGAATTGCATACAAATGACGCTGGCTGAAATTCTCTTTTCTCTACAACTGTTAAAGTTATATGAGCCCTGTCCTCCTTTTCATCTGGTCAGCCTACATTTAGAGGATGCCTCTAGACCCAGCATTGCACCTGGATGGTCAAGCAGCACCTGTAGCCAAGAATGCCTATGCCCAGATTAGGCTGCTGTGCCAACTTCATCCATTCCTGATGAGGTCAGACCTGGCCATCGTGACACATGCTTTAATTACTTTTAGACTATTTTTTAGCAATGGCCAGATCTGTCCATTTTCCACCTCCCAAGTCTGTTCAATGCCAGGTCCAAGCGGATGCTTTGTTGTTTTACAGACATATTTGGTGTATTTTTTTTTAATGTGCACATTTTTCAAATTCTGAACACTTTTTATAAGCAACTGCCCTTTTGAAATGCAACCACCACCACCCTGTGTGTTCGTACACGTTTTTGAAATGTATGCCTTTTTCTTTGTGCCCTGTTCAAATGTATGCACGTTTCCGGACGCGGTTTTTCCTGTTCCATGGAACTCATTGCACAACCAGAAATGAATGGATTTCTGGAAGCAAAATGCATCAGATCTATGTCCATGTCTGAGGGGCATAGATTGGAGAAATCCCCCCCCACACACACACACACACAAATTAGACAGGGTGGATTTCTCAGGCTTCCCTGACTGGATTATTGCAATGTGCTCTACATGGTCCAGCAGCAATAAGAATGATGGTGGTCACTTGCTTACAGGATCATATTATACATGTGCTGCAAGGGCATACTAGTTACCAGTGTAATTCTGGGCACAATTCAAAATGTTGGTGATGACTTTCAAAGCCCTAAATAACTTAGGTCCAGGATACCTTAGCAACCGCCTCTGCCCATATCAGTCTGCCTGCAGCCTAAGCTCTGAAAGAAAGACTCTTCTCTGTGCCTTGACTACTGTGGAAACTTGACCTACGGGGGCAAGAGAAAGTTCCTTTTGTGGCAGCATCTACATTGTCAAACTCTTTGTCCTGGGAGGTTTGTTCAGCCCTCTCACTTATAGTATTTCACCATATGGCAAATATCGTTGTTTAGGTAGGCTTTTGTTCTATCAGCTATGTAAGTTTTTAATACAATCCCTTTCATATCAATCAATCAATAATATAATTAAAAGCTTTTATTCCTCATCATGATTTGGGGCATCTTTAATAGGCCACAAATTTTCAATTATAATTTCTTCTTCCTTCTTTTTTTTCTTTTTCTTTTTCCTTCTTGACCATTTTGACTTCCAGTCCCAGTCACCAAACTGCCTCTACTTTAAGGAGAAATTACATTGCTTATCTGGAGCTTTGTGCTTCCTGCTTCTTTGGCATGATTATTATGGGCTGCATTACATGGCGGAGAGGGGCGACCACATGGTTTGAACTGAATACTTCCCCGCTAATCCTGCTCCGGTGGTTTTTTTAACCACGGAATTTCCAGGGTATAGCACGGGAGATGCTGGTCATTGACAACGTTGTGTAATGGACCTGCAAACGTCTGTGAGTGGCCAGCCATGAGCGTGCAATAAATCGCTTGTTTAGAGGAGAGCCAATTGTCTACGCCTGCCAAATCTTGGTTTATTCATAGCTGCCTGCATGTCTCCCAGGTCTGAATTGCTATACAGTAGTGTCCTTTTCTATCTTGACCATCCTTCTGTGATGAGTAAATTTCATATTCCGTCAAGACGTTCAGCTCTGGAGCAATGTTTTGTCAAAATGACTTTTAGAGCAATCGTGTTGAATATTCCAGTAAATAATTCATACACCGAGAAGCTAAAGCCACAACTGCCACCTGTTTCCCCATTATCTGGCTGATTAGATGGTTTTCATTTATAGCCTAATTGATTCCCAAAGGCTCAAGATGAGTTACAACAATTATACAGAGCCGCATAGTCTAAGGATATTTTCCAGCATGAGGCTTAATGTGTCTCTTCCAGTGCCATTTATAATGAAAATTTAAAACCTACGACATTGGCTAGAATGTGTATTTGCATTACAAATGCCTCCCATCGGATTGAACTTCTCCCTGAACAGTGATCAGCTGTGAGCAGCAGGAGAGGTGCTCAAAGGCACTTTAAACCTCACATGTGAAAACACCTCTAGGCTTTGAACACACAACTGCTCCTCGGAGCCTTAGAAGCAATATTGTGAAGCTGTCGTTGCTAACGGTGCGCGTTTGTTTTCCACGTCCTGCCGCCATCTTTGCTTGAACTGGTTTTGTAGGGTTTTCGTAACAGCTCAGGCGGTATCTTGGAAAAGCCCTAGGTGTGTGATTAGTACTGCTGCATTTAACCCTTGGGAGCATGGTCAGCGATACATTCAGTGTGTTGTGACTGAAAACACACGCACACACTGCCCTCCATGCCTGCAGCTATTTGTGTAAATCTCTTTATGAGCTCATCTGCAAAGGAGTGACATTCACTAGACCCTGAAGCTGCTTATGAGCTGATCTGGTCAGTTTCATCTCTCCCCTGACTGATAAGGAGAAAGGGGAAGAAGTTGCCGTTCTGGCTTTGGAAAATGGAACAAACAGGCTTTTTTTGCCCGAGGGAGCAGAGGGGCAGGAGCTGCACCCTTCCCACACTCCCTTTAGGTATGTGCAGTTATTCTAATGGTAGTGGAGTAAGACTAGCTTCTCAGCTGTGGTTAAAGGGAAGTCATCCCTGGTGCTTTGTAGGCACAGAGGGACAGCGGAACCAAACATCGGCCCTTCTAGCTCATCAGTGTCTACACCAGCCTTCCACAGCCCAGTGTCCTCCAGATGTTTTTGACTTCAACTCCCATCAGCCCCAGCCAGCATAGTCAGTGGCCCGGAATGGTAGGAGATGTTAGCCAAAACATATGGAGGGCACCAGATATTGGGGGAAATTGCTCCACACGGACCGACAGCAAGTCTTCTGAGTTTCAGACATGAGTTTCCCTCCATCACCATGTGTGATGTGTAGAAACCTGAAACTCTCTGTAATGCTCCATGCATCTGATGACATGGGCTATAGTCCAGGAAAGTTTATGCCAGAATAAATTCGCTAATCTTAAAGGTGCCACCAAATTCTTTGCTGTTTTTTCAGACGAGAGATTTCCCTAGCCCTGCTTGGATCTGCCAAGAATCAAAACTGAAACCATTTGCATAGGAGCAAGCATTCTACCATTAAGCCACAGCCTCTGCCCTGACAATCACCTGTATGCCACCCCAGCCTGTGAACCCTAAGACATTTTTCAAGCAAGCTCTATTTATTTCAATGTGACTTCTTTCCATGTTAGATACGTTTCAGACTGACTAGTAAGGAGAAGGAAAGAAGGGAACTAAAGGGAACTAAACCTTAAAAACAAAAGTGACAAAGGCTGCAAGCACAGGCATACTTGCCTAGGAATAAGATCCCATTGATTTCAATGACTCTGCTTTCTAAGGATGGCTAAAGCCGGATCCTAATTCTGGATGGAGAGGCTTATTTTTGTGCAAAAGAAAAGTAGATGGGCATTTGCAAGCTATGAATTGAACAGAACATGTGGTTTGACCCTTAGTTCTGATTCACACAGTGTCCCTTTTTTCCACGCAAGCAATCCCTACATTCCCTGTACAAACTTGGGTTGGCAAACGTAATGTGTTGAAGCAGGATGTTATGGATATCTTCAGCATCAGTTCCCATGATTGTGGCAGAATTTTTTCCCCAGTAACTGGTAAATCATGGGAACTGCTGCTGACTATATCTGTGTTCTGTTGATTTGTGCATTATGATTCTCCACTCCAGATGAGCATATGCTCCACTTATCGTAAGAACATAAGATGACCCATGCTGGATCAGACCATAATCCATCTAGTCCAGCATTCTGTTCATACAGTGGCCAACCAGTTGTTGACCAGGAACCCAGAAGCAGGACATGAGTGCAGCAGCACCCTCCCACCCATGTTCCCCAGCAACTGGTTTATATAGGCTTACTGCCCTTGACATTGGAAGTAACATATAGCCACCAGGATTGGTAGTCATTAATATCCTCGGCCTCCATACATTTGTGAATTTATTCCTTCTCACTCTGCGATATTTCTTGCTGCAGAAATATGGCAGAAATGTTGCACTGTAGTCCAATCACGAGTTTAAAATGCATGATTGGGGGAATCACTCTGACTGTTTTCCTCCTGGACTGTATTATTCAGTCTTCATGTGAGGGATCATATGCGTGAATACTTCCTTATATTTAAAAAGTCCCTTCACATTCTCTGAGGAACTTTTTGCCTGGCAGGATAATTTTGGATGTGCAGAATGGGTTGTATTTCGCTTTGTTTTTAATGCAGGGGATCATTCAAAATGCAATTTCCCACCTGCTGTTGGAAATGGCACAGCCCAGCAAGCGCTGTGTGATATAAGTCTTCTGATCATGTGTTTCAACTCTACATCTGATGTGCCCCACTTGAAACCAACAGTAGAGGAGTATGCATCATCTCATATCATTGCCTAGTCTCTGCAGGCAACCGGCTTTATTGTGTTTATAAATATGTTCTAAATGTAATTAATGATCAACTTTTAAAAACAATCTGCAATTTAACCATTAACTTGTGCAATTTTGGAGACCAAACAAACCGCAAGGGAGCACTCTACTGGCATTTCCAATGTAGCGAATAGAAAGCAGTCCACATCTACGGGTTGTTTTTTTAGGGGGCCGGGTGGAGGGTGAATGTCTGGAAATCATTGCAATCAATTATGGATGCTAATTCTAATTTTTAAAGGTCATTTCTGCAAAAACCAAGCTAATGCTGTCTTTAACTGCTGCTTTGATTTGTTCGAGCAGAAGGACAATTAATTGCCCGTGCTTAATAGCAGACCTATTTGGACTCCCCTCTGTTTAGAAATCAGTGTTGTGTGTTGATTAAATGGCTACTGAGAGCTTCAACTCTTTTGTAAAATCGACTCCTGGATTCTGAAAAATATCGGCAAGAACCTTGGGGCAAGGGGGGTGGTACAAAAATGAGCAATGACTATAATATGTTTATGCAAAATGGAAACACGTCTTGCTATTCTAAGCACCTCTAGCCTCCTTTCCTTCTCGTCTTCTTTTTCTCACATTTAATGTTTGTCTTCCACCATCTGCCGGATACATTTATTTATGGCATCCATAAGGAGTGGGAAGAGGCAGGAAGCCCCAAAATTCACAGGACTTGAATGCTTGTTTGGTTACTTCCCCCTTTCTCATCATTTCCAGCATTACAGGCCTGTATTGAGCAACGTCAGAATGACAGGCCAAGAGAACTTGTGACCTTCCAAACAGAACCCAGCCTCCCGAGGCACGATTGTTGCTGGACGATTCTATTCTCCACTTCCGTGTGTTGTTGTTTTTTACAGTCCCACAGAGACATAAAAAGGAGGTATCAACCACCCCAGAGGGCCATCCTCACAAGTGTTTAGAGGGCTGCGTTCAATAAGCCTGCTCAATCAATTCTCTCTGTCCCTCATTGGGGACAGCTAGAATTACAATCCCCAATGAACATCATGGAAGGCCTTAAAGGAAAAAAAGCAACCTAAGGATTTATGTGATTTTTTTTTCAAATAAAAACGTCAGAGTGAATGTTAGCCCTAATGAAAAGACACCACACTGTTTTTGCCTTGCGGCATCCTCACTGTGCCAAACGACCGCAATGGCGATTTGGAGGTGGAGCCCAGGAAAGGGGGAGTGAGCAAACCGTGTTTCTTAGCCTGTGGCTTCTTTAGCACATTTGCCAGCTGACAATTAATTACGTTATCTGACACTGAGAACTGGCCAACGACCAAAGCCACACATTGTCCATCAAACGCCAGCCGGGGTTTCCAGAAGGAAGCATGGATGTGCCGCTTGCAGACGCGAGCTGTCGTTGTGGGCTGCTCTTCTTTTTCTTGCCTTTTTCTGCTCTTCCAGCTCACTTCCGACTCTCTCACAAGCCCCTTTGCCAAATGCCCAGTAGCATTCGCTACTCAGGAACTAACTTGTATTTATGACTGACAGCTAAGCGTCTGAACGGATTCCACTGAAAAGCATCGTGTTTCAGGGTCAGATGACACATCGTGTAGTGTCCACTTCTCTTTCTTATTCTTCTTTACTTGTTTGGATCAGGACCATCACATGCAGGGGCGGGGAGTTGAATCCTTCCTTCCTCAACTGCTTCCTTCTAGGAACATAGGAAGCTACCACATATACTGGGTCTGGCCATTTTTCCTAGCCCTACCTGGAGATGCTGGGGATTGAACCTAGGAGCTTCTGCATGCAAAGCAGGTGCTCTACTACTGGGCCACAGTCTCTTCTAAAATCCTCCCCCCCCCCCGGTGCAGCAGTTAAGGAGAGGGGAAAGCCTCTGTTGGTGCCAATGGGGGCTTTTTTCCTTCCTTCCTTCCTTCCTTCCTTCCTTTGTTTATTTATTTGTTGCATTTATATCCTACCTTTTCCTCCAGGGACCCCAAGGCAGCCTACATGACCCACTTCCTCTCAATTTTATCCTCACAACCAACCTGTGAGGTAAGTTAGGCTGAAAGTCAATGACTGACCCAAAATCAGCCAATGTTTCATGGCCGAATCCGAGTCTCCCAATCCAACACTCTTCCTATTATACCACACTGTCATAACTGCCCCGTTGAGGAGGGGGTATCCAGGAAGGAAGTGGTGGGGAAGGATTAAACTTCCCGTTCCCATGTGCAGTGGCCTCAAAATAGATTGGGGGCCCATGCACTCTCTTCAGAGAAAAGAAAAACAGAAAGCAAGCTGCATGTCACATAATTAATGTAAGGGGCAGTTTGAACCTCAGATTATATCAAAGTTCTAACTTCGAGATTTGATCTATGGTTCACCTATGCAAAGCATCACTTGATTTATTTATTTAGGGTGGGTTCCAGACTAAGAGGTACCTTGTGTAGATGGACTGAAATCAATGGGGTCTAACTTAGTCACAGCTTACTGTTCTGGTCGAGAATAGATCTAGGTAGAATGGTATTTCTCAAATCTTCTGGACTGCAAGGCCCATCATTCCCAGCCTTCATTGGCCCTGCTGCTTGGGAGTGATGGGTGTTGCAGTTCCAACACATCTGGAGAGCATCAGGCTCGGGAAAGCTGTTCTAGCATCAAGCGACTCTCCTTTCCCAAGTTTTGTGTCAGGACTTGGGGTCCACAGCAGATCTTGAAGCCAAGGCGCAAGTCTGTAGCTAGAGATGGAGTCTGGAGCTTTTAGGGCTGATTCACAGTCATATACAATGTACTGCTTGATTACTCCTAACTTGTTCTCTGCTGAATGTATTCGTTGCCTTCTTTGAGGGGGGAAAAAACCCCACATTTCTTTTGAATTGATATCACCTGATATGAAAATTGTGTGCCTGATGATTAAGCTGTGATGGCTCATTTAGACATGCTAGTTAGCAAAGTCAACAGATGATGGATGAGGGACACCTACATTCAAGCATGCAGCCACACACAGAAGTATACTTGAAGCTTGGCTTTAAAAGCATTTAAACATCATGTTTACAATGTACCTATCAGCAAAGGGTTACTGTGGACCTTTGTTAAGACTGTGAAAAGGTTGGAGTCCAAAAGCGCATTATGTATTTTTGAGATTTCTACCCCAGCTTTCAATCTAATAATCTCCAAGGCAGCTGACAACCAGGGCTGGCCCTGCCATTAGGCAAAGCGGGGCAGTCGCCTCAGGCAGCAGATATTGGGAGGTGATAGTAAGGTGTCGTAGGAGAGAGCTGTGTACCAGCTTGCTACCTTCAGGTGCAATGGAGGACACTGCCCCATCATTATTGTTGAAGGCTGGTTCATTGCCCAGTGCCATTGGCTTTTGGTACATGGAATGGGAGGGGCACCATCTTGTTCTTTGCCTCAGGCAGTAGACAGCTCTGCTGACAACAAATAAACAACGCAGACCTGTGTTCAGTGGGGCTTACTTCCCAATGCGTCTAGGATTGCAACCTAAAATATACATGCACCCAGCCACCCTTGTTTCTTTTTACTGAAGGGATTCCTAGTTCCTATGGCCTGAGATGATGGAACTTGCAGTCTCATACTTCTGCAATCCTGGGGCAACTGTAATTGGAGCAAAGTTCTTGGTGGGGAGGAAGGAAATAGGTTCCGGCAGCTGCTTCTCAGTCTGATGGTTTGGGTCAGGTTGGTCTCCCCCTTGTCATGGCATTCTTCCCAGGGGTTACATCCTTCCAGGAATTCTTGTTCCTCTGGCTGTAATGGAGACTGGAATGTCCTACTCCTCGCTTTGCCAGTCTCCCATGCAATCCTCATTTCTGCAGCCCCAATATGTAAGCAAAACTTAGTTTCGTTCTACTTAAAAAGGAAATTGGGATTGTGGTATATATGTGCAGATGAGCACCCATTCATCTTGACCCTTAACTTATATCAACGTTGGACAGTGTAATGGACAGGGATGGGCATATAATCTTTGCAGGCTCTGAAAATGTTTATGTGGGCCAAATATCATGGTGATTGGGGGTGAGGATTTTTTATTCTGCCTTTGTCTTTTCTCCTTTGCTTCTGAGAAAGTTGGGAGACTCTCCAAAGTGTCCTCCAAAGGAGCAATTACCAGTTCCAGAGGATGGCAAGTCTGGGTATTTGCTAGGGCCCCCAGCACTGGCAAAATGCCCTTGCATTCCAAAAGAACTACTATTATAACATTGCACAGAGTGCCTGAGAAGGTTAGAGGCAATGTCCTAGTTCCCACAAACAGCAGGTGAGGTGGGAAAGCTGTACATGGACTGTACCGGTTTAACTGCAGATGAGGACTCATATGATCAAATGCTCTTCCATTTTAAAAAAATAATAATTTCTACACCAGAAAATGAATGCATCAGAGGAAAGATTTCTTGGATCTGGGGCCTGGACCACAGGCACTGCTTTAATAGTTTATTTTTAAAAATCACTATCAGCTTGCTAGCCTTACATACGCTTAGTTACACGGAGCAATGCAGCCAGCCGATACGCAACTTTAGCTATTAGAAATTTGACCCTAAAAGAAGCAATAAGGTCTGTCTTGTGGGAAATCAGAAGCAATTTTGTGGATGCTTATTTGGAAGTAAGCTCCAGTTACACCTTAGCCAGTGTGTTTAGGATTGCAGTCTTAATAACAGCAGGAGAGGGGCTTCTGACAGCTGAGAGTTTCTTACTTTTTGATCTAAATGAAAAAAAAAAGTCTTGAATGAAACTGACTAGCTCCAACCTACCTGATGCTCTCCAGATGTGTTAGAATGGAGGGAATTCCCATCCAACACATCTGGAGGGCACTAGATTAGGAAAGACTGCTCTAAGATACAAACCTAGTTATTTGTTTTTAATGTTTTATCTATTTTATGGTCCTTGTATTCATAATTATTGTTGTTCCCCACCTCGATCCAGAGGTGGGTTAGAATAATAATAATAATAATAATAATAAATAATAATAATAATAATAATAATAATATAATTTAAGGAGGGAATTTAGGCCACACTGAAGAACAATTTCTCAGAATAAGGAGGTTCTTCAAACCAGAAATACCTGTTCATGGAAGTAGATCTGTTGGGTAGGCTGACCATATGAAAAGGAGGACAGGGCTCACGTAACTTTAACAGTTGTAGAGCAAAGGGAATTTCAGCCGATGTCATTTGTATGCCATTAGTCCCTGGTGAAATTCTCTCTGCATCACAACAGTTAAAGTTGCAGGCACTATACTAGAGTGACCATATACAAAAGAAGGCAGGGCCCCTGCAACTTTAACTATTGTGATGAAGAGGGAATTTCACCAGGAACTAACGGCATGCAAATGGCACCAGCTGAAATTCCCTTTGCTCTACAACTGCTAAAGTTACATGAGCCCTGTCCTCCTTTTCATAGGGTCAGCCTACTGTTGGGATTTTTATTTGTCCCTCCTCAGATGCTACGTCTCCCACTCTCTCTGAATATGAAAAGTATGCAGGAAGAAATTTAGCTTAATTTTCTTTCTGACATGTCACTTTGCTGTGTGCACAGAAAGGGCTTGCAGCCTGAAGCAGTGGAGTCCAGGAAGGACTATACTATGGGCAATTTCTATGCCCTGCAATTGGCCTCAGTCACATGCACCAGCACAGCAACAGACCAAAGAACCTGCCAAATATATTGTTTGTTTCTTCTCTTCTTGATTCAGACAACTTTCAAACTGCATGGAGAGTCAGTTGGCTTACCGAGTTGATGATTATATCATAGATAACTTTCCTTGTGGAGGTTTGTTCTAGCAAGTTTCCATTCTGTATTACTAATGTTCCTGGGCACATCTGTCCTACTGGAGTAGGCAGCCTCCAAACTAAACATTCATCATATTTTCCCAAACTGATTTCTTGGGAGAAGTATTTTCTCATCTTTTTGTAGCCATTTCTGAGACAGCCACCAAGTTACAGTGATCTGAAGAATTAAGGATTTTCTACATGAGGCTTTTAACCTGCACTTTTACCGAGGCTTCTGCTTCCAGATTCTTTGTGGGATTAAGACTGGCCTTTTTTCACATAACCACTAGGTGGTGCTGTGGTATAGCAGAATTGCATAAATATACAGGGGTTTCATCATCATGATTATCAGATGTACTCATTGCGAAAAATTTCACAACCATGTATGTGTAACTTATGATTTAGTAACTTTGTTAATCAGCTGTTTTACCCGATCTTGAGATTTCACAACTTCATATTAAATTTGTATGTAAACTGTTAGAGACATATTTTTCCAATTATCTTGACGAAATTAGCTTGAAAAGTGATTTTCAGTATTTTTTGCCAGACTGGGTGGTAAATGCTTCAATTTTTTTGAAAAATATGTAAATCAGCTGAGTAACTGTTTAAATCAAATATATAGTGAGTGTATATTAATAATGGGTTGGATCCAGATTTAGTCAGAGTGGACCCCCTGAAATCAAGGGGATGTAAGTTACCCATAATTTCAACTCTAAAATTGACTAAATCTGGATCCAACTTTATATTTCTAAACAGGGTTATGAAGAAGCATTAGGAGGAGCTAAGGAGGTATGGATGGGTTGGATCCAGATTTAGTCAGAGTTGGAGTCATTGAAATAAATGAGATAAAAGTTTATTTATTTGTTTGTTTGTTTTATTGCATTTCTGTACTTCCCAATAGCTGAAGTTCTGTGGGTGGTTCACAAAAATTAAAACCACAAAGTACAATCTAAAAGTATAAATCTAAAACCGAAATATAAAAACACAATATAAAAGTACAACCAAAATAAAACCGAGCAGCAATGCATAGATTTAAAATACAAATTTAAAATACAGATTTAAAACAGCAAAATTGAAAGACTAAGATGATAAAACGTTAAAATACTGGGAAAATAAAACGGTCTTCACCTGGCGTCAAAAAGAGTATAACGTAGGTGCCCGGCAAACCTATCTAGGGAGCTCATTCCACAACTGGGGTGCCACAGCAGAAAAGGCCCTCCTCCTGGTTGCCACTTGCCTCACTTCCTTTGGCAGGGGCTCTCAGAGAAGGAACCTTGAAGATGATCTTAGGGTCCAGGCAGATACATATGGGAGGAGGCATTCCTTCAGATAAGTTAGCCATGATTTCAGTGGATCAACTCTAAGGTTGACTAAATCTGGATCCAACTTTATATTTCTAAGCAGGACTACGAAGAAGCATTAAGAGGGGCCAAGGAGGTATGAATCTTCAACATTTGTGAACCTGGGGCTGGGCTTGAAATGGGAGGATGTTTTACATTTGTAGAACTGATTACTTTTCTGCTGGTCTCCATCTTCCTGCTATGGACTGGCAGGAACACTACCTGAGGAGCTCTAAAACCCCATATATATTCAGTTGTCCCAGTGGGGCTGAGGAGCACAAGTGAGACAGATTGATGTAATGGCCAAATCCCATACCTGAGGAGGTATTATGCCACAATTAAGGAGAAAAGTAGCTCTCTTATATAGGAGAGGAGAGTTAGACAGCATGTGAGACTTTTTTATTTTAGGGGAGGGTGAGGGGGACTAGGGGAGACATCAGAATGGTTTAGACAACTATAAATGATATCCGGAAGGGGGTTTGTTTTCTGCTTGTCCCATGATATTAGAATTTGTGGTTACCCTCTGTAGCCCAGTGGTAGAGCACACCCTTTGCATGCAGAACGTCCCCTGTTCAAAACACAGTGTCTCTATGTAAGACTGGAAAAGGCTCCTGCTTGAAACTCTGGAGAGCCGCGGCCATTCTGTGTTGACAGTACTGAGCTAGATGGACCACTGGTCTGACGTGTTCAAAATGATGGGCAGTAGTTTCAGGACTGACAAGAGCAAGCACTTCTTCACACTACATGCAACGGATGTGATTATATTAGAGGGTTTTAAACAGGGATTAAAGAAATGAATAGAGGAATAGGTTTGTCAACAGCTGGAAGCTAAACGGAACTGCCAGATTATGGGTCTGTCTAGGCAACACGTGAAGCCATGGCTAGTTCACTAACCCTCTTGCAGCAAATGGTTACTGAGTGTGTTTAAACTGTAGTTCTGTTGCCACCATGGTTAGGAGTGGTTCACACGTCACACTAATTCATGGTTCAAGACACGCCATGCCATAATGTTTAGCTCAAAATGCTTAACCGCCATAGCTTAGCATGTCATATACCATTGGCGGTATACCATTGAATACTAGGTGCTTAGCTCAGACAAAGCAAACCATTGCCTTTATTCTGTGTTTGTGAGGATCCAGAAGCATTTTTATGGTTGCTGTTGGGAAGAGAATGCTGGATGAGTTGAACCTTGGTTTGATGCAGCAAGCCAATTCTCAATGTTCTTACACGCCAGCTGTGTTACATGTGGCTAAGGATGTATTATTATGTTGTTATGCAATTCAAAGTTGCATACATGGGGGTTATTCCTAGGTCCCTGTCACAAAATGATCATGCAGTCCCATATTCTCCATGTTATTAATTAGGGGTGTGCACGGACCCCCCGGATCGGATCGGGACCCGGATCGGGACCTCCAATTTTGTCCCGGACCGGTTCGGACAAAATCGGAGGCCCCCCGGACCGGATCGAGTCCGATCCCGACCCAAAAATCGTAAATTTTTGGATCGGCCGCCATTTTTTTCCCCATAGACTTGCATTGCAATGCAAGTCTATGAGGAAAAAATGGCGGCGGGTGGGTAAGGGGGGGCCTAACTCCCTCCCCCCCCCCGGGGCCGTCCGCTGTGGACGGCCCCGGCAGGTAAACCCCCTCCCCCGCGCTCCCTACCCCCCCTGGGGCCGCCCGCTTCCATCCGCTGGCGCCCGCGGGCGCCAGCGGATAGAAGCGGACGGCTCCGGGGGGGGGTAAGCCCCCTTCCCCGCCACTTACCTTCTCGGCCCGTCCGGCGCCGGCGGCTACTACCAGCGGGCTCCGCGGCCTACTCTCGAGTAGCGCGCCGGGTGATGACATCACCCGGCGCGCCATCCTAGAGCAGGCCGCGGAGCCTGCTGGGAGTAGTAGGCGCCGGCGCCGGACGGGAGCCGCCAGGCCGGAAAGGTAAGGGCCCCCCTCCCCCCTCCGCGCGCCCCCTCCTCCCCTCCACGCACCCCCTCCTTACCTTCCCGGCCCGGTGGCTCCCGTCCGGCGCCGGCGCCTACTACTACCAGCAGGCTCCGCGGCCTGCTCTAGAGTAGCGCGCCGGGTGATGACATCACCCGGCGCGCCACCCTAGAGCAGGCCGCGGAGCCTGCTAGTAGTAGTAGGCGCCGGCGCCGGACGGGAGCCACCGGGCCGAGAAGGTAAGTGCCCCCCTCCTCCCCCCCCCCGCTGTCCACTTTCATCGGCGGGCGCCCGCTGGCGCCCGCCAATGGAAGCGGCGGTGGGCGCCAGTGGGCGCCCGCCGATCCGCCGATCCGCCGAACCGGTTCGGAGCTTTTTCGGACCGGTTCGGATTGGATCGGCCGATCCAGCTGCGGGATCGGAAATCGGATAATTTATCCGATTTCCCACTGGACCGGACTCGGATCGTGGATCGGGTCCGATCCAGTGCACATCCCTATTATTAATCACAAAAGGTACATTGCATACTCTTGGCCAGAGCAGCATCTCATCCGTGGCAAATAATTATTGGTTTTCTGATGCACTGCATCACATCATATCTGCAAGAGTGATGGCCTGTAGCATAAAACATGACAAGTCTAATGGAGCATAACACAGATTATCACAACTTGTTACAACAATGGCGATTGTAGCGCATGGTTTATTCTTCATGCACATGGTGCTGTTATATTGGGGAGGGCCATAGCAGAATGTCAGAATGCATGCTTTGCTTGCAAGGGGGGCTTGTTTCAGACCCTGGCTATCTCTTATTAAATGGGTCTCAGAGAGGGGTTGGAAAAGAACTCTGTCTGAACATATTCCTAAAAGTGTGAATGAAAAAACACAAAAAAAATAGGTGGGAAAGGTGAAGATTAGGTTGAGAGATGATGCGGAATCATGTACTAATAGAATAGAAGGACCTAGAAAGGGAGCAGGGAAATAAAAGTTGATATTCACAAACAGCATGAATGTGAGGGCACATGGATGTGATGAGATCTGTCTGCAGGTTTTGAGAAAGAGGAATAGAAATGGAGCTTGTGAGATGTGGGGTCCCAGTAATTGGTGGGATTCTACCTTGTAACTGTCATGGATCAGGACCCCAAAACCTCATCCTTAGATGACCTCATCCTCAGAAGAAGGGATTCCTGAGTTAATAGTTACATAAAGGCACAGCAAGATTTCCACCTCCTCAGGATCCAGTTCCTCAGAAAGACCACAGCGACCTGCCCTCTGGCATCCAAAGGAGGATGTGTTGCCTTCCTCAGATTCTGAGGACTCCAGCCATGAAAGGAGCCGCATGGCAGAGCCACCCCTGTGTTGTCACCGCCTGAAGCTGCTAAAACAGTCCAGGCTCTTATAAGAGAAGAGGAGTTAGTGTTGCAGCAGGATTAACCAGCCTAAAGGAAGCCAAACCCCTACCTAAGCCTCAGTCAGGATCTGCTACTTGTTGGAGCAACGCAGAGACCCTGTTCAGATGACATACTAAGCCATGGTGGTTAAACGTTTTGAACTAAACATTATGGCTTAGCATGTCGTGTGAACCATGACTTAGCGTGTCATGTGAACCATTCTTAACCATGGTGGCTACATAACCAGAGTTTAAACACGCTCACAAACCATTTGCTACAAAGGGGTTAGTGGCCTAACAATGGCTTAATGCGTTGTCTGAACAGGCCCACAGACAAGTTTCTCGGGCTTCAAGCCCTACGTGGAGCTCTCCATGGTGCTGTGCTGTCCCTGCCTTCCTGGGAAACCGGACGTGTTCAAAGTGTTGGTTAACACCTGATCCATACTGGACCCCTAGAATCCAGACCTCTCCAGTGTCAAGGAGCACTAAGCCCTCACCTGTAACAGAGGCTGAGCAGAATAACACAGAATAGCTGAAAGAAGTCTCTTGGAAAGATGGAGGGGTGGAAACTAGAGTTGATCTTAGAAAAGGAAATAACAAGCACTTTTTTGTGGGGGGGAAGCATTTGTGTTTCTGTTTAGTTTAACTAAAGAAACAGGCTTGGTACTGTTGTTTTAATTGTTAAGTAGCACCGAAGGTGGATATGCAACTCAAAATTCAAAACCATTTAAGAAGGTAGTCCCTTAAGGATGAGGAAACAGTGAATTCCATACAACTGATATTTATGTCAACATTTTTCACAGGCTGTTATTCAAACTGTACAATAATACATGCTGTGACTAAATAGTCTTAAACGTATTGTAATATTAAGACTGTAATAAGTTGACAATATATAACAGGTTAATGATGTTGAATAGACAACGTGTTGACAATGACCTGACAATATATCACAGGGTTAACAATAAATGTGCAAAGTGTTTAACAATAAGCCAGTATTAACAATAAGCAACAATATGCCAACGTGTTTAAGATAGATACTCCTGCTATCTGGGAGAGAATTAAATAGATATCCAGTTGATGAATAGGAGAAATATTGGCTATCCAGTTTAGGGTGTTCTTCTAAGAAAGCCCTCCTTATAACTTCTTTTGCAACAAAAAGGATTGGCACTAGTCACTGAAGAAGGCACCCTTGGGTGCTGAAACGCGTTTGTCCTGAATTTTACTTTTGTTTTTTTAAAATATTGTATTAAATTTGACTGTAGCACGCTGTTGTGCCCTAATATTGTACATTTGCATTGTATTTTAAGCATATTTGGTACAGATTGGAAACAATTTTGCTACTTTCAATCTCCTTAACTCGTAGATTTGGTTTACTAGATCGATTGTGCCAATGAAATGGATTTCCCTGCCCTCTCCTTCCCATGGCAATTGGGGGATCCCCAAAACTTGGGCGGAGAGACTTTCTGTGAGCAAAGCCCTTCCTCTCACAGAAGGCAGGTCCTGGATCCAACCCCTTTTAATTATTTTTTCTGTGTTTTTCTGTGTGTGTGTCTGTATGTGATTGTTTCTCCTCTCCCTTTTTTCTTCTACATAATTTAATAAAACATAGGGCTGTATCCTAGGTTGTTCTTCCCCCGATGAAATGGACACCAGTAGCCAATCAAATTTCCTCTCCCCCCTGCAACTCGCTGTGTCCTTTCCCCCAAACCTGCTCCAGAAGGAGGGCTACAGAGGGGGAGGGGGACTCCCATTGCACAAGTGGGAGCCTATTTGACACAACTTGGGGTTTTGCCCACTAAAAGAGAGTAAACTGGATGAAGCCCATGCATGGGTTAATAGGATGGGGATGGGGAACAAGGTGGGTAGCTAACTTAAGAAACCTTTTTTGCCCTTTCCCTCCCTCCCTCCCTCCCTCCCTCCCTCCCTCCCTCTCTCTCTCTCTCTCTCTCTCTCACACACACACACACACACACACACACACTTCAGAAAGCCAATCACTTCCATTCAACCAGAAGAAACATCGCAAATCTGATTTGTGAGTGTTTGCATGGAATGTATGATATAGCCAGACTGTCGCTGAATTTTATAGGCACAGAATTTGGATTTTCTGGCTCAGCCCCTAGGGTCTAAGCGTCTCCCTTAATCTTCTGCACATCGGTGTAAGCTATTGGTCCTTAAATCTATCACACGAGCCTAGTGCTGAACTGGCAGGTTCTAAACTCATGATGCATATAAGCACAGAAAGTCTAAGCGGAGTCATTTTTGTGACTTCAGAAATTGTATGGGTTATCATTTTTCCTGCCTTTCTAGCCTGCAGAGGTTTGCTTGCTGATGGCCGTGGTGCACAGCTAGTGGGTAGAAGAGCGATAAAAATACAAAACGTAAAGCCTCGGTATATTTTTGGAAGGCTCCTGTTTGTTGCATTGTGATTCAGTAGTGCCAGGATGTCTATGCCAAATACAGGCATAATAAAGAATGATTTTTTAAAAGGGTTATATTAATGCTGTGATAAATTATCGCCGGTTTGTAGTTGTATTACAGTCTTTGCATGGAAGAAAACTGCATATTGTTCTAGAACTGTACGGTCCTGGTTAGCAGCTCCATTTTTCCCAGAGGCCACTTTGAAAAGCAGAGGTTAAGTAGCCAAGATGCCCACGGGCCCACAAACTCACAGAGTTCTCTGTCATTCTTTCTGTCATAGTAACTTGACAGCTAAAATGCATGAAGGAGGAAGAGTAAACTGGAGACTCTGGCTACACAGTGAGCTTCATGTTATCGTCACCACCCTTCAGCCCCTTGGAAATCCAACCAGGAGGGGAGCAGAGTCCAAGCATATGGGGCAAGGGAGGGTACAATTTACCGGGGCCCAGAGATCCAGTGGATCCCAGCCTGCAACCCTAGTACCGTGTTTTGGGAAGGGAGAGAATGAGGCTAAACTGTAGATCATGCTTCAGGATCTGCCTTGCGCAAGAGGAAGGGACCTTCTACAAGCGGATGGGACCTCCTGCAAGAGGAAGTGCTGTATGCTCAGAGAAAGACCCTCTACCTGATTTTTGGAGATTCCCCCCCACACACACACACACACACTGCAGTTCACCCCACTCAGCAGGTCAAATGTTTTGTTGTTGTTGCTGTTGGTTTGTTTGTTTTTTGGAGGGCTGCTTTGCCGGGCTAGCTGGGGAATGCTGGGAGGTCTACAACTTTTTTCTGCCTAAACATGCATAGGAATTGCACTCTTACTGTTAAGTAATTACAACATATTGGATCAATGGAAGGACCTTCTATATTTTCCCTCTCTCTACATCATTAATTTCATTTGAATTTCAAGGTACAGAATAAAGAAATAAGGTAGATTACATTTTCATTACAGTGAAACTAGCATTAAATCCACAGTAACACTATCGACTTTACTATAACAACTTTTCTTAATCTATAATTTCTGCCAAGGGAGCAGTAACTATGGAATCCTTACCTTGAAACAAATGAAGTTGGCAAAGGGCAAATGCTAACCCATCACTTTGTTACAGTTTTAGACACCAATGTCCAAGACGGGTAGATTTAAACTGAAGAAACTGTGGTTAAAGCACATGAGAATGCTTGTTGGGAGGGAGAGTCCAACTTACGAATAGTGATTAAAGAAGACTCCAGTTAAGCTTTGAAAAAAGAGGCTGAAGAGATATGATTGTCTCAGATCAGAGTGCAGTGAAGAAGGGAACTTTAGTTATTCATTTATTTACAATGTTTATAACCCACTCCATATCCAAAATAGATTCCACCAGAATGGTGGACTCCATTCGGGCCATAGGTCCACGTGGAACCACCAGGAGCATGCCCTTTGATGACCTCAGTGCCGGGCAAGTTGGTAAGGGAGAAGGCGCTGTCCCAGATATCCTGGTCCCAAGTTGTTTCGTTAAAGGAGGCTGTGTTCACAGGAACTAATACATGTAAAGCAGCTAATTAAAGTGTATGCGTTGGAAAGTAGACAGTTTCTCGCCGTTATGAACCTGCCTGTGGTTTAGGATCTTCTTCGGAGGCCCTTCTTTGTGTCCCGCCACCAAAAGAGGCTAGGCTGGTGGGAACATGGGATAGGGGCCTTCTGTGTGGCAGCATTCTGCCATGGAACTCTCTCGCTAAGGAAATTGGACTGGCCCCTTTCTAAGTTTGAAGCAGGCAGTTAAAACTGGTTTGTTCTGCATGGCTTTCTAGTATTTCAAATGTAGTACCTCTGCACGCTGTTTTTTGAGATTTTCCCCTGCTCTTCATTCTGCTATTTGTTGCATTTTAAAGTTTATGTTGCCGTTGTTGTTTTTAAGTTTTAAAGTGTGCATGCGTGCATGTATTTGCTGCAGTGGGGGGTATTCCAGAACAACTACTCCAGAATCCCACACCAATTTTTAATTGTTAAAGACATAGAGATCAACAAAGAGATAATAATAATAATAATAATAATAATAATAATAATAACAATAATAATAATATATTTATTTATTTCTAACCCGCCTCTGGATCGAGGCGGGGAACAACAAGAAATATTAATACAAGGACCATAAAATAGATAAAACATTAAAAACAAATAAAAACTAATATATTATTAAAAACATCTTAAAGTTCAACTAAGTAGGCCTGCTGGAAGAGATCAGTCTTCACAGCTCTCTTAAATTCCAGAAGACTGCTAATTTGTCGAATCTCCTCCGGCAGACCATTCCACAGTCTGGAAGCGGCAGAAGAGAAGGTCCTCTGGGTAACACTAGTTCTGGCTGATTGGAGTGAATTCTTCCCAGAGGACCTGAGCGTGCAGGGCGGATTATACGGGAGAAGGCGATCCCACAGGTAACCTGGACCCAAACCATGATAGATTGGGGTGGGATCCTGCCTGGTACAAGCAGATTTTGTTCTTCTGCTTACATTCCACATATGCTACAAGAGGAGCCCCCCCTTTCTGTCTGTGTGTGTGTGTGTGTGTGTGTGTGTGTGTGTGTTTCCACATCCTACTGTGTTGCCATAGGAGGCAGAGGTTCATAAGAATTTAGATTAGGCAATGAACAAACTGGGATGTTCCTCTTCAAACTTGGTGGGTTATTCAAAGGAAGAGGCACATACAACATAAGAGGAAAGAAAACAGATACGTAACTTATCTGCCTTCAGTTGCTGAGGAACCCCTCAACCAGCAAGGACCATCGCTCCTAGCCCAGCATGCCATGGCACACGTCACAATCCTAGCCCATGGTAAAGTTCTCAGTGGAAACAGTTCTTTGGACTGATATTCCTTCCACTAGTGCTTGCCATCTAAACTACTATTGGTAATACGTGCTTTGGACTTACTGTTCATGCACACCAGTAATGCTCATTGTTTCTAGCCCAAAGCTCCTGGTCCTGGGTACAGCAAAGACTTAAGCATAGAGGAGACTGATTGCATGCATCAAATCCTAACCTCGCCACGCAAAGGTCTTCTGGTGGGTCCCACTACACTTACTGCAACCTGTGTTTCAAACATGCTCTCAGGGATGTCGTGATTTCAGCCCATAGTAACATCGTAGTAAGTCCTGAACCGTAGTTTCAGAACTCTCCTGCATGAACCTCTGGGATCTCTGTGGTTTCTGTTCTACTTCCACTCCACTGCTATGGAAAACTAGTTGCCCATAACAAGTATGAAAGCTTTCAACTTCATGTTTCTTCTTTAAAAAAATAAAAAAAAGAATCCAGCTGTTTCCCTCTGTTGCATAGCCACCACTGTTGGCAGCCAGTGGATTCTGGAAGACCCAACTGTGGCATTCCTGCTTTACTGCCAGATGGTACCAACATGTGCATTCCCCAAGAGTCATTTCAACGTCAGCCTTTGCATTCTCCTTCCAGCCTGTCCTTTTGTGTTTCATTAATCAGTGTTCCGTTAAAAGACAGAATAAATTATATATTTCCCCCCTTCCTTGCTCAATTAGATTAAGAGGGAGAGAATTCTGCTGTGGAATCAGATTCGGTAAGAAGGCCTTCTTCAGTGGTGTGTTGTTGTGATTAGCTTCACTCTGTTCTCATTATCTGAGCTTGGATCCAGCAGAGTCCTTCTGCTTACTTGGGGAGGGGGAGGCGATTTCGCTGATTCTCCCCTACAGTTCCTTGTGCGGCACTGAATACTATTCCTGAGTGATTCCCCATCCTCGAGAGCAGCTTTTTGGGGAGGATCTTAGGGAGCTGCAGCAGATCCAAGCCATTGTTGCTGTTTACATTGCACGTAGATCCCTCACCTGTGAGGTTTGTTTAGGCTGAGTATGAGTCATCATCAGTGGCATGATAGAATGATAAAACTGAAAGCTGCCTTGTAGGCTATCTAACCCAATCCCTGCTCAATCAGTGCAAGAAATCCAGAGTGGTGGCATCCCCAACAGATAGCGGTCCAGTCTCTACTTGAAGGCCTCCAGCAAAGGAGAGGCCACTCCTGCACCACCCCGGGCAATTGGTTCCATTGTCAAACTGCTCTTACTGTTTGGCACTGGTTAGGCCTCATCTTGAGAACTGTGTCCAGTTCTGGGCACCACACTTCAAGAAGGATGCAGACAAGCTAGAGCAGGTTCAGAGGAGGGCAATGAGGGTGATCAGGGGTCTGGAAACAAAGCCCTAGAAGGAGAAACTGAAAGAACTGGTCATGTTTAGCCTTGAGAGGAGAGCACTGAGGGAAGCCATGAAAGCACTCTTCAAATACTTGAAAGGTGGTCACACAGAGGAGGGCCAGGATCTCTTCTCGATCAACCCAGAATGCAGGACATGGAATAATGGGCTCAAGTTGCAAGAAGCCAGATTTGGGCTGGACATCAGGAAAAACTTCCTGACTGTTAGAGCAGTATGACAATAGAACCAATTACCTAGGGAAGATATGGGATCTCCCACACTAGAGGCATTCAAGATGCACCTGGACAGCCATCTTTCAGGTATGCTTTAATGTGGATTCCTGCACTCAGCAGGGGATTGGACTTGATGGCCTCATAGGCCCCTTCCAACTCTACTATTCTATGATTCTAAGTCTCCCGCCCTCTCTCATCACATGGGCTGTCCCAATTGTACAGGTGTTTAAAGAGCCACACTTCTGGGAATTTCAGAAAAACATCTCTCCCATCTCTGAGATAGAGTAGAAATTGATTAAAATGACGGAGAGACACCAGAGACAAGCTTGTTTACTGCTGTGCGTCTTGTGCAATTTCTCCCTTCCCCATCCTCTCCCCTAAGTAATATATTGCAACATCGTGGCAGAAGAAATGACCCTCATCTAAAGATTAATAGAGCTATGTGTGGATATTTCCACAGGTGTACAATGAAACCTGAGTTCTTCTATATGCCTAGGCGCTGAAGTGTTCTTTATCTGCAGGTATCAAAATCTTTGAAAACTAAGATCAGTATTGAAGAGGGCACTAGGCAATTTAGAAAGATCACTGTCTTCACATGACAGAAACTTTGCAGCAAAGCCCAGTAATTTATGATGATAAATTGCAGCTGTCAGAATGTCGAGATCACTTCATGGAAGGTATTTCCAAGCTCACATTTTGAGTTTAGGTGGCGGTGGTCCAACCCCAACCTGTGTGAACTTCTCCGGAAAGCAGTGTAAAAGCACGGATAGTCTTTTCCCCCTGGAAAAAAAAAAGAAGCAATATGGCACAGCTAGGGGCAAATTAATCCGACTTTGCCTTAATGCAGAGACAAAATGACTTCTGTCCTTTGGAAAAGGCAGCAGCTGCAAAGGGATAGAGCATTCTAACTTTGCTAATAAGTTTAGCAGCCCAATCCTCCCCGTCCCGCCCCCTTTTTAAGCAAATGTTTACCAGCACCTGAACTGTATGCTTCTTTTTACTTGTGGAAAACCTTTCAATTTTCTTTTTCTGGCATACAAGAAGCAATGCTGGTAAGTAAGGGTGGCTACGTTGCAACCTGGACGCTGGACCTAGCTCATCAAAGGCACAATCCAATGCATGTTTAGATGGGGGAAGGATCCTACAACTCCCAGCATTCCCCAGCCAGCATGGCTTGCTGGGGAATGCTGGGAATTGAAGGACTTTTGTCCGTCTAAACATGCATGGGATTGTGCCCTAAATCTACCACCAAAGCAGGAGAGAAGGCAACTAACTGTTCCCTCTTCCCTCTGCGTTTCTTTTCTCTCTCCCCCCCCCCACACCTGTTTTGTCAAGCAAGTTGCTTGGTTGTGCCTCACTGCATGTGAGGGAAGGAGGCACATGTTGCTTCTGCAGATGGACTGGTCAGAAGTCCCCAACCTTTTTGGGTTAGTGGGAACATTTGGAATTTGGGGAGTGTCGTCGGTGCTCTCACAAAATGGCTACTATGGGAGGGGCTTAGCCATTTGTAAAGTAGCTGCCTTGGTGGCATCGGTGACCAGAAAACACCCAGAGAGTAAACTGGTGAGACTAAAAGAAAAGAAACTTGCCCAAGAACCTAAGTACAAGGCAGAAGTGTGATCCAAGCTCCAAAACACAAAACCACTCTTTTGAACTCAAGTAAAGATGGTGCTGGTGGGCAACCCATAGCTTTGCATCATGCCAACCTCCGTGGTTTTGGGAGGGTTTTTAAAGTAATTTTTTTTTAAATCTTAAGAAAGAAAATAAAAATCAGGAGCGGCAGGGAGACGAACAGGCTTCAAGAGAGGCGTCGTCAAGAATACTGATACCCATGAGTGCCATGTTGGATAGCCCAGTGCAAGAAGACGCACAACTGCCTTCTCTCCTCCTTTGGTGAGAGGTTGAAAGGGCCATGTCCAAGTTACAAAGTTGCAACCGTATCAAGTGTTCCCACAAGAAATGCTTCGTGTGTCTGAAAACGTAGCACAGGATTGTTTATTATTTAGAATTAATAGCTTCAACAAAGTAATTAGTATTGCTACTACACCAAGGGAGCATCCAAGCCTGTTTGTGTTGCTGAGAGTTAAAAGTCTAAATCTTCTCAAGCTACATTTTTAGACCATAGTACTGAATCGAGCTTGGGTAGCATTAGCAGCTAAAGTTGAGTCTGTCAGAAGAAAGGGGGGAAAAAATCCTGATATCCTTCCATCAGATTTGGATGCCATCTTGGCTGAGAAGCCCTTGCCCACAGCAGCGGTATTTTGTCCCTCTGGGACAAAAGCTTTCAACTAGCTCAGCCTTCCCCATCCTGATGCCCTTCGGAGGAGGTACTTGCTTGTTTGTTTTTCCACCTCAAATCCACTGCTGCATTTTCCATCGCATGCCAAGGGAAGCAATACCCCACTTGTATTCCAGCTAGTGCTAGGCCGAATCCTGCCCCTTATTTTCAGAAACATTCTCCCTCCCTCCAAAAGAAGCTTTTTTTCTGTCTCTTTCGCAGGGAGGGAGGAAAATTCAGAGAATTTTCTCCTTGGGGAGAGGGCCAGGGTTTTTTTTTAAATGTAGCCAGTTGCTGAAGGGGGCTTCTTCCTGTTTTTCAGTTCCCCCCCCCCCAAAAAAACGAACCCTCAGCATTTGGAAGAGCCTAGTGTGAACTTTCACTGTTATATGCAGTTCATCTGCTATGTAAAGGGTATGATAAGGTTGGTTAGTGAGTAATTCTGTGGGGAGGGGGAGTGAGTGAATGGTAGGGTGACCAGATAAAATCCAGGTCAGGGCTCATGTAACTTTAACAGTTGTAGAGAAAAGGGAATTTCAGCCAGTGTCATTTGTATGCAATTAGTTCCTGATGATATTCCCTCTTCATCACAACAGTTAAAGTTGCAGGCACTATACTAGAGTGACCATATACAAAAGAAGGCAAGGCCCCTGCAACTTTAACTGTTGCGATGAAGAGGGAATTTCACCAGGAAATAATTGTATACAAATGACTCTGGCTGAAATTCCCTTTTCTCTAAAACTGTTAAAGTTACATGAGCCCTGACCTGGATTTTATCTGGCCACCTTAGTGAATGGAATGTTGGAGTGAATGTTGATTGGCTGTTCACTTTGAGTGTGGGAAAGGGAAGGACAGCAAAAATCGGTTGGTGAGTCAGTTGAGTTTGGCCTGCTGAAGAGGATAGTTGAGAGTAGGGTCTGTGGTTTATTGTTTTTGGAAATAAGAGTGGGCAGGAGGAGGTAGATTAGGATTTTAGGGGATAGAGCAGGCAGAGATGTATGGCATCTTTATTGTAACAATGAAGCACTGAACTAAACGTAACCATAAGCTTGATAAAATGAGTGCATTTCCTTCTTGTAAATAAAAAATTATTTTGTTCCACACTGGATTGGATTCCTTGAGTACAAGGGGAAAGGTACTGAGTTGTATAGTGGCAGTGGTGAAGTTTTTAAGATGTTTTTAATGATGTATTGGTTTTTATTTGTTTTTAATATCTCATCTATTTTGTGGTCTTTGTATTTTATATTTATCGTTGTTCCCCGCCTCGATCTGGAGGGAGAGGTGGGTTATAAATAAATATTATTATTATTGTTATTATTAAGTGAAAGGTGAATTACAAGATGCATAAGTGATTTCAGGGTGTTCAGCTTTGGGGTCTAAAAGAGTCAGCTGCTCAGGTGAGACACTGTATCAAGTGTCACTGGTGTGTTCGAAGCACCAAGCTGTTTGCTGTAGGACCAAAAAGGGGTCAGAGGCCACAATACCAGGGGGAGAGTAGATGGTGATGCCCAGAGGTGGGAACTGAAAAAGGACATTGGGGAAAAATAATCCAAAGAGCGGGCAGTCGTAAACCAATCGTGTTCATCGCTGGGAGCCTTTTAAGAAAAAGGTAAAAAGGAGTTCCCAGGTGAGCGGGGTTGTGACACCCAGCAGTTCTTAGTGAATGCCCATTAGAGACCATGTGACCTTGCCCTCTCCAATGAGCACTCAGGAAGAACTCCTGGGCTCCTGAAAATGCTGGGGGTGTTTTTTAAAAAAATCAAAAGAAAGAAAGAAGACCCCTCAACAACTGGCTACATTTAAAAAGGCAGGAGGAAACCCTGGCCCCTCCCCAAGGAGAAAATTATCTGAAATTCTCACCTCTCCCAGCGTCTTTGGCCCGAGTTTCATTTTCCCCTCACCCCCCACAAAATGCCAAAAATGGAATGGTCGAAATTTTCGGCCGGCACGGGTTCCAGCATTCTGCCTGAGCCTGATACTTTTACTGATGGTGGTTTTCCGTCTTAGAAAGGCCTGGCTCGTGTTGCCACATTAAAGACACTTAATTGTGACACTTCAGCCTGCCATCCCTAGTCCCCCTCTCTTCCGCATAAATTATGCAAATTTCTCATCACTTGTTCTGCAGTCCTGTTTTGCATAACTAATTCAGGTTTTGCTCATCATGGAGCGCTACAGGGCCATGCTCCCGCTCTCATCCCCCTGTCACTGGAAACTTTAGTTGGCTATCCCGCTGGTCTCCGAGATTTCGGTAGGCGTGGCCCTCATGCTTTCTGGCCTCCCTTTGCCACCATAAGGGCTAGTAACTTGCCCTTTTAAATGAAATGCACATGATATATGTTTGCAATTGAGCATTGTCACTCAGCGTATAGATCCGTAAGTTTGTAAATGAGTATTTTAAGAATAAATTTGATGTGTACATATATGGGGTTTTGTCTGTAGGGGTGTGGGATTTGAGAATCCCCTTGTTGTTGTTTGGATTTGGATGGTTAGATCTCCTGTCACACCTAATTGAGCCATCAGTGAGAATAATCAAATTGCCACCATTCCTACATTTGCATTGCGGCAAGTGTTTTAACAAAAATTATCAGGACTTGGATGTCTCTGACTTCTTGGGCGTTTACTAGACACCAATAACTGCCAGGGTAGGAGATCCAGGGGCGGTGGGGGTAGGAATGGGAAAGATTTCAGGCAAGATGATGAACGGCCCAGTGTGTAAATCAGGTACGCTTGACAGGAACTCACTACAGCCTTAGAAAGTTATGCTTAGGGAGTTGATTTCCTTACTTTTCAATTGTGCCTGTCACCGTCTTTTAACCCCGAGTGTCTGAAATTAGTTGCCGTTGACAGAAATCCAACTAATTTCAAGCACCCAGGGTTAAAAGACACTGACAAGCTGTAATGCATTTGATTTAGTCTACGACTGGTTTTTTTGCGCTTTTATTGCTTGATTTCTGGGTTATCAATTCCATTCCCAGCCACCCACCCACCCCGGTTTTCCTAACCGTGTTTGAAGTGTAGGTCAACCCTGCGCTTTTCCTTTTATTTAGATGGGTTTCTGGTTAAATCGGAAGCCAGCCTCATGTCCTCCATGCTGTAGGATTGGGCAAGGCACTGGTATACATCCCGGAATCTCTGTGTGTGACTGCCACCCTTCATCTTGAAAGCGTGTTTGAAGGTTGGGGGCTACATGCAATTGATGGCAGCGTTAAAAAATGAATGTGTTTTGGAATGCTATGCCAGTACATTAATAGAAGCGTGTTTTAAGATAAGCCATTTCAAACAACCTTTTTTTAAAAAAAAAAATAATAACCGAGAAATACAATATAAATAAAAATATGTAGCAGCATATTAAAGCTGCTGTATGATATTCAAGAGCCAAGGAGATGATCAGGACCAGATCGTTTCCCCTTTCATTCTGCTTGGCCTAACTAGAAAAAAACCTTTTTATATCTCTGCCAAAGTGGTTTTTCTTAGAAAAAGCAGGAGAAGGAAGACATTCAGTCCTTCAAGTTAACACAGCCCCGTGGGGATACGAGACCTTCTTGGATTCTGGCACTAGCAGGGAAGCCAATTTGCAAAACTAACCAGAAGAAAGGTTTACAGGTCACACTAAAGATTGCTAGGGATAAGCGTGTGCTCATTGCTTCCTGTTGGAAAGCGGAGTCATTGAAAGGTGGCCCTATGTCCTCTTTGACAGATGACAGTCCTCTATTTGGAAGGCTGCCCTGCCCAAGTCTGGATTAAAAATAAAGAACTATCTGATGGCAGAGCTGGGCCTTGAAATTGCCTCTCAACGGCACCTGGGAAGCAGATTGAGCAAGGGACCTACGTCACCTGGTCACAGCCTTCCACACCATGATGAGGTGTACCGTATTTCCATTATCTTTTAGTTATTTTGATTATAACAACTACTTCTACATTTTCATCTATACATATTAATTAGCATATGGCAATTTTACACAAATAGGTGTCCTCTTTTGACAATATTAATATTTTTAGACAAACAACTAGAGAAGGAGGCTAAAGAAGATTTCTGTAGTGTAAAGTATTCTTTATTTTAATGTATAGAAATTAGATCCAGGATCTGCCTTCCACAAGAGGAAGGGATTTTCCATGAGAAGAAGGCCTCCACGCGCAAAAGGTCCCTCCCACCCTCCAGGTTCCTCTGACTCTGTGTGGCATTTTTAGGGGGCCGGAGGGGCTGCGTGGGAAGGAGTTAGCGGGAAAGTCTATTTCCGTCAGCACAGTTGATCCAGCATAAATTTGGATCCAACCCTACATGAGCATTCATAGATACTGATGAGCTAACAATGTATAACCTCTATTAAAAAAAACCAAATTATCAATACGTCATAATGAGAATCGTGTAGAAATACCCAATTCTCACCATACAATCCTATGTATGCTTAAGTCAGAAGAAAGTCCCATTGTCTTCAATGGCAATTTCCTCCCCATTATAAAATATGCTTAAGAATTGTCAGGTTGTTGTTGTTGTTATGATTTATTACAATTCTATACCGCCTAATAGCCAATCTCAGTGGTTTACAATATTATTATGACTAGGGTGACCATATTTGGCAAACCAAAAAAGAGGACACCCTGTAGGGGTGGGGTGGGAAAGCGGCTTTCCAGGGTCTCTGGGAAGTGCATCATCCCCCCCCCCCTTGCCACCTTAAAGGCCCTGGAGTGGAGGGGAAAGTGTGTCATTCCTGCCCTCCCACTGCTCCAATTGGGGCCTTTTCTATAATGTCCAGGAAAGACACACTTTCCCCTTTAAGGCCCTGATTGGAGCAGCGGGAGGGAAATGACCCACCTCCAGAAAGCACATCATTCCCTCCCACCATGCTAATGGCGGCCTTCAAGGGGAAAGTGTGTCTTTCCAGGACATTGTAGAAAATGACAGAAAATCCCCCCTGACACCCAGGATGGAACAAAAACCAGGACAAATCCGGGGAAATCCTGACAGTTGGTCACCCTAATTATGACAATAGTGTTATCAAAGTCTTTTTTGTATAGTTATATGTAACATTTGGACTGAGTGATTGTATATTAATAAATATCTTTATATTAGAAAGGACAAATGTCAACATCTGAATGAGTGGTTTATAGGCGCCGCTCGTAAATGGTTAAATATATGGATATTTGGTCTCTTTTTTAAAAAAAATTACGCATAATCTCCCCCCCTTTCTTTTAGAACATTGTATTTGATGGAATATTGATATTTCTATGCATGTAATTTCTTGTTCTTTTTTGTTTTTCTTTTCATGATTTGTGTTTTGTTCTGTTAAATTCACAATAAAAGAAAGACAGATTAATTAAAAAATATATTAGAAAGGACAAATGTCCTGCATTTTAAAATTCTGTTACAGGGTTTATTCTGAAAGCCTGTTTGGATCCATCATAAACACTGAACTGATGGCTTGATTAGGTTTGCTGAATCCCTGTAGAGCTTGTTTACAGACATTTGTTAAATTTGAAGGCCAGCGGTTCCTACAAATTCTCCCTGCAGTGAATATCTATAGGTTTTTGCATAAACAAGTCATTAAATAAAAAAACACTGTACTGACTTGTAATTGGAAAAGCAGAGATGCTCGTGGGATGTACATGGCACATTGATCAAAAGGATGACTCTTGGGCTTAATGAAGTAATAGAATGAAAATATATATATATTTTAAAAAATTAATGCTTAATTGTGAGGTAGCAGATTAGAACGTTTCTGTAACATCAAGTTTTAACACAACTTCATCTGGGTAAGGGATTTCTGTTAGTTTTGTGTGAGAAACAATCTAATAATATGTGTAAAATGATATTTAGTTCATAATAATAATTGTGCACAAGGAAGTACTGAAAAAGAAGGGATTCTGAGGTTTGTTTCCCTTTTTCTGTTTCACATGAGTAAAAACATGTTGTGCTGGATCCATACTAACTTGTCCTATTGGTTTCAGTGGGTATACTCTAAGCATGGCTAAATCTGGATCCAATCCATTGACCCAATCCAGCTGTGGGCTCATTGTGTACAATAGCTAGTGGGTCAAGGTGGGAATATACCTTTCCACTTGCAGCAAAAAGAACAAAACCCATTCAGACAGTACAATGGGAACTCGAGGCAGTATCCAACAATGTCATTCCGCTAACGCAAATTCCTTTGTACTAGCACAAGGGACCTCTAGCACAACACCAATAGCATTAGCTTGCACAGTGAGTTTCTTGGGCATCTAACTTCCTCTCCAAAGCAAAGGGCTGCTCTCTGTTTACCATCCTTATTCGGATTCCGAAGGGTGGTTTTGTGTTTAGAAGCTCAGACCCCACCTCTGCTTTGTACTTTTCTTTTCTCCATACCAATTTGCCTTCTGGGAAATAAGTGTTTTTTTTATTGGCCATACCCAGCATGGCAGCCATTTTGTGAAAAGGTGAGCCCCTCTCTACCATGGCAGCCATTTTCTGAGAGCACCCACTTCATTCTACAGGGACCCACAGACCCAAAAGTGTTCGGGACTCCTAATCAAGAAGCCGTCTGTCTGGGAAGGAAGGGAGTCCACCCCTTTATCTACTCTTTTGATCAGAGAAATCAGCGGAGGAGAGTGTGATCCAGCTGCTGTTTCCCTTGTCAAAATTGTCCTGCCAAAAGTTTTCATCTTCCTTTGCCTATGGTGTTCCAAACGTGTGTTTGTAGAAGGCAAGGGTGAAGAGACCTGCGACAAAATCACCTGCTTGTTACGTTAATTTGTTTTGCTGTATTAAACTGAATGTATTTAGTTTTGCAGGAATGGTATATAAAGTAAGAAAGCTTAACAGTGAAGCCGGATGGGGCTCATGTGTGATTGGCTGTTTAAGTTTTACTGGAGGGGGGAGTGAGTGATGTCACAGGAGGGTTTATTTTCTGCTTTGACAGTTTCGGAGGGAGATCGGGTTTGGAGTTCGGCAGAGCACCATCTCAGTTGTTGGAGGGAAGAGGTAGAGGGGTAGTGAGGCAGGCTTAGGCTAATTAACAACATATATGTAAATAATAACAATATTTACCATACTGAAACAACATCTTGTAAATAATAAACTTTTATTTTATTTTTCTGAAGTAACTCCATGTGCCAACCTGGTCTTCGTTCACACCCCTCATACATGAACGTATAACACAACCAGAACTTAAGTTCCCCCCTCCAAAAAAAAAATTAGAAATAACAGTAACAGTGAGAAATTCAACACACTTGGCGTTAGTTGTGACTGGGTAAAAGGTTAGCTAAGTCAGTGGGTACAGCTGATTTGGCAGTGACATCCCACTCCTTGGGGTTATTATCCTAGTTGTGAGGGAATAATAGGGAAAAGCTTGGTTAGAAGGAGGGGCAGACATCACAGGACCCACTTTGAGAAAAGGGAAAGTTGGCCACACAGACTCCACCAAATCGCTGATCCAGATTCTACCCTTCTCCGCCCTCTCCAAAAATGGTTTTTCTTGTTTTAAAAGGGCACCTGCATCGAACGTGCAGTTTACTTGTTGGGCCTTGGTCTTTTTTGAAGTCAAAATGAAAAGAAAAGAAACCCCAGGTAGGCAATCAAAAAAAAGCCAAAGGCAAAGGGGTGGAACCAGGGAAAGGTTTAATAAAAAGTTATTGTAAAAATGAAGGTACCAACGCGTTTCGGACACAGTGTTGTCCTTCTTCAGGGTAATCTAAAATAATAACAAATTACAAACTCACAAATCTATAACATAAATACATTCTATCCACTCTAGAGTGGATAGAATGTTCTAGAGTGGATAGAATGTATTTATGTTATAGATTTGTGAGTTTGTAATTTGTTATTATTTTAGATTACCCTGAAGAAGGACAACACTGTGTCCTAAACACGTTGGTACCTTCATTTTTACACTAACTTTTTTATTAAACCTTTCCCTGGTTCCACCTCTTTGCCTTTGCCTTTTTTTTTTTTTACTTTTTTGAAGTCAGCATGGCTTCACACTGTTGATTTCTGAGAACTGCCTGCTTCCCCATATTATAGATTAATTCAGTTGGGTTGCATTGACTTTGTTCCTTTCCAGGCCGGCTTTTTGTGATATGAAGACAAATAGATGAAGGAAGATGAGGCACTTTGATACAGTGCTAATGAGGCCTATATAATGACCTTAGATAAGTATTGTTACCTCACTGCACTGATAAGGGAACTCTGCTTCCCAGGAGGATAAAGATAAATAGGGTTTCTTCCCTAACAGGAGTGTTAACAGTCTTGCGTAGTTGCCTGAGATTTAAAAAAACATCTGTCTGGAGGAGAGAGGAACTCCAGTGCCGTTGGCTGTCTATAGCAAATCAATTCCTCTCCCCACCCCAACCCCCAAAGTAGTATTTTTCCACTCCAGGATGAACAGTCTTTAAAACGTTGCACTGATAGTTAGATGGTGTGCATACATTTATTCTTTTCACTTTCCAGTGAGAATGTAATGCCATGTTTCCATAAATTCCATTATCTTCTCAAAAGTAATGGCACCATTTATTCTCAAAAGCTCCACAATAAAGCTCCTTGTTATGCAGTTTAATTTGATCCAAAGCTGCTGTGCATAATCTAAGCTTTATGAGCCACATTATAGACCAGCAGAGAACGGTCCATGAGGCAGAAACATGCAGCCAAGCGTAAGTCTGGCCCATGGCCAATTCATGCCAACGGTAACAAGATGGCAATCGAATGGTGGGCAGATGTCATCCATTTGCTTGCAGTAAATCCAGACGAAACGCCGTCACTTCCCTGTGACCTTACTCTTTGTTCATGGCTGTGGAGCTACTGTGAAGCTTTAGCTTGGCCGGTGCTCTGCATGAACAGACTTCACCTTAAAACGCTGCCCAGATCCTCTGCAATGTTTGGGGGGCGGGTGTCCTGCAGCAGACACATGTAGGTGAAAAGAGTGAAGGTGGAAGGTTTGCAAAGCTGAGATTTATGTCATGTGCACAAACCAGTTCATGATGACCCATCTCCAGCTAGCCAATGTTGGACCCTAGCAAGCAGCCCTTTTCATGTGTGTGGTGGAGCGGAGGCTATTGTTGTTGCTCCATTTCTGGGTTATTTATTTCATTGCTCCCTTTTTACTGTACCATGATCACAAATGACATCACCAAAACTTAGCTGTGATGCCACCAGTAAGAGAACTGGACTGCAATTCTGTCATCTTAATCTGGCTATATATATATATATATATATAATCATAGACGATTAATATACACAGAAGCCATTATCCCAGGGCCGGCTGTACCATTACACAGAATGAGGCAGTTGCCCCAGGCAGCAGATGCTGCGAGAATGCAGCAAAATATTGGAGGAGAGAGCTGGCCACCACTACGCCCCCCCCCCAAAGCTGGCCTGCCGCCCTCTGGTGTAATGGAGGATGCAGTCCCATCTCTAACGTTAAGGAAAGATTCAACCGTCAATGCAGTCAGCCTTTCTACATGGAATGGGAAGGGGCACCATCTTATCCTTCGGCTCAGACAGCAAAATGTCTGGGATTAGCTCTGCATTACCCACAATTCCACCACATTTCAATATGAAGAAGACTCAACACAGCACGTAGCAGCAGACAGGATAACATTCCAAAGTGCTCCTTTATGTCCTTTATTCATTCATGTGGCAGTAGGGGAGGGCAGTGACGTGATGCTCTCGAGTGTAGAGTTGCAGTGAGGACAAAACTTGTCCTTCATGGATGGACCAGATCTTACTGTCAGGGCTCTCACAAGGCTCTCTGTGCAGGACACACAGTGCACAGTCCCTGCAATAGGCAGTCTCTTGCTTCACACACAGATATTATCCACCATAGTGAGTATTTTGCTAATTAGAAAACGGTAAAGCAGAGTTCTGCTAGTCTTCCAGTACTCAATGACCTGCAACGACAAGCTGGTGTATCATTCTTGAAATGCAGATTTTGCTCCTTACACAGGCTTTAGGGAATTCCACTCTAGATAAATTGTAATAGGTGAGAAAATTGTTATTCAGTATTTCACTTCACTTATATTTCAAGTCATTGATCTTCATTTTTCTATCATTTTATAATGCACAAGTACCCTCAGGGGGGAAGACAGATTTGTGTTTATTTTAATGAAACTTTTAGTTAAATATTGTTTCTGATATTCCAAATATACAGGTTTGAAGAACCATTTCTAAATAACAAACAAAATCTAACTCATTCTAATTCTATATTTTTCGTATTGGAGGCAACCTAATGGAGAACTTAACTGCAATAATAATAATATTCTCTGATGCCCTAGAATAGTGTGAGGTTCTGAGGTTTGAGGTCATTCAGCATGGATCTTTGCAAATCTGTACTAAGTTGTTGGATCTTCAAAACCAGTATAGAATTATGCACTGGTTTGCCACTTTAGAGTATAGAGCTGGTCTAAGGTTTTTTTTCCCCATCAATGTTCAGTCAGATTCGTCCCAAATTTACTTCCAGGGGCACTCTAGCTGACATTTACCATGTGATTTTGCTAAATAAGTAGATCTTTCAAGTTTCTTTCCTGCCTCTTGCTTTTTTCCACGTCTTCATATCAGCACAGCATGTGAGAAATACCTCCCTTCCCGATGCAATCCAGTTAACACCAAGAGCCTTTGCTCCGTAGCTTGCTCTCTTTTCTTATTATGCTTCTGGTCTCATAAACTAGGTTGGAAGAAGTGAACGGCTCGATCAGTAATGTGCTTTATCTTGCATCTCAGCCCTTAGTGGTCATATGTAGTAATCCTGGACATCTTTGGGATGCTAGGAGAACATGCATACTATGGGCGAATTTTCAAGAGTTCTCCACCCATGTGGGCTAGAAACCTTTTTAAAAGTAAAAGATGAGAATTTTAATACTAATTAATGATTATCCAGTCATCCATCAAGTATTTTGTTAGCTGTGAAATCCAACAAGCTAACATCTACTCACCGTTTACATGAAACTGTTGGGGAAATCATCCAGAGGTTTGGGCTGCAATGTCACCAACGTGTGGATGACACACAGCTCCACCTCTGTTTCCCACCTACTAATTCCAGGACAGCTGTGGATCTTCTCAGTGGGTGCTTGGAGGGATTTTTGAGATGGATGAGGGTGAACTAGCTGAAGCTTTATCCAGACAGGACAGAAGTACTTTGAGAGGGGAAATCTACTTATCTGGTTGGAGTGATTCCACTGGTATTGAATGGGTTGTATTCCCCCTGGAGGACCAACATTCATAGTTTGAGGGCCCTTCCAGAGCACAGGTGGCAGCAGTAGCCAGTAGTGCCTTTTATCAACTTTGGTTGGTACCCTATTTAGGGAAAGCAGACTTGGCCTCAGTCATTCAGAGTGGACTACTGTAAAGCGCACTACATGCCACTGCCTTTGAAGATGGCGGCTCAGAAACTCCAGCTGGTAGAGAATGCAGCCATTTGAGTCCTCATCGAGCCTAGATGGTCAACTCATATTATGCCAATGCTGCATCAGCTGCATGGTTGCTTAGTAAAAAATATCGTCTTTGGCAGCCCTTTTTACTGACGACAATGATCAGTAAGGTTGGTGGGCATTAGAGAGAGGGCTTTCTCAGGGGCGGACATGACCCTATGGGATTTCCTCTCGAAAGACATATAGGTGGGTGCTTTTAACTAAAAACAAAAAGTACGGTATTTGCTACTAATAAATTTAACAATAAATTTAAAATTGAAATTTATTGGAATTAGCTTGTTTAAAATTGCTTACATTTAGTATGATTTGATTGGGTTTTTGTATTATTAATTTATTCCGTCAGCTTCCTTGGGAGGACGATGGTCCTGAAAGGCAACCATTTGGGATGGTTTCACCAACAGGTGGCCCAAATGGTACACACTCAGGTTACAACTTTAGCTGCCTTCAGAAGTTTCCCCCATGAACTCAGAACCCATGAAGAAGGAGTGGAACCATGAGCATGGGCCATACAAAAGCCCCTGCATATGATCAGAAGGCCCAATCGCACAAGGCTCCCTATCACCTAGCAGGTGTGTGGGCTCCTCCATAAAACTCCCCCAAACCGCGGGGGTCTGGGAACGGCCCCAGTGATGTTGGGGGCAGGGCCATCACCCACAGCCCTTCATCTTGCCCCATCCATTCAGAGGGGGGTTTGTACACTATTGATGTTGTGCCGTCACTATTAAAAAAAAGTTAGCTGGGAAGTTTCCTGTTCCAATGTCACCTCAATCATTAGCTCACTGGGTACCTCAGGCAAACCTCAGCCTCCTGTCTGCAATATAGGAATAACACAGAGCTAGTTTACAAGGGTTGCTGTATGCAAAGCATCGTAATTAATTTCCAGCTCGTAGATCTACAATGGGGGAGGAGACTTATCACATGGCGCACAGGGTTTTTCATAGAGTGCAGCTTGACGGGCAACTTTGGGCAGATTTTGCTGAACGCTTACAAAAACCGAATCAAAACAAAATTCGCACCCGACCCCGTCGAACAGTTCTGTGCCAAAAACTATGGCCAAGCGGTTATCCTTTAAGGCATATAATATGCGTTAGCCTTGCCACTTCGTTAATTAATCTCAGCCATGGTTGTTTGCTTTCTTCAACGACACCAGTTTGCTGGGTAGGATTCACTTGTTTACATGGAATTAGGGGAATTGATAGTCATGTTTAATTCTTGTCGGTTTCACTGGTGTTTCAGTCAGCTGCCTCCCCAAAAGAATAAAGGGGTTGGAGGGAAAGAGGAAAGGCGCCACCTCCTGTCCACAAGGAGCTATTGCTGAACTGATTTTATTCAAATAATTAGTCATTTCTCTTCGTATTTTTAGCCATCATTTAGCCCTGCTGTGCGGGGGGAGGGTTAGCATGAGTTTTGTATCTGTGATTTGTTCAGAGCAGGAGGAAGATACTAATAGTTTTACAGCGCAGACAACATTGTCTTTAAAACAAAGAAAGAACACCTCCGTTATGTGAACTGGCCTTACGTTGCTAGAGCACAAGCTGCCTTCCTCAACCTGGGGCCCTCCAGATAGTTTGGACTTCTAGTTCCATCTTTCCAGGCCAGGCTGGCTGGGGACAATGGGAGTTGTAGTCCAAGACATCTAGAAGGCCCCGGTGCCCTTTTGTGCCAGAATCTAACATCTTATTTGGGTGTAGCGGTAGCCACTGACAAATGTTGCAGCTCCTGCCCTTCACCCCCAAAGAACAAAGGCACTCTTCGCCAAGCTGCTGATAGCCCTGACAAGATCCAAGAAAAGCCAGCACGATGGTGTATTTCCTTGAGGTTTGTGTGGCTGGAGAGCTGTTACTGAGGAGCTCAGTCTTGCTGCTGTTTCAACTATACGCCCAACGCCTTGACTGTAAAAAGAATAAAAGTGTTTTGCTGGGGAAAGGTGGAACCAGCAGAGGCTTGATGAGCCAAAGAAAAATGACCGTATGTATTCATTGTCCTCATTTTGTAGCATGGGTGGGAACCTTCCTTCTGTTGAGGGCCACAGTCCCTCCAGGGCAATTGGTCAGAAGTCACAGGACAGCAATGGGCGGGCCGCTCCCCTCTCCTCTCCTTCCCCACCAAACGGGCTGCTGGCTGAGGGCCTGATAAGTGATCGCTCTCACCAGAGGTCTTGCAGAGAGCTGTTGAAATTAGGCGACGGGCCACGAGTGGCCCACCTGTTTTACAGTGTACCCTAAGCAGAATGCCATACCCTCAGTGTTTAAAGAGGTGCAAGAACTCTGGCTACAAGGGCTTGTGGAACTCTAAGCCACATGGGAGAAACCCCTGGCCTGCAAACAGCATGCAGTCCTCAGGGGCCTTCCCTGTGGCCGGCCAATGCCCTTGTTTCTGCCTGCTGAATCCCACCACCACTTTCTTCCACTAAAAACATTCCCTATACCCATTTCCAGCTTCCTTGACCCAGACATGCCCAAAGGGCCAATGCCATAGTTGCACCCCCAAAATGCCTCCCCCCCTTAGATTGAGAGGATGGTAGCTGGGGAGAGCCATTGCTATGCAGCCCCTTTCGCATGTAAATTGCATTCCCCACAAACAGCTGCTTGGTGGAGTGGAGGCTAACCATAAAGGGTGGGTGCTAGAGCATCATTGAGCACCAAGAGGCCAGGACTCCACCACACTTCCTCAGAAGTGTAGGGCAGCTTTGGAAATCCTCAGGGTCCCAATCCAGCCCCCCAGGATCCTCCAGAAAGCTATGCCGCTTTCCTGAAGCACTGCTCATTTGATGAGTTCCCAGCTTTTGCGCAGTTTTTTCTCCTCTCTAAAAGGTTGAAACGCCTCTCCTGGGGCTCCGTTACTGGCGGTGAGAGCTTCCAGTTGAAATAGGTCGGTACTTTTCGTATTTTAGCCCTGCCCCTTTTGCCTTTGGGTCTGCCCACGACGGGAACACAGCCCCCGAGAGTTTCTCTGCAGTGCATTTCAGGCCTAAGACTGTGGCGTGGGATGCCAGCGTGTGGTGTGTGGGGTTGTTTCCTATGGTCCCTCCCACCAATGCAGCCCTAACAAGATTCCCCAGAAACCCTGTTTCATCCAAAGTCAGTTTAGACACCCTGTTCAGTTTTGCTCCATGCACCTACGGCAAGAGAGCAAGGAGCCTATCTCTTTCCAGTTGGACACACTACCTCCACATATAGGTCAAGTCTAATCCAGACCCCCTTTCTGTTCTCTTCGTTCTGCAGGAACCCACTCCCCCCAAATCGCACAGTAGCAAGAAGCCATGCAGTGTTCCTCTGGGCTCTCCTCGCTGCCGGCTATCTGGAGCTAGCTCGGCTTCCCACACCTATCTACTCAGTTTCCTCTCTCTACTCGTTTTATTATTTTTACTTTGTTTCCTTTAGGGACCAATAGGAACACACGCCACATCACGTTCCCTCTCAAAGCTTGTACCTGAGGGAGCCTTGTAGCCTCGTGATCACATTTTAGACTTGTGGGATCTGCTTTGATTTTTACTAGACCCAGCAGCCAGATCCTGGCACGGAAGACATACACTTAGAATTATAGAATTTAGCTTCAGTACTAGAACTGAATGGAGCGCACAGCCCTTCCTCACAAAAAAATCCTCTCCTGGTTCTTCTAATCTTTCATTTCAACCATGCAATTTAGGTAAGCTGACCATATGAAAAGCAGGACAGGGCTCATGTAACTTTAACAGTTGTAGAGAAAAGGGAATTTCAGCCAGTGTCATTTGTATGCAATTAGTTCTTGGTGATATTCCCTCTTCATCACAACAGTTAAAGTTGCAGGGGCCCTGCCTTCTTTTGTATATGGTCACTCTAGTATAGTGCCTGCACCTTTAACTGTTGTGATGAAGAGGGAATATCACCAGGGACTAATTGCATACAAATGACACTGGCTGAAATTCCCTTTTCTCTACAACTCTTAAAGTTACATGAGCCCTGACCTGGATTTTATGTGGTCAGCCTAATATAAGTGTCAACGTCACTTTGTGGCCAGTGATATTCTATGATACGCATCATACAGGGCCATCTTCACAATGTGTCTTCTCAAGTTAACTGGTCAGGTTTGTGCTACTGAAAGCTCTCTGACTTGCCTCGTGGCCAAGGTACTCATTTAGAAACCGAGCGTGAAACATCTAATCACTGAAGTCCAGCTATTCCCTAACAGCTAGTGTTTGTTCGTTCTAGACACGTGTGGAGAAGAGGGATAAGGCAATCAGGAAAACTTAAAAGTTTGGTTAGCTTTCACTGAGAAATCACTCATTTAACTGTCCCACATGGACAAAGCACATGTTAGCTTTATAATCCTTTTAAAAGAACTGTTGACACTGGTTGCCTGGCTCTCCAAGAATTTTAAGTTGCTTGAGCTCATTATGTAAACTGTCAGCCAAAACTGCTTTCTGTGTTCAATAAATGAACCCGTTCTCTTTCAATCCAAGCCGATTAAAATAAATTAGGCTGACCAGATAAAATCCAGATCAGGACTCATGTAACTTTGACAGTTGTAGAGCAAAAGGAATTTCAGCCAGTGTCATTTGTATGCAATTCGTTCCTGGTGAAATTCCCTCTTCATCACAACGGTTAAAGTTGCAGGCACTATACTAGAGTGACCATATACAAAAGAAGGCAGGGCCCCTGCAGACTATATCACCAACTCTGGTGGTCTGGAACCAAGGAAGGCCTCCTGATCCACAAGCATCCCTCAAAGTGACCTGTTTTGTCCTTTGCTTTTGCGGAGAGGTGAAATATACACATACGAACCAGGACACACATTTACAGTACAGGTAGCCTGGAAGAGGTTGCCATTTCAACTGCTACGATGCAAGCTACGGTTTACCCAGGTAAAGCAGATATTTAGAATTGGGCTGTAAGATGCCTTCCAGACCCTGTCAGCTAGAGAAAGTGGAACGTCACTGTCCTTCATATCTCAAGTCACTTCAATGCATCCGCACAGAAACGTGAAATGAGGAAAGGGAGACAGCAGCAGCATATGACTGATGATGGCTCCGATCCATACGCTTTACCGTTTACAGACTGGCAAGGCAGTTTTAGAATACAGAACAATGTTTTGTAAACTACCAATAACCTATACTCACTTGTAGAGCGGGGAGTGCACAACCTTTTTGGCAGCCATGGACGCAGCTGGGATATGCACGCACTACCGATGTGAACATTTTCCTACCAAGTACAGCTCAATTCTTTGCATGTCTATTCAGATGTAAGGCCCAGTGCTCCAGATTTCAGGCATACAAAGCACAGCTATCCAGATTGGGGTTATCGGAGGCAGGTCCTCAGGTTAAGCCGAAAATCATTCTTATCTCTGATCCGTGATTACAGATAATAACACTTTAAAGGCATTTAAATGTTAAGGAGCACTTTAAATACATTTCATTTAAATTTAAGAATGCTATTTTTACTGCTTAAGAACTGGAGAAAGTTCCCCACCCCTAATGACACCAAACTGGTTTCCCCAGCACTGAGAGCCATACAACTCGCTGCCAAGGGCCATGTGTAGGCTGTGGGTTGCGCAGCCATGTTGCAGAGTGCAAAAGAATTAAGACTTACGCAGCCACTCGGAGCCCATCCCGTGCATTTTTGCACAAGCCACTGCTCTGGACTTGCACTTTTCCAGTGACTCATGCTAAGAGGTGCAGCCAAAGGCCTCTTCTGAGTGTGGAGCAATTGAGTGCTCCATTCTCACCCGATGCAAGACAGCGCCAAACGGCTTGCCCTTAGCAAAGAGCTGTTCGGAAAGAGGCAAGACCAAAGCAATGGACCATGCACAGCAAGCAGCCTCCTCTGTGGATCCACACTTTTGAGGCCAGAGTAGCCTTGATTTCATTCATTTATTTCTCATGACGTACTTGCGGTTCTCTCATGGCTGCCTACAATCTGTACCCCAAATTAGGTATTCAAGCCGTGCTGCCTAGTCCCTAACAGTTAACACTATCAGAATGAATCATACATAGCCACAAGGGGGAAATTACTTGGTTTCAAATAACTAAGTCCAAAACCCCTGCAATCATTTCCCTGGTAGGGAGATTGGGATGGATGGGAAGCAGAGGCTGATGTGCTCTGTGTGTTGTTTTGGGATGTGTATGTACATAACTCTCCTCCCCCCCCCGCACAGGACATCCTTTTCTCTGTATTATGCTATTCTATAAGTGGAATTTAGTCACAGGTGCAAACATACTTCTTTGAAATTTGGGGGAGTGGGGGAGGCAGACTGGGGCCAGGAGTTGTTCCTCCAATATAATTATGTGGTATTTGTTTCGGTTGTATTGCTTTTTTCCCTCTCCTATTGACAATACCAACGCAATCAATAACAGTGGAATGTTGATGGTTACAAAGCAATGCAATATTATGACCACAATATTCAGGCACTTTGAGGAAAGTGGACTTGTGATAAAGAAAAGGCTACTTTTTAGAAACTGAAATGAGGTATTGCGCTGGATTGGGGCCAGCCAGGATCTATGCAACAGCAAGAGGGATGGGGTGATGATTAGCTTATCGATCAATGCTAACTTCTAGGAGAGTCTCAGCGGCTCACGGTTTTGTGGACAGAATACTAAGGGGAAGTATGAGCTTTCATAACTGAAAGCTCGTATTTCCCATCCAAATTATGTATTGTGTACCTTGTCCCAGCAGAATCCAGTTCACTTTCCTACCACTTTACCGCATTACCATCCACATCGTTTGCTAAACTATACCCTACACCTCTTCCTCCACATCACACTTTTTCCTCCCCACTTACACCAGCCTTCCCCAACCAGGTGCCCTCCAGATGTGTTGGATGGCAATTCCCATAATCCCATCCAGAAATAGCCAGTGACCATACTGGCTGGGAATTCTGGGAGTTGCAGTCCAGCGCATCTGAAGGGCAACCAGGTTGGGGAAAGGCAACTAAGACCATTCTATGAACATCTCAGCTACAGGCTCAGATGTTCTGAAAGCTGTGTGTGGCAAAGGCTTTCGGGGTGGGAAGGCGGTGATAACATTACAGTCTAAAACACATTCAAATGTTGACTTAGTGCTTTCATAAAGATGTTTCATCTCCTGTATATGAAGGAAAGTGATATCCAATGGAGAAAAGTGTTAAGCCACTAGTCCACAATACAGTATTTCAATAAGCCAGAGGGCCTATTTAACAAGTATTTAACTGGGGACCGTTACCAGTGTCCTCATCCATACATCATGACTTTTAAAAAGACTTGTCTAGGAAATTGCAATGCTAATTAGTTGTACAGAAAGGGAAGGAGAGCTAAAAAGTTCTTGAGTTCTTAGATCACTTTTATGGACACTTGTCCCGTGGTCAACAACTCATTTTAAACAGGGGCTTTCCTTTGAATTGAGTTTTAACTGTTTCAACAAATCATTTTGTTGCACTGATTGGCTTTACCCTTTTAGCGTATCACCCCCACATGAGCAAAAGGGCAAATACTTCTTAACCCTTTCCTTCCCAAGGAGAACAACTGTTGCCACTGTCTCATGTGGCTGCAAAGGTGATGTATAATAAGGAAGAACTATCAGGAGCTTTACTGAAATCTGGATGAAGCGCTCTGGATTGAGACCTTGGCTAATGCTTCTTGGGGCATACAAATCTACGACATTGCAATTTTAAATGGGCTAACAGTTAATACCTCTTTCAGGGAACCCAGAGAATTATTGTTCAGTTAGACAGAATTGCCTTAACAGAAAAAGTTAAATCAAAACTGTCATTCCCAGGATTCTTTGGAGGGCACAATGCTAATAAAACTGTAGCCTTAGATACATTCATATATACTCTAAGTGGGGAAGGGGAGATTTTATTATCTTGTCATCATGGCTCTAGTCACAAGCACACTTATTTGGCAGCAAATTCCACTGAATTCAAGGGCTTTATTCGCTTATCAATATGCATGTTTAGGACAATGCTGTAAGGGGCAATCCTATAACTGCCAGACAGCATCGGGGGGGGGGGGGGGGGGAGGGGATAGGATAGTTCCAGATGCCAGTATCCAAGGTCAGAACACTGTCCCCAACCTCAGACCCAGGAGTCCGAGATGCCTGCCCCCTCTCCTTGCATTTAGTGTGGAGAAAGCAACACCAGCTGCTTTTCTAAATTTGCAAAAGTAACCTCGGAGGACAGAAAGGCAACAGTTCTTTGGATAGGGAGGAAAGCTACCCCCAGCCTCCTTCCCTCCCCCTCCACAGAGTCCTAGCTAGACCAGCAAAAATGCCCATCTAGCAAAAATATAGGGCGGAAGAAGCACAGAAGTGAAGACCACCTCCACGCTCCTCCCACTCTGCATTGGATGCCCATCAGAGTTCGGAGGCTGATAGGCATCCAAATAGGACTGTACCCTATTGCTATGTTTATGTGCACTTCCTGTGTTCATTAGAGTATAAATGCATCAAGCCTCAGGAATTCTTGAATTAACCTTTCTTTTTCATTGCTTGCAGATGGAAGCGTTTTAAGGTTTGGAACACTCGTCAGCACTTCAAACACTTACGATGCATCTGGGGTTGTGACTGTCGAAACTGACAAGCCTTTGCTTTGGACTATGGGCATCAAAGACGAGTGTACTTAAAAGGTTATAAGCCCCCTAGTTTTGTTAAGACCAAGCCTTAAAGTGACATTCCCTGGAAACCTCCCACCTCTAATTAACTCAGAATTATGTGTAAAGCAGTTACAAGTCATTCACTGTAATTTTACAAAAAATCCAAAATGCACACATTAGCCTATTTTTATGGAGCTTCTATCTGTAGAGCGCCAGGGCCTTTTATGAATTGTTATTGCTATCAGATCAGTGTTGTATATATAAGATTTTTTTAAAAAAAATCTGAAAATGGATATATTTTTCGATATACTGTGTACAGGGTTGTTTTTAATGGGGGGATAGTAAACGTAAGTGGTCATGCAATGTCTCATAAGTTCTTATCACTTAAATGTCCTCAAACAATTGGTATCAGCCTTCAGAAATGTACCAACTGGCGACTGCATGCATGTGTATTTACACCAAATGTGCTTGTCAGGAATCAAATAATACAGGAAGGGAGAACACAGACATGCACAGAGCCCGTCCAAATTTCTCTTCCCCAACTCTCAGCATTAGAGAACATCTGGCTCTTTACTATTAAAGGAAACACATCCTGGTCATTGAAAGCTTGGATAGCCTCATGCTGTGGAGGATGCAAACATGGCTGACTGATGAGGTCGCTGGCTTGCTTCGAGCGCCATTTTTCTTGGCTGAAAGGTGCGGTACAAATCAAGTAATAAAATGGGTATGAGAAAAGACAGGCACACACTGAAAACGTGTGCCAGGGATAGCGGTGGAGAGAAAGAATGCCTCTTGAGAAATTTTATATGTATGCATGTGTGTATACTGGCGGGGTGTGCATTTGGTAGCTTTGCAACTATTCATAAATGAGGATGTCAAGGATAGTGACAACAGACCTTAGTCTCATATGTCACTGTAAACAGAATTAAACTAGAGCAAATTCCATTCTTTGCCAGTTTAAGCAGTACTGTTAGTATGTTAATCTGGCCTTACTTTAATCTGCATGAACCACTGTAACAAATTTTGAGCTTGAAGCACTTCATCATAATTGCCAGTTTAACTGAATATACTATCCAAAAAGGAAGTCAAGCTAGTGCCACACTGAATTCAAGCGTTACACCAAGATTTACATTTAACAGAGATTATTTTGAAAGAGTAGGTTTGCGAGTTATGTTTTTACTTTTGACATCACACGAAGGGGCTGAGAGTTGGGCCGGCTTTATGTTTGGAGTCAAACATAGGAAGGGGGAACGTGTTGGTGCCAGATGTCTTCAGTGGCAATCTAGAACTAAGTTTGTATACAAAGTTATAATGTCTAGATTGACACAGAGCTCCTGTGTACTGCTCAATTTATTCTAACATTGGTGCTCTTCAATATCTCTGAAGAAATGGGACATTTCATAAGACACTGTCTGATCTCATCTCAAAGCTTACATCTTATTTACCAAGGACAAAGCTTTAAGAGTCTGTAATGAAAGTTAATCAAGGTCAGTCTACATGTGCTTGCATTAACCAAATAGGATGCCACGCCGGTTTTACTTTAAAACCTGGTTTATATTGACAAGTTGTAAAAGACGCTCCACGTAAATTATTCAGTTAGAAAGCCCACACCGTTTCCCCAAGTGCGCAACATGAAGTAAGCCTTCTTCCTGATGTGTTCAGCCACCCCTGTAAAAAAGAAAAAGCCACAATCAACTAGATACCCTGCAGTGCGGCATTTCATTATATTACTCTGCAATTACATATCGCTTAAGTGTTCCAATGTAGTCATTACAATCAGAGGTGGAAGGAAAAAATGGGAATAAGGATTATATAGGAGCAGAGAACATTAGGTGTGGTCAAATCACTGCTCAACTGAGCCCTAAAGTCTGGATTTGTATTTTCTTAATAGCAGCCTCCACAAGCTGCACAGCAAAGGACTTATGAAACTAATGAGAAATCGCAAAGACAGTTTATAATATGACATGGTAGACTGCCATTCAAGGGGGGGGGGGGGGTGAGGAGAGTCAAAGACCCCTTCGGCTGAATACAAATCCTCACTAAAACACTACTTTGGATCTCAGCCTATGTCTGGATCAAGCAAGTCTCTTACGTTCTAAGTCATACTTCAAATGTAAAACAGAAGCCCTCTTCATTGCAGAAATACTTAACAATAGCACAAGTCCCTTATCACTGAGAGCCTGGTCACACACTTGATTGGATTTTATTGGCATGGTAGGGGAGCATGACTTCTTATTTGCCCCAATGTAACATGCAAAAGAGGCTGTACATCCTTTTTAGTGGCAGGCACAGGGGGACTTCACAGATCTTCAGTTGCTCAGGCTCTCCTAATCATACAAACGGAGGGCACATTCTGGCAAATGAGTGAAGTTGTCGCATGATTAGCACTACCTCCCTGCACATGACACAGCTGTAGGAAGTGTTTTGGGAATTTAGAACAGGGATGGGAAACCTGTGGCCCTCCAGGTGCTGCTGGACTCCAACTCTCATCAGCCCCAACTAGCATGGCCCATCATCCTAGCCAACAGGAAATGCAGCTCAACCTCATCTGGTGGGCTACAGGTTCCTCAACCAATTCAGAACTTTACAATATCATCAGAAAAAGGTGATAGCAACTGTCTCCGAAAATGAGTACATTGATGACACCAAGCACTGTTTGTCTTTAACATCAGAATTAAGTGAGATGATGAATGCATTGGACCACTGCCTGGAATAGGCAAAGGGCTAGATGAGGGCTAATAAATCAAAACTAAGTCCAGATGTGCTGGAGATGTTGCAAGTCAGTGGTTCAATGGCTTCAGGAGGTGGTGTTCAGCCAACTCTGGACATGGCTGCATTTTCCTTTCAGGAAGACATTTAAGCTTTGAGGTACTGTTGGACCCAGCCCTTACTTTAGACGCTCAAGTGGCATCAACAGCATGAAGAGCCTTTCCAGCTTAGGCTGGTATACCAGCTATGGCCCCTCCCTGACAAAGACAGAATTGCCAATGTTATCCATGCTCCTGTAATATCCAGGTTACTGTAAGACCTTCGCTATAAGCTCATTTATGCATGGTCCTGCCCTTAAAGATTCAATTGATTCAAAACACAGCAGCTGAATTACAGATGGAATCTGTCATTCTGACCATAAGACACCCATTTAAAAAGATTTAAGAGTTTCCAATAATGTATTAATTTTATATGCTTTTAATCAGTTTATGTATTGTATTTTATATTGTTGGTATTGATGTTGTTCCCCGCCTCGATCCAGAGGGGCAGGCGGGTAAGAAATAATAATAATAATAACAACAACAACAACAACAACAATTTCCATGCTCAATTCAAGGTGCTGATTTTAATAAAAATCCTAAATGGTTTGGGACCAGGGCACTCAAGGACTGCCTTCCCCCATATGAATGTGCTACAATCTTAAATTTCATGCAGGATCTCTTATTTGGGTGGCACTAACCAGGTGGCAATCAGGGACAGGGACATTTCAGTGGTGTGCCCTGCCATTTCTTAGCGGAAGTACGTAATTCAGAAAACATGTTAAGACGTCTCTGTTCACTGCCATGGTGTTTCAGTAGTTCTAAAGTTTTATTAATGCTATTTTAAAGTCTGAAACATCTTAATTGTGTGTGTTGCTGTTTCTTTTTTATATAAGCAGCTTTGGATATTATTTTTTAACAGAAAAACAGCCTAGGAATATTTAAAGCTATCAATGTGATAGAAAATGTATGGTAGAGACTCTAAGCAGCCATCAATGTTACTTTGAGAACACTGGACGTATCGACAATTTTAAACATCATGGTGAGGGTGGCATGGTTTGTGTCCCTAGAGAAAATACTGGGTATTATCTTAAGTCCAAGTTAGAGCTACCCCCAAAACTTTAGGATGTTCCTCACAAGTTGTTTTTTTTAAAAAAACTACTATTAACATGTCTTGCCACGTTTACTTACACAATGATGTTGTTGATTGGAATATGGATCAGTTTTACAAAGAAACCAATAAATCCCATTATGGCAAAGCCTATTGCTGTCGCCATGGCGATCTTCTGGAATTCTGTAATGAAAAAACTTGTCAAAATGCAAGTGATTAACAGTTCAATCGATGGCAATTTTAAACATGGATTCTTAAGTAGATTTGAATAGTTATTACAAGTTCTTAGGCAGGAATGGATTCCTGAACAATTGAACCATTACATTTTTACAATCTCAGATTTAAAGCTGGTACACTAGGGAAGTAGGCAACTAGTGCCCTTTTATTTTATCCCCGCCAACATGGCCAAATTGCAATTATGGGAGCTGCAGTTTAACACACCTGGAGGGAACCAGGTTGGGGAGGGCAGCTCTAGAGTGAAAGATGTGTACACTAGTGACAAGCACATACCTAGACCCTTGCTCAAAATCACTCTTCTTATCCTACCCCTTACCCCAAAATTCCCACCTCTGACCTCCTGTAGAGCTCTTCAAAATATGAGCTCAGTCAAACATATACCAGCCAAAGAAATATTTTATGTTATTTCACTTTTTAAAAATGCAATCTGAGTGCTGCATGAGCCTCCTCTGAAAAACTGAGTTTTTCACCTACAAAATGAAAATATGAGACTGACTATAGAAATCTGACACAAACCCATATTATCTACAAAGCTTGTTTCTTTGAACTTTGTTTATGATGTTATTGCATACTACTGATTCGTTTTTTCTTCTGGACTGCTTTACCTTTCCTATCTGGCTTTGTGCATCTTTTAACAAGTCTGATGGAATCTTTCACAAACTGCCGGCTGGGTTCCACAAACTGCATTACTTGATCCATGATAAACTGCAAGAAAAAAACCCCTAAATATTAAGCTGTTTTATATCATCATTCCAAATCAACCCAGAAGTTACCTTCACCAGAAATGATACAGATGAAAAGCAAACGAAATGACAAGTGCAAAATATATCCTGTGTTTGTGATTCAGCTTTTGCAAAAACACATACCCGATGTTAACTTAAAAACATACCAACTCTGGGGCGTTTAGCATGAGAAACAGATTATTTTTCCCTATTTGCAAGTCCACATACAATGTATTTAAAGAAACCTCCAACATTCCCTTCTAACGCTGTTTTGCACCAGTATACAGTGCTTAACACAGCTGAAGAAATATTACTGTAGCAGGAATGTCAACTCCTAGTACTCAGAAAATATGAATCTCTTGCAGTATATACCATCATCAACTATGGCTAACTCTGAGACTCCCACATCTGTTCCCTGCCTCCTTTCCTATTCCTTTTAGGAATACCCAGCAACTCAAAACTTTTGACAACGCTACAATATATTTAGGGGAACTGCATGCACAGTTGACGGGGTGGGGGAATGTGTAAAGTGATATTATAATGCCTAAAATTACGCATTAAATAGAAGAAGTCACCCCACCCTTATATTCATCTGATAGCTGAATTCTGAAAGTAGTTACATGGGTTAGCAGAACACTCCACAGCTCTTGATTTAGGCCCAGAAAATCTGGCAATTCCTTTTTAAATGCTTAGCATCAACACCCATTCTCTTAGGCACATTTATACAATAGTTAATCAGGAATAGTGTATGCACCATAGGCAGAGGACTTGAATGTGCGTACAATTTATCACGTGATGGAACATGGCTTGGATTTTATTACCCTTCCACACCTCCGGTTGGATCCAGACTTAGTCAAGCTTACAGCAAACCCACTGAAATCAATGAGACTTAGGTTAGTCCTGAACAACTTCATCCTTACCAATATCAATGGGTGTGTTCTAAGTATGACTAAGTCTGGATCCAACCCCCACACTTTTTGAAGAGGAAAGAAGAGAATAATTATAATGATACATCACCCAATAGGTCAGGAGTTGGCAGCTTGATGCCCTCCAGACGCTCTGGGCTACCATTCTTCCCAGCTCAACCAGCATGGCCAATCAAGGATTGTGAGTGTTATAGCCCAAAGCATCTGGGGAGCACCAAGTTGCCTATTCCTGCCATAGGTAATACATATGGGACAGGGGTTTGTCCCTGTCCCGGTCCCATAGGGGAACCAACACTTGGAAGGCACTCTACCTTCCAAGATGAGGTAGGTGACGGACCACAATATCACTGGCTCAGCTATGCCACCCCCACTATGGAAATGCTATTCCTGGCACCAACTTTGATGCATTTTCAGCACGAGATGTGAAGACCTTTATTTACCTAGACTTTTAAAAATGTGTTATATATATATATATATATATATATATAGGGCTCAATCTGGGTCTTTCCTTTTATCTCAGCCACCTTTGCTTGAACTCTACGTTAGGTTGGGGGTTTTTTAATGACTATTTTTATGTATCATTAGCTTTCCCTTTTAATCTTATTAACCGCTTCAAGAGGTTTTGCCTGAAAAGAAGCATATAAATTCATTCATAAGCCAAAAATAAAAACCTCTCAGCAGCCTAAACACCAAGAGGCTAATATAGCCATAGCCCCTAATAGCCCCTTCATGCCAATTTCTTTATTATTATTTTCCCCGGCGGGGGCGTGTGTGGGACAAAAAGGAAGGAGACGGGCTATGGTTTCTCGGTGGCAAAGGCACTCTGCGTATGCCCAGAGGCCTTACAACCGTTGCTCACAGGCACAAGCCCCCATGCTCGACCCCTTGACACCGTTATGCTCCCCTTCACCCCCCACCCCCAGAAGCCGAACAAAAGCCCCCCAACCCACCCCGCGTCTAGTCTCGCTCACACCGGCTCTCGGCGGGTCGCTGCTCCTCAAGACACGTCAGCAACTCGGCAGCAGGGAAGAGGGAAAACCGGAACCGGAAAAGAGACCCGGGGCCGCCCACGCGCGTCAGAGGCGGGTTTCCCCCTCAAAGGGGACGGGGCCTTGATCGTCTCCGTACGATATTTCCGGCTCCCGTGTGAAGCGTTTCCAATCCCCTGAATGCGGGGCAAAGAGAGGAGAAGTAAAAGGAGAATCAAATGGTTTCAAAGTCAAAACAGGGCGGGCTCACAGGCGGCTTTTTGGTGCTTTGTTTCCAATAATCATCTCCCCCCTATATTTCTCAATATCTCTCAATATCTATCTCTCTATAGTTTTTTTAAAAAAGACATAGGGTGTCTCTTTTTCTAGCGGGGTTTAAATGCTTTTAAAAGCCACACAATATGGAAAGAGTTCAGCATCCTTTACCGGTTGAATATATACATATTCAACCGGTGTTGCTGAACTCTTTCGTATATATCTAGATATATTTTTAAAAGAAATAAATAGGGTGTATCTTTTTCTAGCGGGTTTTATATGCTTTTAAAAGCCACACAATATGGAAAGAGTTCAGCAACCTTTACCGGTAAAGGTTGCTGAACTCCTTCTATATATCTAGATATATTTTCAAAAGAAATACATAGGGTGTATCTTTTTCTAGCGGGTTTTATATGCTTTTAAAAGCCACACAATATGGAAAGAGTTCAGCAACCTTTACCGGTAAAGGTTGCTGAACTCTTTCGTATATATTAAAAAGAAATAAATAGGGTGTCTCTTTTTCTAGCGGGGTTTAAATGCTCTTAAAAGCCACACAATATGGAAAGAGTTCAGCATCCTTTACCGGTTGAATGTATACATATTCAACCGGTAAAGGTTGCTGAACTCTTTCTATATATCTAGATATATTTTAAAAAGAAATAAATAGGGTGTCTCTTTTTCTAGCGGGGTTTAAATGCTTTTAAAAGCCCCACGCTATGGAAAGAGTTCAGCATCCTTTACCGGTTGAATATATACATATTCAACCGGTAAAGGTTGCTGAACTCTTTCGTATATATTAAAAAGAAATAAATAGGGTGTCTCTTTTTCTAGCGGGGTTTATATGCTTTTAAAAGCCACACAATATGGAAAGAGTTCAGCATCCTTTACCGGTTGAATATATACATATACAACCGGTAAAGGTTGCTGAACTCTTTCGTATATATTAAAAAGAAATAAATAGGGTGTCTCTTTTTCTAGCGGGGTTTATATGCTTTTAAAAGCCCCACGCTATGGAAAGAGTTCAGCAACCTTTACCGGTTGGATTTCTGCATATCAGAGGACTTGCAGTCTCGCTTTTCTTGCAGTGCTTTGAAAGCGTCGCCTCTTTACCCGACACGAGGAGCGCAACTATAAGACTGCGTCTGTTTCGGAAACGCACCATTCTGGCATCCATCCTGCGCCCTTGAAAGGCATCAGGACAAGCACCAATTCAACAGGAGCAGCCGCCTTCCCCGGTACACCCATGGGAAGGGCTGCCCCAGTTGAATTTCTCCTGCCCAGTCGCGGCTACACGAACATCCTATAGTTTTCTCTATTATAAGCAGCTCTTATTTCGGATACTGAGAGGTTGGAGAAAGCAGCAAAAAAAAAAAAAACCCAGGAAATTTCCGAGGATAGACAGTGGGATTGTCACTCTTCCCTTTTTTTTTTTTAATCACTCTAGATATACCAGCCATCCTTCTCTCCAAGGCAAAAGGCACAAGGCGTCCATCGTAGAGACGGGACTGACCGACGCCACCCTGCCTCCATCATAGAGATAATCATTCATGAGCTCCTCTTGGGCAATGTCGACCATTAATTGAATAGTGGCAGTTCAGTCTTCGCACGACTCTCTCATCTTTGTCTAGCTCTATGCTTAGGCTGCTGTTCTATTGCTTTGCACAGACGAAGAGCCTATCTACACTACTGCTTTAAAACGGTTAATAATAATAATATTAATAATTTATTTCTTACCCGCCTCTCCGTTTGGAACAATATGATAAAATACATAAAACCGACCAAAACATGACACACATTATTAAAACTGCATTAAAACATCCTAAAAACATTCTAAAATTCCACTGGATATGCCCGCCGGAAGAGAACAGTCTTTATAGCTTTCTTAAATTCTAAAAGACTGTTAAGTTGACGAGTCTCCTCCGGCAGGTCATTCCACAGTCTGGGAGCGGCAGAAGAGAAAGTCCTCTGGGTAACGGTTGTCAGCCTAGTCTTGGCCGACTGCAGTAAGTTCTTCCCAGAGGACCTGAGCGTGCGGGGCGGATTGTATGGGAGAAGGTGATCCCGCAGGTAACCTGGACCCAAACCATGTAGGGCTTTGAAGGTAATAACCAACACTTTATACTTTGCCTGGAAACTAATTGGCAGCCAGTGGAGCGATTTTAAAGCTGGTGTGATATGGTCACCCCTAGGTGTACCGGTGACCAACCTGGCTGCCATATTTTGAACTAGTTGAAGTTTCCAGACTAGGCACAAAGGTAGCCCTATGTACAGCGCATTGCAGAAGTCAAGCCTCGAAGTTACCAGCGCGTGCACTACCATCTTTAGGTCTTCCAACTCTAGGAAGGGGCGCAGCTGGCGTATCAGCCGAAGCTGATAGTAGGCACTCCTGGCCGTCACATCTATCTGAGCTGTCATTTGGAGCGACGGATCCAGGAGCACCCCCAAGCTGCGAATACAGTCTTTCAGGGGGAGTGTAACCCCATCCAGAACTAGCTTTGCTTTCAATGATCGGGGACAGATCCAACTGGCCCTCTGCCTCTGTGCCCACTTCTGCCAAAAATAACTGCCTGCCTGCATCAGCCAGCCTGCCATCTGTGCCCGGGGATCATCTTCCTCCTCCTTCCATCTTCCTCCTCCATTACAAAATTTCATTACAAAATATTAGTCAGGACTAAGAAGCAAACTAATATTTGGAAGTTGCAGAGTTGCTGTACAAATATTTATTTAATATGCATAATATCGGTTGTATATTTTGCATTGAAATAATGTTTATTTAATGTGTATTACATCAATTGTATAGCTTGTAGCATCTATATTTGTTAAAATTAAAATGACACCAATTTATGTTTAATAATTGTATCAATTGTATACAAATTTTGGATGATCTATTAAGATAAATATACAAAGTTGTTTGAATAGAGAGGATCATTATTATACTAGTTTAGGTTATTGCTTTGCATGTCAGGACACGTGGTGCGTGTGGTCCTCCTCTAGTCCGTCCTGTTGCCTGAGCAAGGAATGCACAAACATTTCTCTTTTTTTCTCCCCACTCCTCCCTTTCAAAATACATATAAATGTATGTCTCAACGCAAGGTGTCTTTACTCTCTGCCAAGGAGTGGGATTTTATTTGTATTGGGGAATGTAGCCATGTGCAGAGGAGGAGGAGGTAGCTGCAGCAGACGCTCTTGCGCGCGAGTGTGTGAGTGTGAAAAGGTTCAGGAAAAGTCAAAGCCTATTTTGGAATCATGTTCTGAATCTTTAGTGAAAGAACTCTCACTTCAATTAACAAAATAAGCCTCGAAATGTGGGTTCCTTTTTCCAGCATTTGAAATGCCGTTATAAACATATTTTGTACCAATTTGTATCTATAGGTACAAGTATAGGAAATCATTATTTTAATATAAATGGAAATGCAGGACGCCTCACCACAGTGTTGATTGCTGTGGCCAGATGACCTGTGTGCCTTGTTGAGTCTGCCGTTCAGGTGGTGCTGATGAGCAACTTGAAGGCCCAGCTTTTCCTTCTGATGATTCTTTGAGCTCCATCACACCAGTGGTTTAACACACTCTCACCACGTCTGGTATCTGGTTTTGCAGCGCGGTTCTCACATGACGTTGTCCCTGTCCTGCACCCATCTCTCCTCTTTTGTCTTGCATATTACTTTGGTGCGGGAAAAGTCCGGATTATTTTTCCCAAGCGGATTTTAATGAGCCCTTAAGCCTCAGTGTAGTGCTGTCCTCTCGCTTTTTCCTTTGTTGGGTGTGTGTGCTTTGAATGAAGTCTTGTGATGAAAGGGGAAGGTGGGGCAGTTCTGCTTCTCCAGCACTCCATCTCGAACTAAGGGACTTGTGCTTATTCGATTGAATAGACGTTTTACTGCTCCAACCCCACCCTTGATGCCTGCAGAAACAGAGCCCAGCAGATGAAATGTTAAGTAAGTAAATCGTTAGACAACAAAGCCAGAGCGAGGGGGGGGAAAGGAGGCCACGCCCATCAGAGTACCACAACCAATGAACTGGAGGTGGAAGGAGAAGGGGCGGGGTGAAGTGGAGTGGAGGTGCAAACAAGCGAAAGGGAGGTTTTACAGTGAAGTGCAATACCACAAACTCACGTGAAAGGGACCATTAGCTTGACGCGCTTATGAAGCGGAGGTAAAAAAAAAAAACTGCGGAGGCAAATCAGGGGGGAAACATAGGTATGATGGAGCCCTTTATCTTTAAACCAGACTCGGACTGGACGGCCCTTCAAATAGAGGATGCCTTCAAAACAGAGCCCAGTCCTCTGGCAGCTCTTCAAATAGAGGACTGTCCTCTGTAAAGTAGGGAACAATGGCCACCCTGTGAGTTCAGGAGGACTAACTTCCATTAGGTTAGGCTCCCCAAATGGGATTAAACTGCAAGCTGTCCAGGGACTCTTCCTCACCCTAATAACAGTTCAACAGAAATTCTGTCTACAAGGACAGGCACATTGCTTTAAATCCCTATCTAGCAGCGTTTTCCCGTCTTCTTTCTTGTCAGTTTTACCCTAGAGTCAGTGCAAGAGACCCAATACAGATCTTAAAAGCCCCCTGCACCCTGTCATGGAAATGACCGAACCAGAAATGGAACAAATTCCAGACAGGCAAGAATCCCAATACGAAAACTTTATTCAGGAAAGCTATGTACATAGGAGACAGACAGCCCCAGTGAAGGAAATCAGGCTCTCTGCTTTCTATAGGCATCCAGCCACCTCTTATACTGTCAAAATTCTTTGAAGCGTTCATTCTTCTCCTTTCCGCTTTGGTCACATTCCAATAATGGTACAACTCAACTATTTCTCTAACATGAACAATATAATAGCAATAATCCGGCGCCAGAAAAACTCCTTGGCCTTTGATAAGAGCTATCAAGGAACCTCTATACATACAAGTTGACTCGAAAACCGTAATTTCTCTTGTCAGGGGTAAAGCAAATGTTTAGAGGAAGGAAGGGGCATGAGTCTTTCCTGCCTCTGCGGTCTGGAGCGTAGGTTATGAATGTCAGAGTTCACTTGCCTCTTTAGCCTTCTGGCAAGAAGGGAGGGGGAAACAGAGTGATTTGGCTCTCCTGGCTAATGTATCTGTCATCAGGAGAGGTGTCAATGCCTTTTGTGTGCTTGGTGCTTTTCTTCTTGAGAACTGGGCCCTTGCCAATTCTTTTGATTTTTCTTCATCAACCCACATACCTCACCACGGCCCTGATCTGGGGTCCCTATGCCTACGCTAAGTGAAAATGAAGATGAAAAAAAAATATGTATCTGCTAGATATGGATTGAAAGTAATGCCTATTTTGGTCACATTCACCCTCTTTGCAAGGCAGAATTAAAATAAATATAGTTTCACAATCATTTCTCACATGTAGTTTCCATTACTAATGATGAAATATTTAGAAATGCAAGTTAGAGAGAGAGAGAGAGAGAGAGAGAGAAGGTTGTGCATGGTGTAAAATCCAGAATTGATATCCCAAATCAACAGTATCATTTTGGGTTTTTAAAAAATAGTTTGGAAACCATATGTTATTTTATAGTGCCATGGGCATCATAATAATACAGTGTACTTACTGTGAATTATGATCTCACTACTTATGTTTTAGGCTTCTTATTTCGTAGAACACACTGCCTTCCTTTTATTTACAAGTGGTACTATTTGCAACAATTATCCAATAGTCAGTTCGATGCAATGGATACAATTTATTTTTTCATCCATTACATTTATATCCTGCTTCCCTAGTGTTCGCATATTTCTGCACTTGGAAAGCTAACAAGTCAGGGAGAAGGTTTCTAGTTTACTTTCTCCCTGGCATCTGGTTTTCTGTGTGGAGGGAATATTTATTTATTTTGTATGGAGGAGGAGTATTCCGTTTTGTGAGCCCCCCCACTTATAGTCAGATTCAATTTGCCCATAAGATAAATAATGCCAGGACTCTGCCTGATGGGAACCTTGCAGCCAAAAATATCAGAAGCGATATGCAAGAATACGATTGCAGCACTCTGGATAGTTTCACTGCATTTAACAGCACTCACATTTTCTTGGTGGGCAGCTAAATAAATGCTTCAAACGTGAAACAACTTTAGGCTAAAATATGCTACCCAATTAGCAGGTTGATTATTATTATTATTATTAATCTTTGAAACAGACACTATTGCCCCAATTATACTACGCCAAGGTCACACATTGCACAATAGTCTTATTGTTCCCCAATCTAGTGTTCAAGTCTACTACTCTTCTTACAGTGCCCATCTGTCAATCTCCAGCAGAACTGTTAATAACACTACACATGTTTTGTAAGAGTATGTACCATGTACCAAAAACATAGACATACCAGCTTCTGGGTGAGAAACCATGATGTTTCATGGTTTTCAAGCAGTCTAAATCTCCTGCCACGTATCCCATTTAAACTTAGTGAAAAAAGAAGAGAAACGTCATTGTTTGTTGGCATTGTACTACTTAAGAACTTACCTCAGGATTCTGTTGATGATGTGATCGGTGACATCACAAAATCTTCCTTTGTTGGTGGGGCTCTTGGGCTGAGTTTTAGCACATTAAGTGGTAGTAAGTAGTAGATATAGAAGTAGGGCCATGGCAGAGAGGAATTATGAGGGCCATTTTTCATCAGGCCTCTCATTAGCGTAACAACTAAACCCTCTCTTAAGTTAATTTCCTTACATTCTTCCTTCCCTGTAACTGTCTCCTGCACCAGCTCATCCTTTTTCCTCATCATGGAACCAAAGAACGTTCTCAGTGACTTGCCAGACCAGGGTAAGACTGATCTCCACTGTGCAAATTCTGAAGATAGACTCTTCCTTCGGGAGTCATTAGAAAACTTAAATGATTCCTTATCAGTGACTCTGAACAATGTCTGTGTAGGTGAGGCTGGTGATAAGCTTCTGGAAGATCTAAGCCAAATGAACAGTTTGGAAACATGTAGTGAAGAAGTGATGGAACAACATCAGAATGACGTTCAAGAAGTGGGATACAGAAGCCTGCAAGAAACTGATGAGATGAGGAATCAAATCAAGAAACAGAACAAAGAGGCTTTTGAAGCCCTGGCCAAAGGTGAACTTCAAAAAGCAATTGATTTGTTCACCAAAGAGATTGAGCTGAATCCACATATCCCCAGTTCCTACATGAACCGTGCCAATGTCTTTATGCTGTTGCAGGATCCAAATTCTGCCATTAAAGACTGTGACATTGCCATTGAACTGAATCCCAAATCTGCAGAGCCATTCAAATTGCGAGGGAAAGCATTCAAGAATTTGGGGCATTTAAAAGAGGCAGCCTGTGACCTTGCTTTTGCTTCCAGATTAGAATACGATGAAGAGGCCAATGCTGTGTTAAAGAGATTGAAGTTAGGGTTTCAGAGGATTTCCGAAAGGCAGACAAAGTGTGCCCTAAGACATAAGGAAACTGAGATAATGGAGAAGTTTAAGAATGCACAGACGTCTTTAGGGGATCAGAGAGAGAAAGACTCCAGCACACAATCGGAGAATGAAGAAGCAAAACATAAAGAGGTGGAAGAGATCAAGCTAGATCATGATGAGGATTTCCAAGAGACGACAGAAGAACATGCGGAGACAGCTGATATGTGGAAGCAGGCAAGTGGCAAAAAGAAGGAAGGCTTTGCTGCAGTGGAGAAAGGTGAATTAGAAAGAGCCATTGACTTATTCACTGAAGCTATCGAATTAAACCCCCAGTGTACCAGCTTGTACGTTAGCCGAGCCAGTGCCTTTCTGAAGCTGCACATGCCAAATGCTGCCATAAGTGATTGCAATCAAGCCATTAAAATAAACCCTGATGTAGCATTACCATACAAGTGGCGCGGGAGAGCATTCTATCAACTGGGTTACTGGCAGGAGGCTGCTAAAGATCTTGATTTGGCCTGTCAGTTGGATTATGATGAACGCACCTATGCCATGCTGATGGAGGTAGAAGTACAGGCTCAGAAAACCATGAAACGTTGGGGAACACTTGAGGAAAACTGTAATGCAGGAGAATGTAAGGAGAAAATGGATAGGATGAAGGAAGCTCCTGTGGTCCAGGGGAGAATGCAGACAAAGATACACCAGAAGAAACCTGAAACTCAAGAAACTGTTTCAGAAGAACAGCAGAGAAGTAAATATAAAATCTCTAAAGAAAAGAAAGTTCCATATAATCATTCCCCAAAGCACAACACATTTCCTCTTTGTTTTCAAGGGGAACAAGGCAAAGCTTATCCTATGTATGCTGCAGAACAGGAAAGAGATCCTCTAATAGCTCATGAAAAACATGAAACATCTAAAATGCTGGAACCGGAGACTCAGGAAGCAGCAAAGAGAGAGCAAAAATGCATTACTAGATCAGACAGTGAGGAAAGTGAATTGGAATTTGATACTGAAGAGGTGATTGAGCCAGATGAAGATGTTCCTCAAGAGATGGGAGATGAAAGCTTGAAGGTGACAGATGAAATGCAGAAACAGGCAAATGAAAAGAAGAGAGCAGCCTTTGATGCAGTCAATAAAGGTGAACTTTTCAGTGCTTTAGACCTGTTCACTGAAGCAATTAAGCTCAATCCACACCTTACCATCTTATATGCAAACCGAGCCAGGGTCTATCTAAAGCTTCAGAAGCCTCATGCTGCAATCAGGGACTGTGATAAAGCCATACAAATCAACCCTGATTCTGCGCAACCCTATAAGTGGAGAGGGAAAGCACTGCAGCTCCTTGGTTACTGGCAGAAGGCTGCTAAAGACCTTTCCTTGGCCTGCCAATTGGATTATGATGAAGTATCCTATGCCATGTTGAAGGAGGTACAACCAAAGGCTCAGAAAATTGCCAAATGCTTGAGGAAGCGTGAGCAGAAACATGAGGAAAAGATGTATAAGGAGCTATTAGATAGAATTCAGAAAGTGTGTGAGAAGTGTGAAGGACCTCAAACTATCCAAGTGGAGTTTGAAAGAGAGCACAAGGGAGCCATGGAAGATCAGAGGGAAGCTTGGGAGCGAACTATGAAGGAACAACAGAGAGTTGGCCAAACAATGCTGGGAAAGCAAGACGGCACGCCCTGGGAGGAACTGGAGAGAGATCTGAAGGAAAGAATAAGGAAACAATACAGAAACAATACAGAGAAGGAGACTGGGGGACAAAAAAACTTCCAGCAGAAGTTACTGGAAGAAAAAGAGAGTCTTCAACAGAAGGAACTGAATTACCAGGGAATAGTCCACCAGAAAGAGCTGGAGGAACAGTTGAAAGCTCTTCAGCAGGAACTGGAAGATAAAATGAGATCTTATCAAGAAGACCTGGATGAAGACGAGAATGCTTGGCAGAGATTACTAGAAGAGCAGGAAAAATCACAGCAGAAGGTACTCTATGAACAAGGAAGAGCTTACAAAATAATCCTAGAAGAACAACAGAGAGCCCAAAAGGAGGCTCTGGAGGAACTTGCAAGAATTCAGCAAGAGGCTCTGGATGAATTGGCCAGAGCTCAAAAGAAAGCAATGGGGGAACAGGAGAAGGCTCAGCAGCAAGCCCTGCAGGAACATGAGAGGGTTCAGAAAGCTTTGGAAGCTTTAGAAAGAGCTCATAAACAGGCCTTGGAGGAACAGAAGAAAGCCCAGGTGGCTGCCATGGAAGAACAGGAGCAAGCACAGAAAAAATCTCTAGAAGAAAAGAAGATGGCTGAAGCAGCCTTGGAAGAACTCTTAAGATTTCAGAGACAAGTTCAAGAAGAGCAGCAGGGGGCTGAGAAGAAAGCAATGGAAGAAAGAGAGAATGCTCAGCAAACCCTAGGAGAATTAGAGATTGCTCAGAGGAAGTCCATGGAAAGAGCTCTGGAAGCTCTGGAGACAGCTCATAAACAGGCCTGGGAGGAGCAGAGGGCAGCCATGGAAGAACAGAAGCAAGCACAGACAAATTCTCTAGGAGAAAAGAAGATGGTTGAGGCAGCCTTGGAGGAACTCCTACAGACTCAGAGAAAGGTCCAAGAAGAACAGGAAAAGGCCAAGAAGAAAGCAATGAGAGAAAGAGAAATACTTAAGGAACTAGAAAAATTAGAGACTGCACAGAAGAAAGTGATGGAGGAACAGGAAAGAGCTCAGAAAGCTCTGGATGCTCTGGAAAGAGCTCGTAAAGAGGCTATGGAGGAACAGAAGAAAGCTCAGGTGGCTGCCTTGGAAGAACAGGAGCAAGCACAGAAAAAATCTCAAGAAGAAAAGAAGATGGCTGAAGCAGCCTTGGAGGAACTCCTAAAGACCCAGAGAAAGATCCAAGAAGAACAGGAAAGAGCTGAGAAAAAGGCAATGAGAGAAAGAGAAATACTTCAGAAGGAAGTAGAAAAATTAGAGATTGCACAGAAGAAAGCGATGGAGGAACAGGAAAGAGCTCAGAAAGCTGTAGAGGCTCTAGAAAAGGTTCATAAACAAGCACTGGAAGAAAAGAAGAAAGTTCAGATGTCTGCCATGAAAGAACAGGAGCAAGCACAGAAAAAATCTCTAGAAGAAAAGAAGATGTCTGAGTCAGCTTTGGAAGAACTCCTAAAGACTCAGATAAAGGTCCAAGAAGACCAGAAAAGGTCTGAGAAGAAGGCAATGAGAGAAAGAGAAATACTTCAGAAGGAACTAGAAAAATTTGAGATTGCTCAGAAGGCGGCCCTGGACGAACAGGAGAGAGCTCAGAAAGCTCTGGAAGCTCTGGAAAGAGCTCATAAACAGGCTATGGAAGAACAGAAGAAAGCTCGGGTAGCTGCCTTGGAAGAACAGGAGCAAGCACAGAAAAAGTCTCAAGAAGAAAAGAAAAAGGCCGAAGCAGCCCTGGAAGAGCTCCTGAGAAAGGTCCAAGAAGAACAGGAAGCAGCTGAGATGAAAGCAATGGAAGAAAGAGCAATCGCTCAGAAGACCCTAAAAGAATTAGACATTGCTAAGAAGAAGGCCCTGGAGGATTTGGAGAAAGCTGAACGTAAGGCCAAGGAGGAACAAGAAAGTACCATGAAAGCTCTGTACACCCTGGAGAGAGCTCATAAGCAGGCATTGGAGGAAGAAGAAGAAATACAGAAAAGATCTCTGGAAGAAAAGAAGATGGCTGAGTATGCCCTGGAAGAACTTGCAAGGGCTCAGATAAAGTTCAAAGAAGATCAAGAAAGGGCTGAGAAGAAAGCAATGAAAGAAAGAGAAAGCATTCAAAAGTCCCTTGAGGAATTAGAGATTGATCAGAAGAGGGCCTTGAAAGAACAGGAAAGATCTCAGAAAGCTCTGGAAGCTCTAGCAAAAGCTCATAAACAGGCTCTGGAGGAACAGACAAATGCTCAGATGGCTGCCATGGAAGAACAAGAGCAAGCACAGAAAAAATCTCTAGAAGAAAAGAAAATGGCCAAGGCAACCTTGGAAGAACTCTTAAAAACTCAGAGAAAAGTCCAAGAAGAACAAGAAAAGGCTGAGAAGAAAGCAAGGAAAGAAAGAGAGAGAACTCAAAAATCCCTCGAAGAATTACAGATGGCTCAGAAGAAGACCCTGGAGGAACAAGAAAGAGCACAAAAAGCTCTGGATGCTTTGGAAAAAGCTCATAAGCAGGCATTAGAGGAACAGAAAACATCATGGAAAAAATCTCTAGAAGAAAAGAGGATTGCTGAGACTGCCCTGGAAGAACTCGCAAGGGCTCAGATAAAGTTCAAAGAAGATCAAGAAAGAGCTGAGAAGAAAGCAATGAAAGAAAGAGAGAGGACTCAGATGTCCCTCAAAGAATTAGAGATTGTTCAGAAGAAGGCCCTGGAGGAACAGGAAAGGGCTCAGAAAGCTCTGGAAGCTCTAGAAAGAGCTCATAAACAGGCCATGGAGGAACAGAAGGAAGCTCAGATGGCTGCCATGAAAGAACAGAAAAAATCTCAAGAAGAAAAGAAGATGGCCGAGGCAACCTTGGAAGAACTCTTAAAGACTCAGAGAAAGGTCCAGGAAGAGCAGGAAAGGGCTGAGAAGAAAGCAGTGGGAGAAAGAAAGAGAGCTCAAAAGTCCTTTGAAGAATTAGGGATTGCTCAAAAGAAGGCCCAGGAGGACTTAGAGACAGCTCATAAAAAGGCCATGGAGGAAAATGAAAGAACTCAGCAGCAGGCCCTAGAAGAACAAAGGAAAGCCCGCCTTGCTATGGAAGACCTGGAGAGAGCAAAAGCTAGGGCCATAGAGGATCAGCAAAGAATTCAGAAGGTGGCCTTTGAAGAACAGCAGAAGAATAAGAAGATGCTTACTGAACTGGACGGAACACGAAGAAAGGCCTTGGAGGAACAAGAAAGAGTACAGAGGAAGGCTCTTGATGAACAAGTGAGAGCTCATCATGCTATAGAGGAACTGGCCAAGGTTCAGAGAACAGCTGTCGAGGAACAAGAAAAAGCTCGGAAGATAGCTTTAGCAGAACAGCAGAAAGCTGAGATGATGATTAAGGACCTAGAGGAAAGACAGAGGAAAGCTTTGGATGAACAGGAAAAAATACAGCTGAAGGCACTTGAGCAACAAAAGAAAGCTCACCTTGCTGTGGAGGAATTTGCAAAGGCTCAAAAGGCAGCTCTGGAGGAACAAGGAAAGGCAGAGAAGATGGCCTTAGAAGAACAGAAGAGAGCACATCAAGCCATGGGAGAACTGGAGAGAGCAAAAAAACAGGCCTTGGAAGAAATAGAAAGAGCACAGAACAAAAATCCAGCACAAATCCAGGAGCCTGTTCTTAAAAAGATTAATGAAGCATGCAAGACAATACTAAAAATAGGTGCTAATGAACCAGACATTGCTCAAAAGAAAGAGCAGGGCATCGTTCATAAAACACTCTGTGCTGAGCAAGGAAAGACTCCCAAAGACCTGGAACAGAGAGAACAGCCTCAATCTCAGAAAATCACAGGAAATGACAAGAGTTCCCGAAAACACTCGGTTTTGGACTTTTTCCCAAATTAGTAAATTTCAGAATTCTGATCCTCTGTGAGGGTTAGAAGATGAGCTGAACTTGAAGGTCATCTGCAGGTATTGTGTACATGAAAGTAAAACTGGGAAGGAAGGAATACGAAGAGAAATGTTTCTATTTTTAAAGGGCTTTCCATATAAAGAGTATCCCCCCTTTAGGACTGAAATAGCGCTACCCACACAACATTGGGCCCTTACACAAATATTCCTAAACACATACCGTGTTTTTTTCCCTTGACATGTCATCGGGAGTGCCTCAGGGCTCACTCAGTGGACAGGAAAGGAGAAGTAAAACCACCATTGGTTACCTGCTGCACCATCAATACAAATATAAAATGGTGAGCACCTGACCTCCCCTCCCACCCCCATCCCAAAATATTTGACAGATCCTTAGCAAATTTGGAATTGGCCGGATGTTTTAAACCAGGAGTGCAGAACCTGAGACACAGGACCCAAATCTGGGCCTCCTGGGGTCCCAGGCTGACCCTCTGGGGTTCCTCAGAACACCTTGCCTCCTTCCTCTTTCCCCCAACTCCTGAGCATTTACTGATTTCCTGGCTTTTGTGCAGTTTTCCCCCATTCTGAAAGGTGTGAAAAGCGCTTTAAGGTAAAATATCCTGGCATTTTTGGTCCCTCACCTTTAGCCTTTGGTCCCGCCCACCACTGGAATGCAGCCCCCAATACCATATCTGAAATGGAATTTGGACCTCAGGCTGAAGGAGGTTCTGCACCCCTGTTTTGAATATTGACTGCCCATTTATATATATATATATATATATATATATATATATATATATATAATAGACTTTTCCCCCCTATTCAAATGAGTTACATATTTCTCCACCACCATCACCACCACCAACAGGTGTGGATGTGAATGAACAGGATACTCAAGGCAAAATCTGGAAATTGATGAAATAAAATGACTGGCTTTTTAGTTTGGGTACTTTCAAATTTCATGCCAATTTAATCCAAATGCCAAACATTTCTTTGTTGTTGTTTTTTAAAAATCAATTAGAAATCCCATTATTCTAATGAGGCCTATGGAAAATAATTAGTCTCTTTCCTTTGGTCCTTCCTTCAATCTAGGTGGGTGAGAAATTCATGAAGGCCTGATTAATCTCCCATTTATAATGTCAATATTGTTCCCATGGTGACAAGAGATGTGTTTTGATATATTTTTCCCAAAAGCAGAAGTCAGAGGAACAGTAATCTCCAGTGGTTTGGGACTTCAATTCCCAGAAGCCCCTACCAAAATGGCCAATGGTCAGGAATGCTGGGAGTTGATGTCCAAGCCATCATCTGGAGATCTACTTTCTGCTCCCCGCTCCCTGTTGCTTTAGGGGAATGGAGTCATGGAGAAACTCCTTTGGAAACAGCAACGTCGCAGAACAGATGTAGTGTTGACATCAACAAATTTCCACAGAAGTTAGGAGATAATCCATTTGGAACAGGTTTCTGATTCCCAGGCTACGAACATAGGGTGCTTCCATGATACTTTTGTTCTTTGCCTCATTCGTGGCATTTTACAGGGCGTTCGGATTATGTTGTTGTAACACTCCCACATTTCCCCACGTTCCATCTGTGTTCTTTCCACTGAAAATCCACCATGGAGGGAACGATGGGTTAGGGCCACAATGCCGTCAACTGTTAGCACTAGGAAGCCTTGTGCCTGGAAGCACCCATATGAAATAAAAAGACTAGGGTGACCATATGAAAAGGAGGACAGGGCTCCTGCATCTTTAACAGTTGTACAGAAAAGGGAATTTCCGCCGGTGTCATTTGTATGCATGCAGCACCTGGTGAAATTCCCTCTTCATCACAACAGTTAAAACTGAAGGAGCTTTAACTGTTGTGATGAAGAGGGAATTGCACCAGGTGCTGCATGTGTAAAAATGTCCTCCTTTTCATATGGTCACTCTAGCTAAGGCTTATCTCTCCACTTCAGTGTTCCTCATCTGTAAAAGAGGAGTACTAATAGGTTGGTTTTGGCCAGGTCTTTCTTTAGCACTGCTGGCCACTTCAACAGTTTTGTGTTAGGATCCCTCACATGTAGATTAGTATATATCTCAATGTGCATTTAGGGTGACCATATGAAAAGGAGGACAGGGCTCCTATACCTTCAACAGTTGTATTGAAAAGGGAATTTCACCAAGTGCTGCATGCATACAAATGACACCTGTTGAAATTCCCTTTTCTGTACAACTGTTAAAGATACAGGAGCCCTGTCCTCCTTTTCATAGGGTCAGCCTAAAAAAGACAAAGTCTCTGGATGATGAAAAAATATGTCATTTTATTCCAAGGAGTAGCCCTACACAGTTTGGGCCTGAATAATATACATGGGCCTTCTTCAGAGGCCAGTATTTCTAAAAGTTCCTGCAGAGATCTCTCAAAAATAAATAATCAACTGTGGGGTGGATTAGGATCAGCGCTGAGTTGACTATGGCAGCATTCAGACGACATGATAGTCAATACAACTGACAATTGTTCCCCCACCCCCCCAGTTGCTTAATGTGTCGTACGAATTCAGCCAGTAAAATGGCGGCCGATCCAAAAATTTACGATTTTTGGGTCGGGATCGGACTCGATCCGGTCCGGGGGGGCTCCGATTTTGTCCGAACCGGTCCGGGACAAAATTGGAGGTCCCGATCCGGGTCCCGATCCGATCCGGGGGGTCCGTGCACACCCCTAATAGAAAGGCTGACCCTCATTTTGAGTAGAGCCCTGATCCCTTCAAATTCAGGTTTGGCTCAAAATGGGGTTTGCCCTGCTGTTAGCAGCTCTCCTTGCCAATTCATCCCTTCCCTTGCAAAAATAGAACAACAAAAGGTATATTTTGGCTTCAACCTCTTACTGCCAGGGACTAAGTCTTAGAAATGGCCTTTTGACCTTTTAGAATCTGGTTAAAACTGCAGAAAAGCCGGGAAGCCACCAAATGATTGCTCATCAGGAAAGGGGTGGGGCCAAGGGAAGGGGGCATGGTCATCTTGGGAACCATGGATATTCACATTGGGACCTCATGAAGGCCAGCATTGCCCCCTCCCAGGCCTCAACTTCTGCATCCCTACTCCAGAGAAAGGAGATGCACTTCTAGCCTAAGCTTAACCGCATGGGTCATAGTATCACAAAATTAATATGAGTTGGAAGGGGCCTATAAGGCCATCAAGTCCAACCCCCTGATGTATCCACCTTAAAGCATCCCTGACAGATGGCTGCCCAGCTGCCTCTTTAAGGCCTGTAGTGTGGGAGAGCCCACGATCTCCCTAGGTAGTTGGTTCCATTGTCGTATTGCTCTAACAGTCAGGAGGTTTTTCCTGATGTTCAGCCGGAATCTGGCTTCCTGTAACTTGAGCCCATTATTCCGTGTCCTGCACTCTGATATGATCGAGAAGAGATCCTGCCCCACCCCCCGTGTGACAACTTTTCAAGTATTTGAAGAGTGCTATCATGTCTCCCATCAGTCTTCTCTTCTCCGGGCTAAACATGCCCAGTTCTTTCAGTCTCTCCTCATTGGACTTTGTTTTCAGACCCCTGATCATCCTCATTGCCCTCCTCCGTACCCCTGCCAGCTTGTCTGCATCCTTCTTGAAGTGTGGTACCAAGAACTGGATGCAATACTCAAGATGAGGCAGTACCTTGCACGATTTGGAAGCTATACTTCTATTAATGCAGCCCAAAATAGCATCCATCATTATGTTGTTTTGTTCTTTTCTGAAATCTAAATTGAATCAGGAAACAAACAACAATCATATGCAATGCTCCATAGGACTTAAAATCAACCACAACCCTTCACCTGATAATATACTATCGTTGTGTTTTCTCAATAATTAGATATTTGGAGCAGACTTTTTCCAGTATTAGTATCTATTATCTTTAAGTTCCTGTATTATGGACTGGACTTACCTTGTACACTTTATGCATTATGAACAGCTGCTCTTCCTGGATAGAAACTGGCAACCATTTCTCATTGCTCACAATGCCTGAGGTTAGGGAGGCATTCCCCTCATTAGCTAAACTGTGGTTTTGGAAAGAAAGCTGCACTGTATTTATACCCTTGATCTTCCAAATATCGGCTCTAGGTGGCACCGTAGTCCAGTTGTCTGCAAATCAACAACAACAGTGTTTCCTTCAACCTCCATAAGATTTTTACAGAAGTAATTTTCATTTTACCAACTATTAAAAGCAGATTGGAATTGTTTGTTGTTATGAACTGGTCTTTCTAGAGTGCAAAATGTGGTGAACATACATTCCTCGCCTACGTTGTTGGTCCTTCCCGGACCCAAACTGTGCTTTGGCAATGGGTTGAGCCTGTGGTGGCCAGGTGTCTGCTTTTACTGTCCTCTATTTGAAGGCATCCTCTGTATGAAGGGCTGTCCTGCCCAAGCCTGGTTTAAAGATACCATCCACAGTTAGCCCCTGAACAGCAGTTTGAAAAACAACAACCACATAGGTTATCTGAACACAACCTTCTACACTAGAGTGAGTTGTATTGTATTTCACTTTAAATTATCATTATGTCTAAATTTGCAACTATATATAAACTAGCATATGCAAATTTACGTGAATTGCAGCCCTCTGTCTTTTTTGGGTTATGTATTTCCTTTTCTGATGATTCACAAGTCCCCGAATTGTCCATCCACAGCTCCAATTGGCGTATGCCTATTCTAGAGTAAAAATGGTATGGGTGGGAGACATAGCTGCTACATAAGGATTTAAAGCAGGGATGGGCAACTTGTGGCCCTCCAGATGTTTTGGCCTACAGCTCCCATCAGCCCAAGCCAGCATAGTCAATGGTGAGGGATCATGGGAGTTGTAGCACCTTAACATCTGGAGGGCAAACAAGTTGCCAGCCCCTGAAAGTAATGTCTGTTTTTGCCCTGGGGGAGAAGACAAACTGGCAAAGGAGCATCCCACAGGTGGATCATCATGGCTATAAATAGCCACAGAACATATAATAAGGGTATTCCCCATTTAAGGAGCTTGGGATGAATTTCACATTCCCCACCCACCCCCTCCTACTTAGCCCCCAATGTTTTTCAGAATGATTCTTCAAACTATCCTTGAACTAAATTTTGGGCTCTTCTAAAGCTTCCTTAGTTTCACGCTTTGATTTCTCAAAGTTCCAATCAAATCCAATCTCATAGAATCATAGAATAGTAGAGTTGGAAGGGGCCCATAAGGCCATCGAGTCCAACTCCCTGCTCAATGCAGGAATCCACCTTAAAGTATACGTGAAAGATGGCTGTCCAGTTGCATCTTGAATGCCTCTAGTGTGGGAGAGCCCACCACCTCCCTAGGCAATTGGTTCCCTTGTCATATTGCTCTAACAGTCAGGAAGTTTTTCCTGATGTCCAACCGGAATCTGGCTTCCTGTAACTTGAGCCCATTATTCTGTATCCTGCACTCTGGGTTGATCAAAACGAGATCCTGGCCCTCCTCTGTGTGACAACCTTTCAAGTATTTGAAAAGTGCTATCATGTCTCCCCTCAATCTTCTCTTCTCCAGGCTAAACATGCCCAGTTCTTTCAATCTCTCCTCATAGGGCTTTGTTTCCAGACCCCTGATCATCCTTGTTGCCCTCCTCTGAACACGCTCCAGATTGTCTGCATCCATCTTGAAGTGTGGTGCCCAGAACTGGACGCAATACTCAAGATGGGGCCATTACTTTCCCCAGTCTTGCAAACCCTTTTTCCTAATTGCTGGACTGTTCTGATTTCATTCTGTCATCTTGTCACCACAGTCCAGACCTGCAGGGTTCCTTAGTCTGTGCTGATTCTGGCCAATTTACGTAGCTGAAATGGACAAGCGTGGGCTGTGAATTCTGCTCAGCTGGAGTGTCGCACTCACTGCAGGCTACCCTGGGTACAAAGGTAATTCCCACGCTCCCTGTGGTCCACTAGAGTGCTGAACCAGGAGCACAGGAAAGCAGCCAATGTCTGCACTGGCCTCCCAATACCATTACAGATGTTTCTGAATACAAAACATATAAAATTAAATACGGATCAGTAATTCTCAATTCTGGAAGTGAGCCTTTTTCTGCATTTCCAGCATTTAAAGGCAACTGTGTTCTAAATCATGAAAGAATTCACCGCTTTCTGATGTTTAAAGCTTTAGCCTTGAAATCTGGATGAGAATTTCAGTATTGTGTAAATGGAGTTAGTTGCTATGGCTTCTTATTAAAGCTTTTATGCTGGGGCCAGCTGTTTCCTCATTTTTACAAGATTGTAAAAATGCTTTTTTAAAAAAAAGATGTGCAGTGTCTTTGTACTGAACTACTGGGGCTGCAGTCCTTTGCCCACTTACTAGGGAGTAAGTCCTATTGCACTTAATGAAGCTTAGATCTGAGTAGACATGTAGATGTTTTTACTGTGAATGTTTCAGAATGAAGCTACCTAATTCTCAGCTGAAGCCTACAGTAAATGGATCAAGCTTTGGAAACACATACCATTTGTTTTATATTTTATATTTATATTTGTTTTATATTTTATATTTATATTTATGTTTAATTTATATTTATTTATTTATTACATTTTTATACTGCCCATTAGCTGAGGCTTTCTGGGCAGTGCACAGCTAAAACCATAAAACACAACAGTGTCAGATAAATTTAAAATATTAAAAGTTTAAAAAGGTGATATAAAAGCAACTTAAGTTAAAATCCAGGGAAAACCTGTGTAAAAACTTATATTTTCAGGAGGCGTTTAAAAGATGTTACATTTTCCGCCTCCCAAACCGCACGAGGGAGGGTTTTCCAGAGGGTGGGGGCCGCTTCAGAGAAGGCCCTCCGTTCATCTAGAGCTACAGTCCAATATATTGCTAGGTACACATAAGTCCACTTGTAAATCCAATCAATGGGCAAGAATACCAATGTAATGAATTGTGGCCAATTATAACAGTATGTTGTAACTGCAACTCCCATCATATTTAAGGTTATTGCACTCTCGTAGTCTATCCTTTCCGCTTTTTGTGCTATGGACTCACATGACGTCATCATCATTCCCTACTCATGGTTGTTTACGGGTTCTTTAGATGATGATGTGACTCTCCAGTTTCATTTCTGTTTGTAAACAGTACTTACATGAGTATTTTTTTACAGCAGGGAAAATGAGGTATTTTTGATGAAGAAAGAAAATGCTGTTTCCACTTCTGTATTCGTGCTCTACCACACTGCCACCTAGAGGTTATGTAGTGGGAAAACAGGAAGGAAATACTCTTCATGTAGTGCTCGGATAGCAGGTCTGTGACAAGACCGAAAGAAGATGCAGTGGACTAGCAGCCTTGTGTAGAAAAGCCCCAATTCAAACATACCTGGAAATAAGTCTCATTGAACCTAGTGGGACTTACTTCTGAGTAGACATGCATATATTGCACTATAAAAGTACAATCCTGTACATTATTACTTGGCAGTAGGTCCCACTGAACACAATGGGATTTATTTCTGAGTCAGCATACATAGGAGTGCACACAAAAGCTATTTCTCATTTTTAGAAAGAAAGGCCAACTTGAATCTTCCTCTATTCTTTCTGTATTATGCTAACAGACTACAACCAAATGAACAGCAGTGAACAAGCATGCCTTTGATTCTCAGCCCACCAATTAATTTCCCCCTCTTGAATTAAAATGGCCTCTGCCAATTAATCAAGTAAAGCTTTCGTTGATTAATCTTCTAATTAAACCAATTCAAACCTGCAAGCTGAAGAAAGCTTGGAGCAATCATTTCTATGGTAATGACTGAAGTGCTTTTTTTTTTCTTTCCACGTGGAGTAACATATTAGGTTGACATAAAAAACGGTATATTCTTTTATTCTAAAGGAGAAATGTTATGTAAATCAGGCCTTAATATTTCTCACAGGCTAATTACTTCCACGAAGAAAGACAGAGGAAAGAGAAATGAATATTGGAGCGATCACCGTGCTGGGGTTTTATTCCTGTTAGCGATCAGCTTGACATCTGGAGAAAAAATTGTAATGAATACAATGGATGAATAATGGAGCTGATTGCAAAAGATTTGGTCAAGGTGCCATTGCTGGAGATTAGTTCAGGAGTGTTGGGGGAGAGCAGAATTAATGCAGACAGACAACTAGTCGCTTCCTGGCCCCATTGTCTATATGTTCCTTTTCTTATAGACCAATGCTTTTACCACATCAGCCAATTTCCTTATCTTCTTTGACAGTTTGTCATTATTTGGACTGCTAGTTGGTTGTTACAGCAAAATGTCAAGGACAAGGACAACTTGTTATTTGAGACCTTCATTGGCGCAGTGTGGTTAATTTTCACAGATTTCTCCTTACCACGCTCTTCGCGACAGCAAAAAGATGACATTGTAGCGTCGTAGCCTGTATAACTTGCTCAGGATCAAGTGTATTTAAAGAGGTATGTAATTTCCCCAGAGGAGTTAAGTTCCATAGAATGTATTGAAACCTAAATGTTAGGCTGAGTTCCCACATTACATCTTGAGGTGGATGCATGTTCTAACAAGGAGCTTTCAGAAAACGTCTCTGCTTTTCTTTGCACTCATACGGACTGTCCGAGTTTGCATTCCTACATCAGATAGTGCTACAGCAATAGGATCTTCTAACTTTCAGAAGGAATTGAACTGGCTGCCTACATGCTTCCGGTCAGAATTCAAGGTGTTGGCAATGACATTTAAAGCCCTAAATGCCTTAGGACCTTGATACTTGAGGGAGCGCCTCTCCTGATATATGCCTGTCCGAGATTTGAGATCTGTTGGAGGAGCCTTCCTCCATTATGGTGGGACATGGGAGAGGGCTTTCTCTGTTGCGGCACCCCAGTTGTGAAATGCCCTCCACTTGGATGCTTGACTGACACCCACACTGGCCTCATTTCAGCGCCGTTAAAACATGGATTTTATCAAAGCCTTTGAGGGGTAAATTTGCCTAAAGCTGCACATAGTTTCAATTGTTTTGATGCTTTTAAATTTTCCACTGGTTTTAGCTTGTTAATGGTTTAATATGTTTTTACCTATGTACTGATTTTATCTGTACGCCACCCTGAGATCCCAATGATATAGGGCGGGATACAAATGTTTTAATAAATAAATAAATAAATAAAGGTCAGGGCCTTTGTGGAACAGCAGCTGGTCTGAAATGTCCTCTTGCTTGAGCAGAATCTCTTCTGTGTTTTCTAGAAAGCTGCAGTCAACCATCATACTAAAGATGCTCAACAATATTTAGTGATATGGGTGGTTGAGAAACAGTGCTGGGTCCAGGTTTGGGGGGGGGCGCTTGAGCAAGGCTTTCTCAGTGGGCTCCCTCCCTCAGTGAGTCCACCTTCTTGCTTGCCAGGCAGTGGGCATATCACCAATGGCATCTACTGCTTCGCCTCCTCACCAGCACCATTGTTTGGGCAGAGTGAGAGGCAGGTAAACAAGCCTGTTGCAATGGTGAAGAGGAGGCTCAAGTCCAGGGTGCTCTTGCCGGGGGCCCTTCTGGTGTGTGGGCCCAAGCATGTCTACCCTTGATGCTGGCCCCATTGAAAGGAACAGGTGCTCTTTGTTCCACTTTATCGTCCCAACAGAGCAACTACTACTTCCCTGATGTGTAAAATCACGAAATGACTCAGCATGACATGATTTGGGCGATGGGTGAAATTTCCTTTGGAAAATTAAGGGAGAATGTAAGATTGACTTATTTTGTGACATGCAAAAATAAAATAAAGGGGTATTTTGCAACAACAAATGCCTCTCCAGGTTGTTGGTTCATTATTTTGCATCAAACCAGGAGTCCAAGAAACATGAAAATATAAAGGGCCATTGGCATGTGTTTTATCATCATTTTATTTGCACATGTAGAATCCCATTAGGGTTTGGTTATTTCCAAATGCTTAAAACTGGATTTTTTGTTTCATTTGTTCTCTGATCTTCTAGCAAGACACCAAACCAATTCAGCAAACATCACTAATTTTAATCTGTCCAATTAGAAAGCCCACCTTGATATGTTTATGAAGCGTGGAGGGCAAAATCCCAGCCTTTGGTTCTGAGTGGCTTTCTGCTCCAGTAACACATGGTCATAGTCCCTTAGTGCTAATTTGTACATTAAATTTCAGTGTTAAGGTATTTAGATTTGGAAATGTGTCCTATTTACAGAGATATTATCTAGTGCTCTCTCATCCAAAGGAAACTAAGGCTGCAAGTTACACACTCACATTTACGTGGGAGTAAATCCCACTGAACGCAGTGGGAATAACTTTTGAGTAGAATTGCACTATAAAACTTCTCACTACTTGGGAAAGGGGAGACTGTCATAATAAAATATAATCAGGGTGTACTACTAGCTACTTTGCCAGAGATTGAGGGCTTCCCTAAACGGGTGATTTATAGGACACTCATGACTGGCCACTCATGGAAGTTTGCAGGTTGATTAGATGACATAATAAACAGCCAGGATGTCTCTTGCAGTTTCCCCCAGTAATTCCATGTTTTAAAAACACGGGGATAATTCAGTATCTAATTTATGATGGATTTATTCCACCACTAAATGACAAAGTTTCATTGAAAAGAATAGGCACTCCTTTTTCAGTTCAAAATCATGTGCTTGCTGTTGGTCACTGCCCTTGTGAAGACGAAAAGATCTGGGACCTGGTAAGGGTGTGGTTTCCCTCCCCCCTTAATGTAGAAATGCCCATAGGTGATCCACATATGGTCTGTAGCCCTAGGGAATGAGGGACTGCCCCCTTCCCAAATAACACCCATAACAAGAGCATTGTTGGGTGAATGTTAGTCTGTCGTTAGTTTGGAACATGCAGAAAACCAAACTAGGTGTTTAATCAGTGACCCCCAAAGGTTTCTGGCATTTGCTGAACTTTTCCCAAACTCTACAACAAGTTTCAGGACAATTCTTCATCCATCATGATCCTGCAGTCTAGCTGTGGCTACCAGAATACTGGTACCATGTACAGGAGGAGCTGTAGCTCAATGGTAGAGCACTTGCTTTGCATGGAAAAGGTCCCCAATTTCAATCCCCAGAACTTCCATCCATGTCAGGAAGCCTGAAATCCTGGAGAGCTGCTGCCAGTCAGCATCAGCAATACTGGTCTAGATTGACCAAGGCTCTGACTCAGGATATGACAACTTCCTATGATCCTAACTTCCTAGAAACATTTTGTCTTGTTTTTCTTGACTAAGACCACATATAGATTGTTTTGTCTGGAACCAACCCAAGTTTCGTTAAAATAATAATAATACAAAAAACCCTCTAACTGTATAAACTCCATTAAACAAATCCATTGTTCTGTGTCTTTCCATTCCTGTGCCATGAGTAACTACACATCCAAGAAAACTGCTTCACAGTGGACGGCTTCTATGCGCAATGAAAACACAAGGAGCAAAAAGGCCGTCATTCACCAAAGAAACAATGAGGGAAGATGTGGTTTCTGTCTGCATTGGAAAAGAATTCTGGCTGTTTAGCTGTTGTGGTGGTCTGTAGTTTCTGTCTTAACAATGAAGGGTGATTCCAGACGGAGGCTGCCCAGCACTTCCCATCCACCTGCGTTGTGCAGCTGTTGCATCTTGCCATCCTCAATGGATTTTTTCCCCTTGTAAGTAAAAAGATGAAAGAAGCAGTGGGAAAACATGGGGGGGGGGGTTTACAAGTGGAGGACAATTAAATCTATAACCCACACCCCCAGATACACACACTCAAATTCTGTGTTTCAGGTATGGCACCTGCACAATAACAACTTCATCTGGCAGCACTTCAAGTTTGATTTGGGATCATTTCATCCTCTTGTTTATTATTTTTATACTCTTGTTTATGAACCAGTCTTGTCACTGGTTATGTGAATCTCCCGCACCCCCACACACACCCCACCGCCGCCTTTCTTTTCTGTACAGAAACAGTTCTTATTTCTCTTTTTTTTTTCTTTATTCAACAAAAGGCTGATCTGATCATTGTAAATTGCTCCATATGAGGTGGCCGCAGGGACACAATCATACGGACGAAGTTTTATCTGACCTGCGCACCTAAGGATAGCGTTTGCCACCTCCCAGGGGCAAATCACAGAAATATGGGTGGCCCTAAAATGTGATGTTGTGCTCACAAATTGCCACGGGAAAGCAGTGCGTATATCCATGGATGCATGGGTCAGATGTTACTTCCTGCATGGAATGCTCTTCAGGCTGCTCTTTGTGGAGCAACTCATAAACATCTGAATTGGCCTTAACTCTCTTTTAAGGCTATGTCTTGGATTTATTTCTTCTGTATTATCTATAGATAAAGAGCTTCTCTACCTGAGTGATTTATTGCATGCTTATGATTGGCCAGTCACGGAGGTTTGCAAGTCTTTTACATGATGTAATCAACCTCCAGGACATCTCCTGTGCCTTCTCCTGGTCATCTCGGTTTTAAAAAGATCAGAAATAATGCACTATTTAAAATTATCATGGGATATAGCAGGATATTCCCAGTTTGTAAAGTCAGTGTTTTACTATAATATAGTCACTAGATGGCCCTGCTTCATTTAATTTCATGGAGCACTGCTGAGAGGGGAAGTTTTCAGTTGCAAATCACATGGTCACCATTGGTCTCTGTCTAAAGGTGTCATAGTAAATGCAGAAAGACCCTAGAAGAAGAATGTCTGGTAAAGGTGCAGGTTTTTTACTTAATGTCATGTAGTTCACGTCTGCTAGTTGGAGCAGCATTTATGTAACCCATACTGGGAACCTTCTCCCTGCTCCTCCATGTTTTGCATTATGTTCCCTGCTTTCCATTGCTAAAATAGGTTCTTCTCTGTTTGATTCTTCATCTTCCATCACCTTACTGCCCTCACCTCTCCACTGGTTGGCTCAGGGTTTCTAGTCCTCTTTGATCACATAGTATTTGGGGAAAACTATTTAGTTCCCTAGTTACTTTGGAGGGCTGGGCCTTGCCTTGAACCTTCTAAAAATAATAATAGGTACATTAGGAAATATCTAAATGTGGATAGCACTTATATGTCTACCAAACAGTTTTTATTGTTTTTAGCAGGTCACTACAACTTTATTATAATATGACCTAGCATCTTGTGCATTTGCCATAAATTAGACCCCATAATGTTTAAAAGCTCAGGTATAAAAAGAGAAAATTCTGCAACCAGCACATTAAGAGGAAATAATAAAAGACGCTAACATAAAAAGATTCAATTTCTAGTTACAAATGAGAGATTAAACAAAATCCAACCCACATATAATCTCTACCAATATACAGAAGCGGTCAGTCAGAAATCACCCTGTTTGTGAACATCACTAGAAGATAGAACAGGAGATAAAGAAAAGAAAAGGTAACGCATTGGTCATTCTTGTTCCAAGAAGAATAGTTATATATATATATATATATATACACACATAATATTTTGCAAATATTACAAACTCTAACTAGGTGGCAGTATACCTCCAAAAGCTGACCATGTGGCTTGGTTACGTTGCACATCAAATAAAATGTGCCTAAGACCCACTTATAATGGGGAGAGAGAGCAAGATAGCATCAAGATAGAAATCATAGTTTACTGGAAAATTATAAATGTTCCTTTGCATTACAAACCTGCTACTCCTGTCTCCAGCCAGTCAATATTTACAGAATAAAACATTAACCTGCTTTCCCTCTTCTTTAGCCTGCAGAAAAATAAAATTCTCATGCTAATAGACTAGTTTTGATCATAGGTAGGCTGACCATATGAAAAGGAGGACAGGGCTCATGTAACTTTAACAGTTGTAGAGAAAAGGGAATTTCAGCCAGTGTCATTTGTATGCAATTAGTTCCTGGTGGAATTCCCTCTTCATCACAACAGTTAAAGTTGCAGGGGCCCTGCCTTCTTTTGTATATGGTCACTCTAGTATAGTGCCTGCAACTTTAACTGTTGTGATGAGGAGGGAATTTCACCAGGAACTAATTGCATACAAATTACATTGACTGAAATTCCCTTTTCTCTACAACTGTTAAAGTTACATGAGTCCTGTCCTCCTTTTCATATGGTCAGCCTAATCATAGGCTACCTATATTGCAGTTTGGAAGAAATATGCTGTTTTACTGTTCTTTTCATGATGTAGCATATATCTGGGTAAACATCCAAACCAAACATGAGGCATCATTTTGCTCATGAAAGCAGCATTTTCAAGCCTAACATGAGATTAACTTCCATTTGAATGCATATATATATATATATATATATATAGGGAGAAATCATTGCCACCAGAGTATCAAGTTGAAACCATTATTTCCCTCCTCGTAGTTCTGATTCCAGAACTGTATGGGTTTCTTTCTTCCAAAAATAATGTCATGGGAATGCTGTGGTGTTGGATCAAGTGACATGACTATCACTCTATGCCAGAGTTGGACAATTTTTTCCAGGTGGAGGGCCACATTGGTGGATGGGGAATCCAGCAGGGGCCACATTGGTGGATGGGGCTGGTGGCAGGTGAGATCAGGACAGAGGGGACCACACATAAACACCCTAACCCTTCCTTCCTCTCTCATACAACCTACACACACACACACACACATCAATGGTAGGCATGTTCAGGCAACTGCCAAGGGCCCACATTAAGGCAGGGGCCCACTGACAAGAGCCCCCGGAGCTGCTCCACCCCTTCACCATTGCAACCTAGTTGTTCACCCACCTCGCACGCTGGCCCAGATAATGATGGTGGTGAGAAGGAGGAGCAGTAGATGCCACTGCCTGCATGCTCACTAGCTCTCTACCTATCAGGCAAGGAAGTTGTAGCAATAATGGGGGGGGGGGGGAAATGAGGGTGCCTTGCCCAAGGGCCCACGAAAACCTGGAGCTGGCATTGACATCCATGCGTATCCATTCCAACAAACAGACACACAGCCGCTGCCACTACCTCCCCCAATGATCCTGATGCAGAGTGGTCTTGGGCTGTTTCTACACTGGCCTTTTGGCCCCGGGGTTGTCCCTGGATGCTCCCTGTGCATCCAAATGACATTCAGGGACTCCTGGGGGCAGGGGGGATGGGCACGGGTTTTCCCAGGGATGAAGAAACCCTGGGAAAACCCAAATCTTCAAGTGGCCTTGGGGTCATCCCGAGACCGCAGGAAGTGTGGGTGCCCATCACGCCTGGTGTCCGCTTACTCAGGAGTTAGCGCAGCACCTGAAATGAGCACGGAGCCGCACAGCACGGCTCCGTGCCCATGGGGGCCAGGGGGGAAACTAGTCCACCATCCCCAGGATGGCAGGAGGTGGGGGGTTTCCTTACCTTCTCCGCCACACTCTGCTCCTTTAAGTGTAAAAAAAAATGGCGCCCATGACATCCCAGGACATCGCACTTCTGCTGTGGACACCCAGGGACAATCCCAGTAGCAGCTATATCCGGGATCATCCCCCGTCCCTCCCTCTACACCCATAGGTGTAGAAAGGCCCTTGGATGCATTGGGATAACTTCGGGTGGGGAGTAACGGCCTCTCCCACTGCCCTATCAGCTGTCCTGGTGAAGATGGCTGTCGATGCGCTTCTAATCTGTCCTGTGCTGCTCAGCTGATGAATGATCAGCTGGACAGCAGGGAAAAGTGGATGGGGCTCTGCAGGCCACAAATTGCTGACCTATGCCTAGGCTTCTGTATGGCTCCCTATGGTGAAGTTACCTGCTTCACTGAGTTTAATGGCTGTTGATTGCTAATGGTTACTAGCTACTAAACACATGCCATTCTCTTTGGTGGGCACTTCAAGACACAGCTTGTTATCTAATAATAATAATAATAATAATAATAATAATAATAATAATAACAATTTATTTCTTACCCGCCTCTCTGTCTGGATCGAGGCGGGGAACAACAACATGATAAAATACATAAAACTGATTAAAACATGACACATATTAAAACTGCATAAAAAATCCTAAAACATCCTCAAAACATCCTTAAAACATTCTAAAATTCCACTGGATATGCCTGCCGGAAGAGAACAGTCTTTATAGATTTCTTAAATTCTAAAAGACTGTTAAGTTGACGAGTCTCCTCTGGCAGGTCATTCCACAGTCTGGGAGCGGCAGAAGAGAAGGTCCTCTGGGTAACGGTTGTCAGCCTAGTCTTGGCCGACTGCAGTAAGTTCTTCCCAGAGGACCTGAGCGTGCGGGGCAGATTGTATGGGAGAAGGCGATCCAACAGGTAACCTGGACCCAAACCATGTAGGGCTTTAAAGGTAATAACCAACACTTTATACTTCGCCCGGAAACTAATTGGCAGCCAGTGGAGCGATTTTAAAGCTGGCGTAATATGGTCACCCCTAGATGTACCGGTGACCAACCTGGCTGCCATATTTTGAACTAGTTGAAGTTTCCAGACTAGGCACAGAGGTAGCCCTATGTACAGCGCATTGCAGAAGTCGAGCTTCGAAGTTACCAGCACGTGCACTACCATCTTTAGGTCTTCCAACTCTAGGAAGGGGCGCAGCTGGCATATCAGCCAAAGCTGATAGTAGGCACTCCTGGCCGTCGCATCTATCTGGGCTGTCATTTGGAGCGATGGATCCAGGAGCACCCCCAAGCTGCGAACACAGTCTTTCAGGGGGAGTGTAACCCCATCCAGAACCGGTTGACACACCTGCAAACCCAGGTTGCAGCCTTTGACAGCAAGCACCTCCATCTTGTCTGGATTCAGCTTCAGTTTGTTTTTCCTCATCCAGCCCATTACCGCCTCCAGGCATTCATTCAGAGGAGACACACTATCCTTAGCTGGCGCTGTTATCGAAGGCATAGAGAAATATATTTGGGTGTCATCAGCATACTGATAGCACCCCGCCCCATGCCTCTGGATGATCTCTCCCAACGGTTTCATATAAATGTTAAACAGCATTGGGGAAAGGATGGCACCTTGCGGTACGCCACACAGCAGCTCCTTCTTTGCAGAGCAGCTGTCCCCAAGCATCACCATCTGGAACCTGCCCGAGAGGTAGGACCGGAACCACTGAAGCACAGTGCCCTCGATTCCCAATCCCCTCAGGCGTTCCAGAAGGATACCATGGTCGATGGTATCGAAAGCCGCTGAGAGGTCCAGAAGTACCAACAGGGACACACTCTCCCTGTCAATACTAAGGCGTAGATCATCCACTAAGGTGACCATAGCAGTCTCAACACCGTATCCCGCCCTGAAGCCAGTTTGAAATGGGTCTAGAAAATCAGTGTCATCCAAGACTACTTGGAGTTGAAAGGCAACTGCCCTCTCAATCACCTTGCCCAAGAATGGAAGGTTTGATACATCTGTAGTTATTAAAGTCCAGGGGATCCAGGGAGGGCTTCTTTAGAAGCGGCCGTACCACCGCTTCTTTTAAACATGATGGGAACGTCCCCTCCCTGAGAGATGCATTAATAATATATTGTAATTGCGATCTAACCGCATCTCCTCCCTGGGCGACCAGCCATGAAGGACAGGGATCGAGAGGGCAAGTCGTCCTCCTCACTCGTCCAAGCAGCTTGTCCACGTCCTCGGTACTCACCAACTGAAACTGATCCAGTGTAATTCTACTCGCGGAGTCGCTGGACACTCCATCGTCAGCCTCTGCTATAACGATGGCATCTAAGTCGGCTCTTATCCGAGAGATTTTATCTGTGAAATGATCGTTAAAGGCATCACAGCGAACTGCCGAAGGCTCTAAAATCGGATTCAGGGGAGAAGGTGCCTGGGTTAGACCTCTCACCACCCTGAACAGTTTTGCTGGACGCGAATTCGCAGACGCAATGCGCGCAGAGAAGAAAGCTTTCTTCGCTGCATGTATTGCCACCCCATAGGAACGAAGATGTTCTCTATGCCGTGTCTTGTCGGATAGAAGTCGAGTTTTCCACCATTGGCGCTCCAGTCGTCGTCCTTTCCGCTTCAACTCCCTGAGGTCTTCCGTATACCAGGGTGCCCTGTTAGAAGCGGGTCGGAGAGGACGTTTGGGGGTGATCGTGTCGATAGCCCTAGTTAGGTCTTGATTCCATCTATCGACCAGGGCTTCTACAGGATCGTCGACAATACCAGCCATAAAACCCTCCAAGGCTTTCTGAAATCCAGAAGGATCCATCAGCCTTCGAGGGCGGATCATCTTAATAGGTCCACCACCCCTGCAGGGGCAGGTGGTAGCCGAGATACTAACCCTAACCAGAAAATGGTCTGTCCATGACCACACAGAGGTATTCGTTAGGGATGTGCACTGGATCGGACCCGATCCACGATCCGAGTCCGGTCCAGTGGGAAATCGGATAAATTATCCGATTTCCGATCCCGCAGCTGGATCGGCCGATCCAATCTGAACCGGTCCGAAAAGGCTCCGAACCGGTTCGGCGGATCGGCGGGCGCCCACTGGCGCCCACCGCCGCTTCCATTGGCGGGCGCCAGCGGGCGCCCGCCGATAAAAGTGGACAGCGGGGGGGGGGAGGAGGGGGGCGCTTACCTTCTCGGCCCGTCCGCTCCCGTCCGGCACTAGCAGCTACTACCAGCGGGCTCCGCGGCCTGCTCCAGGGTGGCGCGCTGGGTGAAGTCATCACCCGGCACGCTACTCTAGAGCAGGCCGTGGAGCCCGCTGGTAGTAGCCGCCGGTGCCGGACGGGAGCGGACGGGCCGAGAAGGTAAGCAGGGGGTGCGTGGAGGGGAGGAGGGGGCGCGCGGAGGGGGGAGGGGGGCCCTTACCTTCCCGGCCCGGCCACTCCTGGCCGGCGCCGGCGACTACAACTACCAGCAGGCTCCGCGGCCTGCTCTAGGGTGGCGCGCCGGGTGATGTCATCACCCGGCGCGCTACTCTAGAGCAGGCCGCGGAGCCTGCTGGTAGTAGCCGCCGGCCCCGGACGGGAGCGGACGGGCCGAGAAGGTAAGCAGGGGGTGCGTGGAGGGGAGGAGGGGGTGCGCGGAGGGGGGAGGGGGGCCCTTACCTTCCCGGCCCGGCCACTCCTGTCCGGCGCCGGCGACTACAACTACCAGCAGGCTCCGCGGCCTGCTCTAGGGTGGCGCGCCGGGTGATGTCATCACCCGGCGCGCTACTCTAGAGCAGGCCGCGGAGCCTGCTGGTAGTAGCCGCCGGCCCCGGACGGGAGCGGACGGGCCGAGAAGGTAAGCAGGGGGTGCGTGGAGGGGAGGAGGGGGCGCGCGGAGGGGGGAGGGGGGCCCTTACCTTCCCGGCCCGGCCACTCCTGGCCGGCGCCGGCGACTACAACTACCAGCAGGCTCCGCGGCCTGCTCTAGGGTGGCGCGCCGGGTGATGTCATCACCCGGCGCGCTACTCTAGAGCAGGCCGCGGAGCCTGCTGGTAGTAGCCGCCGGCCCCGGACGGGAGCGGACGGGCCGAGAAGGTAAGCAGGGGGTGCGTGGAGGGGAGGAGGGGGTGCGCGGAGGGGGGAGGGGGGCCCTTACCTTCCCGGCCCGGCCACTCCTGTCCGGCGCCGGCGACTACAACTACCAGCAGGCTCCGCGGCCTGCTCTAGGGTGGCGCGCCGGGTGATGTCATCACCCGGCGCGCTACTCTAGAGCAGGCCGCGGAGCCTGCTGGTAGTAGCCGCCGGCCCCGGACGGGAGCAGACGGGCCGAGAAGGTAAGCAGGGGGTGCTTGGAGGGGAGGAGGGGGCGCGCGGAGGGGGGGAGGGGGCCCTTACCTTGCCGGCCCGGCCGCTCCCGTCCGGCGCCGGCGACTACTACCAGCAGGCTCCGCGGCCTACTCCAGGGTGGCGCGCCGGGTGATGTCATCACCCGGCGCGCTACTCGAGAGTAGGCCGCGGAGCCCGCTGGTAGTAGCCGCCGGCACCGGACGGGAGCGGACGGGCCGAGAAGGTAAGCAGTGGCGGGGAAGGGGGCTTACCCCCCCCGGAGCCGTCCGCTTCTATCCGCTGGCGCCCGCGGGCCCCGGGGGGGGAGGGAGTTAGGCCCCCCCTCACCCACCCGCCGCCATTTTTTCCTCATAGACTTGCATTGCAATGCAAGTCTATGGGGAAAAAAATGGCGGCCGATCCAAAAATTTACGATTTTGGGGTCGGGATCGGACTCGATCCGGTCCGGGGGGCCTCCGATTTTGTCCGAACCGGTCCGTGACAAAATTGGAGGTCCCGATCCGGGTCCCGATCCGATCCGGGGGGTCCGTGCACACCCCTAGTATTCGTTACCTCCGCCAACAGATCCCTCTGTTCGGAACTGAAAACAGCATCGAGGGCATGACCCGCTGAATGTGTTGGTCCAGAGACCAATTGGGATAGGCCCATGGTTGTCATGGATGCCATGAACTCCCAAGCTCCACCTGACAAACCAGTCTCGAATGGGATGTTGAAGTCGCCCAGGACCAAAAGCCTGGGCGAATCCAACACCAGCTCCGAGACCTGTTCCGTGAGCTCGGCCAGGGAGTCTGATAGGCAGCGGGGTGGCCAGTACACTAAGAGAATCCCTAGTCTATCCCTGGTCTTCAGACTCAGGTACACACACTCGATGTGATTCAGTTCACAAACAGGAAGTCTAGTCAGGTTAAGATTATCCCTATAGACCACAGCTACTCCGCCCCCCCGCCCACTTTCCCTCACCTGCTCACTAACACAGTACCCAGCTGGGAGGGCCTGCGCCCATGTCAGTCCACTGTCATCTCCCAACCAGGTCTCTGTGAAGCATGCCAGGTCAGCCTCCTCATCTGAAAGATGGTCATGGATGATATGTGTTTTATTTTTAACTGACCTGGCATTACATAGGAGCAAGGAGAGGTTCTGTGGGTGGCCTGGTTCATTCTCCAAGTTCCCCGAGTTAGCAGAGCAATTGGAAGGTAAGATGGGTGTGAGATATCCATCTCTCCTTCCCCTGTAACGGCACATTGCTCTGCCAACGCCATATCTCCCTTTGCCCTACACAACACAAATTGCCGCTCCCCTACACATTGTGGTCAGCTGGAAGGGTGGGGTGCAGGTGGCTCTCCTCTCTTAGTGCTCGTCATCCACGGCTGCAGTTTTGGTTCAACGGCTTCGTTCCCACGGCTTCCGTGAAAGATAATGATACAAACTTGAGTTTTGTAGCCAGCTTGCGGGAAAACTCATTGGTGATGGGTGGTGAAGGTGTCCAGCATATGCGTTGCTTTTGGAGATCTGTCGCTGATTTCTAGACTTGCACACTCTTTCCAGATAGAACTCCACCGACCTTGGAACATCTGCTGCTTGGGCTTGTGGGGAACACAGAAGAAAACAAAGATATGCCCATTAAAGCGTAAAATGTTATTGTGTCTTCTGGGCTTCCCCTCACTTCTGTTTTTAAAAAATCAAGTCTAGTTGATGCCTGAAATCCTTGCATTTGGCATGAAATGGATTGAACCAAACGCTATTCCTTTTCCTTATTTTCTTCTTTTCTATCCTAACTGGAAATAACTAGGACCAGATTCCTTTGGCTAAATTGTTGAAGATAGAGAAGGTATTTGAATATTTGTATCTTGATGACTTCATTTTGAGACACAGAACAGTGTCCAGGGCCTGCGTGTAAAACAGAGGCTCTGCAGTTTATCTACCTTTTTGGACCATTTTTTAAAAAACTAACTAGAGGTTTATATTTGCTTTTCTTTTATCAGCTATCTGGACATCTCAATTGCCAACAGAGAACTCATAGAGATGTGACTTTAACTGGTAGATTAAGGGTGCAATCCTATACATGCTTAAACAGAAAAGAACCTCCACAACTCACAACATTTCTCAACCAGGATTGCGCCCTAATTAGCTGAAGCTATAGTTAATTAATTGGTGAGTGGCCATTTTAATAGGTGAGGATACATTTGAGTTGGTGCAGACTGTAAGTTAAGGGTGCATGTGTTTGGGAGAAGCAGGTTGCAGGCTATTTTGGACCTCGTGAGTTACTGTAGTCGTGAATGAAAGAAAGCATTCAAGATGGCATTTTTTCTCCTAAAAATGGGTAGTCACATTTATTTCTTAAATTGTACATTGCCTTCAGAGCTGTATGCATGCCACTCTTCCACAGGAGTACAGAAAAAGCATCAAATTTGATAGTGGAGGCTTCAACTTCCAGGGACTCTTAGCGTTTTAGTTGTAAAAGATAAATTCAGGTTTCTAGCCATTATGATTCTGAAGATAGGCTTGAAAGTATGTGGGCAATGCCTGGTGACATCGCTGAAGCCAGATGAGGGATAACATCATAATAGTTGGGGACAGAGCTTCACTGTCCTGTATAGCTCCTTGCTTCTTCCGAATAAATTATGCAAAATAGGAGAAAAAGCATAATTCAGCTTTCCCACATGAAGTTTTTTTAAAAAAGCAGAGCCCTGTTTATCTTACACTTCCTTCAGTATCTCCAAAAGGCATTTCTATTTTGGTGGCATGCAAATTTACCTAAATCACTTAAAAGTCAAACAATGACTCAGTTAAGCCTCACACTCTTTTAATCAGTGGACAGCTCTCTTCTTAGCCAAACCACTCATGTTCAATGGTTTCTATAGGCTACCAGTCAACGCTGTCTTCTGGAATTTGACTTGACATTTTTATGGTGTCTGGATTTATCATGACCCACTCATTTCTACACAGTTCCCAAATGCTACACAGCAGAGAAAGAAATGCAGATGTCTGGCAGCAAGTAGGATGATGTGTTCCATTCTTGATCAAATAGTCACAGATATTTAGACGAAAAAGATTCCAGAACTATGGCGATGAAGCCTTGAATCCTAAGTGTCAGAAGTGAGTTAGTGGGGCAGACATTTCAATGCACCATCAGTCTTGCCTGGGCTATGGCAACCACTGACAATGTAAAGGACAGATGAAAAAGACGAACTTCAGAACAAAATGTTTTTCCTAGAAGTCTGTCCAGACTTCTTGAGATGTTGTTTCTGGAGAAATGGGTGTCCTTCCCATGTCGACGTAGAGAGGATTAATCTGTGCTGTCACAAAGCTTTCATTCTTCTTCCAATTCCTACAAGTTATACAGGGCATACTTTTTTCTTTTTTTTTCTTTTTTTCTTTTTTTCTTTTTGTATCATTTTGGCATTCCATCTCCGTGTTTCACTTATCTGTAGGTTATCACCACTTGTAAAATGAATTGGTCAAATTGTCACTTTTTCAGGGAAAGATGACAACAATAGTTTAAAGAGAAAAGCAAAAGTAGGGAGGGATAGTTAAGGAACCTTGAACCGTGACATTCTTTAAGCCTTTCCTGTTTCCTGGATATTAATTTTTTTAAAAAAAATTAGACTAATCAACTAAAGTTTTTAATTAGCAAGGATGCAACGTAGGGACATGCCTCGTTAGTTTTGGAGCTCTCTAGGTCTTGGGTGATACTGTAATAGGGAATGAAAAAGAAAAGGTTACAGAGGGCCTTTCTTTATAATAATGAGTGGTTGTTCTTTATCCATGAACAAGGTATACTGAGATACCCCCAACTGACGTGCGATGCGAAGAAGTCAGATAAGCAGTGGAAATTGGCTGGTCCAAGTAAAGCAAAGTAGTTTAGGCACTCTATTCTTTTTCTCATCCAATGGAGTCAGCAAGCCAGTGGCATCACCCTCCCCTTCACACACTGCTAATGAATAGCAAGTCTGTTTCTAATAAAGCAGCTGTTTTCCAGGATTAAATCTAAGGAGCCAACCTGCCATATGTCACAGAGATATGGCTGGGTATGGCTGGGAGACGGAGAGCCTATCTACACTACTGCTTTAAAATGGTTTATAACAGTTTTAAACTGGTTATTAACTGGTTTAAAACTGTTATAAACCATTTTAAAGCAGTAGTGTAGATAGGCTCAGACTCTACTTTAAATGTGTCAAGCCAGTTTCTGCACACTATTAGTAGAGAATGGACAATCGGGGAGGGTGGAGCTGTTATGATTTATAGCAGCTTTCCTCCAACATGGTAACCTCCAGATGTTTTCAACTCTCATCAGCCCCAGCCAGCATAGTCAATGATCAGGGTTTCTGGGCGTTGTAATTCAAAACACCTGGAGGACACCATGCTGGGAAGGCTGGTTTATAGGAATTCCATTTCTTCTGCCACGTTTCCCATCTGCCTACCTGTATCAAGTGCATATACCTGGGGTTGGGTTTTAGATGCAGATTTGGGTTTCTCTTAATGTACCTCCCTTGGACACCATGACATTCATGGGGGTGTCTTAGGCCCCCTCTACAAGATTTCGCTTTGACGCCTGGTTGCCCGATTATGCGCATATACGGAGAAGAGCATTTACTCCTAATACCTATTCATAAGAGGTGGTGAAGCACGTTATGGGCTATATGAAACACGCTTTAAAGTTGTTTACATGCGGAGAATCACATGTTTACATGGCCATAAGGCGCTTGAACTCCCACGGCAAATTAAAACTCGCTATTTAATACGCATTCGAAAATGCGAATAATCGGAGATTATAAAGTGCCTCGACCCCGATTTGCGCTCCGCTCTTGTAGAGGTAAAATTTGTAATGTGCCTTGAAAGAGCTTTAAATCACTCTTGTAGAGGCACCCTTAGTGTGTGTGTGTGTGTGTATATATATATATACCAACACTCAAGTCAGAACATGAGCTTGTTTTCATGGCTTTGTTTTGTTTTATGGATTGGGCTAGGAATGTCCTCTTAATGGAGAGATTTAGAATTACTCCTTTGACACGGGCCAACTGTTACTTGATGATGTTTATGAAGCCATCCGTTTCTGGTCCCTACAAGAGCTGGGGGTGTGAACCTCTATGTAACCTTCAACCCCCGGAAGCAGATGGATCCTACTGATTTTCAAAATGCATCATCAGGGATATTACATTGCAGCTAAAAATGATCACCATCCTGGCAAGAATTCCGATGAATCAGGAGGCTGACAAGATCTTTGACACAGTCACCCTGAGGCACCCTCTCCCACTGCTAGAGCTCATTCAGCTCTTTGGTAGAATGAGGGAATGACTGGAGTGCAAGTGGAGGGAAATTCAAGCAGAATTTCATTGATTTCAGAAGTACAGACCCTCAGGCCTGCAGGACACGTCTGACCAACATAGGGCCTCAATCCGGCCTCCTGGAGGGCCCCAAACGGCCATGCCCCTTTTCATTTGATATTTCCTGTTTTGTGTGCTGGTTTCTTATTCAAAAAGGTTGAAATACCTGTCCTAAGACTTAGTGGCAGTAAGAGCTTTAAGCTAAAAACATGCTGGTGTTTGGGGTATTTTGGCCACACCCCCTTTGCCTTTGGTTCCACCCACCGATGAAATGTGACACACAGGCCCCCTGAGAGCTTCTCCGAAACTGAATTCTGTCCTTGGGCCGAAAGAAGTTCAACGCCCCTGATTCATTCATTCGTTCCACCTTTTGGCTCTAAACAGAGCTCCCAAGGCAGTTTACAACAATAAGGTACCATTACAATTTTTAAAAGCATTGGAAGTCAGAAGAAAACAGATAAAACAAAATTATAGCTAGATAAAACGAAGACTCATTAAAATCAGGCAAAACAAAATGTCTTAAAAGGCCATCTAAAAAACAACAGAGAAGCAGTCTAACCTCCCTTGAGAGGCTGTTCCACGATCAGGAGGCTGCCCCTAAAAAGGCCCCATCTCATATCCCCACCAATCAAACTTCCCTGTGGAGCAGGGGATTCAGAAAATGGCCACAAATGACAGGCAGGTTAATGTGGGAGGAGGCAATCCTTCAAACCCTGGCCATTAGGGCTTCATAGGTAATAACCAGCACCTTGAACAGGGTCTCATTAGAACATGTGCAGGTTTGTACGTGGGTCTAGGGTGACCAGATAAAATCCAGGTCAGGGCTCATGTAACTTTAACATATGCTGACCAGATAAAATCCAGGTCAGGTCTCATGTAACTTTAACAGTTGTAGAGAAAAGGGAATTTCAGCCAGTGTCATTTGTATGCAATTAGTTCCTGGTGATATTCCCTCTTCATCACAACTGTTAAAGTTGCAGGCACTGTACTAGAGTGACCATATACAAAAGAAGGCAGGGCCCCTGCAACTTTAACTGCTGTGATGAAGAGGGGATTTCACCAGGAACTAATTGCATACAAATGACACTGGCTAAAATTCCCTTTTCGCTACAACTGTTAAAGTTACATGAGCCCTGACCTGGATTTATCTGGTCTCCCTACATGGGTCTAACTAGAGCACATCACATAACAACTGTGTTTGGAAATTAGTTGGGAATCCAGTGTAATTTTTAATAAGAATGGTGCATCAGAAAATGAACTCCAGGTTTTTATTTTTATTTTCTGGTCACAGCATTTTGCACCAGCTGTACTTTCAGAACGTTTTTCAAGAGCAGCCAGAATTTGAGTGTGTTGCAATAATTTGACAGGACACAGCTTAGTGCTCATATTAAAGCGGTGTGTCTATATTTCTTCACTTGCATTGGTTCAGTGTCATCCAGTGGGACTTTACCAAGTAGTGCTTGGCTTAATTACTTCCTGGCTACTCCGTTAATGAAGCAGGCTAGTCAATAGTCCACGATGACTTGTATGCTAAACCCCTCGAAGACATCATGTCTCACATGTCTCACACCCATTTTGTCCCAGCTTCCTGGTGAATATGTACGTGAGGTGTCCTCAGCCATTGGACTGTTGTTGCTTGGGTGTGTTGTAATATCCTGAGGGGATGGACAAGGTGACAACTTGTGCTCTGAACCTTTACCCTTCCTGGCTGATTTTAGCTAGTTGTGAGGCTGACCAAGGCCATTGTGAACACATCTTCAAGGGGTGTGTAGTTCCTTGATTCCCAGAAGGGGATTGGGGCAAGATAATATCATGAGACATGGCCAGGCATGTTCTCTTGGGTAATGCTGATTTTCTGGGTGCATTTCAGTATAAATGCTAGGGATGTGTATCATATAGTTCCGATGTCCGATAATGATCCGATAATGGTGTTATCAGACATCAGATTTATGATTATGTAAACCGCCCAGAGAGCTTCGGCTATGGGGCGGTATACAAATGTAATAAATAAATAAATAAATAAATAATGATATGATAGAAATACCTCTGATAATTATTGGATCCGAAAATTTTCAGTCCGATTATATCGGATTTATTTCGGATTATTGGACTGCCATATAAATAAACCTATAACTTCTGTATTTTAAAAGTTAGAGACTTGAAACTTGGTCACAGTGCTTATGGAATATGCCTAAGTTTGTGTATGAAATTTCAGAACAATCCCTCCACCCCTATATTTTATATGAAGTTTTGAAAGATCGTGCAACTTTTTGACAGCTCTGAATGACAGCTAAAGCCACATGCATTCAGAGCTGTCAAAAAGTTGCATGATCTTTCAAAACTTCATATAAAATACAGGGGTGGTGGGATTGTTCTGAAATTTCATACACATACTTAGGCATATTCCATAAGCACTGTGACCAAGTTTCAAGTCTCTAACTTTTAAAATACAGAAGTTAGAGTTAAAATACAGAAGCTTTTTGAGACATTTCTGTCTCAAAAAGCAACTCTATAGGGCAAAATACTCCAAATTAAATATCGGAAATCCAATAATCATCGGATAGCCGATCCGATTCAATACAGGATACCTACGATATTATCGGATCCAAAAAAAAATTCCACCCGAATTTCCGATAACGCTACGATACGATAATTTCGGCCATGCACATCCCTAATAATTGCAGGCCAGATTTGGGGACAGCAAGTGCTGTGCCAAATGGGGGTGGATGACTCTTGCCATGAGAAACATGGGCAATATGTTCTGTAGCACACAAACACAGACACACTGCATATCTCAGCAGCTTTCAGTACCATCAGACATGAGCAGGATCTTCTACACTACTGCTTTATAACGGTATTGAAGTGCACTGACAATTGTTGGGGCCCATGACACATTCCATATGCCATTTTCCTCCTGTTTTCAAAGTGTTATATCCTGCTTGGTGTAGATCTGGCCATGGTCTCCTTCTAGTCAACCTGATTAGGATGCAATTTGGGGACACTGCTTTGTTGAAGATGCACCTCTACCTGGCTGGTAGATTCCAGACCCATTTTGTGGAGTCCACTTTTCAACCCCCAGACTGTCCCCGCAGCCCATAATCTCAGTGGCAGCAAAAAATATTATTAACTGGTTTCCTACCAAAATCGGAAACAAACTAAATTTATTATTTTTAAAGAACCGTAATGGTTTGCTCCTGAATTTTGGCAGCAAACTGGTGATATTTTTGCCACCACACAATGCAGCAGGGGTACTTTTAGTGATCCAGCAGTGGACACAGAAAAGAATGGGAGGCTGCATTTATGCCATGTGACACATGTTGTCCATCACTGTTCTATGGTTACCCTGGTGACCAAGAAAGTGTCATTCAAAGACCCTTGGGATAAGTATCTTTTTTTCTGGCTAAGTTTAACAAACAATGCCCATTGACTTCAGGGTAGAATCAAAGGTGTCCCCTGCTGCCTCAAAGCACCCAGGAAAGTGCCCCATGATTCTTGACAACACAGGCTCTGACATAGGCTGACCAGATAAAATCCAGGTCAGGGCTCATGTAACTTTAACAGTTGTAGAGAAAAGGGAAATTCAGCCAGTGTCATTTGTATGCCATTAGTTCCTGGTGAAATTCCCTCTTCATCACAACAGTTAAAGTTGCAGGGGCCCTGCCTTCTTTTGTTTATGGTCACTCTAGTATAGTGCCTTCACCTTTAACTGTTGTGATGAGGAGGGAATTTCACCAGGAACTAATTGCATACAAAGGACACCGGCTGAAATTCCCTTTTCTCTACAACTGTTAAAGTTACATGAGCGTTGTCCTCCTTTTCATATGGTCAGCCTAAGCTAGGAGGTATGATATTTGGGTTTCGGGTAAACTTGTAAGAGTATTGAGTACTTGATCCATTTAACAAATGCATGCCGTCTTTCTGCCATCATTGGCATTCAAAGACCGATTGTGACGTTGGAGTTGGAAAAAGTCTTGTTTTGTGTTTTGCTTCACGGACTCTTGTGAAAGCATAAGGAAGCTACCACAGTTCCTTCTCAGCCCATTTGTACTTCAATTAGGTTCCAACTGAAACAAGAAGAGGCTGAAAAATAGTGTGGTATGTTGACCTACTTGCCAAAAAAGGGTTAAGGATTGAAAGTTCTATGGGAGCAACTGGTCAGGTGTGAGAACTGTGAATGATCCCTTTGTTTGTGACAAAGGCTCCTTTGACATCCACATCTGCAGATGTCAACGTTTCTGAGATCTCCTGAATCCGCAGGACAAACAGATGGAAGAGATTCAGAAGAGGAAAACAGCCAGCACATGAGGTTCAATGCTCACAGCTTGCCCTATTGGCAGAGCCTTTGCTAGTTGCTTGAGAAACTTACATTGGCTTTATACCAGCTTAACTGTCGTGGCTTCCCTTCAAAGAATCCTGGGAATTGTAGGTGGTGTTGAGAATTCTCTATTTGAGCCTTTCTCCACATGGCATCTTACGACACAAGTACAAAAACAGTAATGTGGAAGCCAGTCCTACAGTTTGGCTATTGCTGAGCCCATCCTCCATCCATCCGCGGCTTTAAGCTTCCATCTGATGTTTGCATTTCAACTTCATTCAACTGGAAAACTTGAAACTCATGTCCGGGCCTTAATTTGAGCCTGGGCTCACCCAGACTTAGCCCGGGAGGCTGTTTTGAGTTCGAGAGCTCAGTCCTGGAATATGTGAAGTAATGAAAACCAAGAGACCCTTTTTTTCCCGCCTTCACCACTGAGTAAACCACAAGCAGCCCCCACACATCTGGGATTCACAATATGGTTTCCAGGGTAAAGAATGTAATTTCCAGGGAACCTTGAACTCTGGCACCTCTTGCTTTAGAAAATAAGAACTGCTTGTGATTCAAAAATGGTACGCAAGTCAAACAAACTTCCAATCTGTTAATGATATTCAACAGCCTGAAAGTTAAGTCATGCCTGTCTTTTTAGAAACTCTGCGTGGGCTGGCCCATATTCTAGAAAGCTGTGAGTTTAATACAGATCACATTTGTGTTTTTTGAGTTCCAGGTTGGGGATTGTTTTTGTTTAATTATTCTTCTTTTTTAAAGTATGTTTTCTGTGTATTTTTAACTGTAAACAATTTCCATTTTTGTTAGGGAATAAGGTCTTGACAATCTGGAGTGGTTTATGTATGCATGTGTCAACTAAACCAAAGAAAGTTTAAGATGTATTCTTCTTGGTCTCTTGTAAAATAAAATACCCCCACAATTATGTCTTAAAAGTAGCAGCTGTGCTGGAAAGGATCAGGAATTTCAAACTCTGATCTATGTAATGCATACCAAACATTTAGTTGGTTAATTATCTGCTTTTTAACGGGTTATGCAAGAACAAATCAGTTCTATTTAAATAGATTTAAACTATATGGAATAAATGAATTGGATGGATCCCAAATTATCACTGTATGTGTCTGTTGGGAATTTGAGATTCTACAGAAGATTATGATTTCACATTGCATCTGGAACAATACTGACACCTGCTACTTTTTGCCCTGTCAGGACTATACACACTGGTCTCTGTTAGGGGAGGGAGGAAATAGGTACCATGTTGCAGTTCTTGTAGTTGTAAATGAAGCTATGGGGTACCACAGGGCACCATCTTGTCCCCAATGTTGTTTAAAATGTATATGAAGCTTTTGGGGGCGGTCATTAGGGGATTTGGAACAAAATGCCTAGGGTGACCAGATAAAATCCAGGTGAGGGCTCATGTAACTTTAACAGTTGTAGAGAAAAAGGAATTTCAGCCAGTGTCATTTGTACGCAATTAGTTCCTGGTGAAATTCCCTCTTTATCACAACTGTTAATGTTGCAGGGGCCCTGCCTTCTTTTGTATCTGGTCACTCTAGTATAGTGCCTGCACTTTTAACTGTTGTGATAAAGAGGGAATTTCACCAGGAACTAATTGCATACAAATAACACTGGCTGAAATTCCCTTTTCTCTACAACTGTTAGTTATATGAGCCCTGACCTGGATTTTATCTGGTCAGCCTAAAAATGCCATCAGTATGCTGATGACACACAACTCTACCTCCCTGTGACATCTGAATCAGGAGAGGCTGTGCAAGCCCTAGATCAGTGCCTGAACTCAGTAATGGGCTGGATGAGGGCCAATAAACTGAGGCTGAATCCTGGCAAGACAGAAGCTCTGTGGGAGAGTGGTTCAGATAAGCTCATTGCCTGTTCTGGGTGAGGTTGCACTCCCTCCGAAAGATCAGGTTCGTAGCTTGGGGGTACTCCTACATCCATTATTGTCACTGGAGGCCCAAGTGGCCACGGCAGCTCAGACTGCCTTTTATCAGCTTCATCTGGCTTGCCAGCTACGGCCTCTTCTGGACAGGGATAGCTCAGTCACAGTGGAACGGGCATTAGTGACCTCAAGACTGGATTACTGCAATGCACTCTATGTGAGGATGCCCTTACAGCTGCTCCAGAAGTTGGAGCTAGTACAGAACGCAGCAACTCGGCTGTTGTCAGGAGCTGCCTCTTTTCAGCATATAACTCCTTTGCTGAGGGAATTGCACTGGCTACCTATTGGCTACCGGGCCAGGTTTAAGGTTTTGGTACTAGTGTACAAAGCCCTAAACAACTTGGGACCAGGACACCTGAGAAAGCACCTTCTCCATTACCAACCTGCCACATGACCTGTTGCCTGATTGGAATCCACCAGGAGACAAGCCTTTAGTGTAGTGGCCCCTTCTCTTGGAACTCTCTGCCCCTGGAGATCAGGCTGGCACCAACACTAGGCTGCTTCCGGCACCTCCTGAAAACAACTCTGTTTCAAGAAGCCTTCCTCAACTGACTAGCCACTTTTTTCTGGTTCTTTTGTTTTTAAATTGTACAATTTTAAATTTGTTTTTTTAAAAAATCTTCTTTCTTTTACTGTTTATACCTATGTTCACCACTCTGGAATCTGTGGTAGATAATTGAGAATTATATAAATATTGTTAATAATAATAATAATAATAATAATAATAATGGATTAGACTGGAGGAAAGATTCTAAGGCAGGGGTTGGGAACTTGTGACCTTCCAGATGTTTTTACCTATAGCTCCCATCAGCTCCTGCCAGCATAGCCAATGGTGAGGGATCATGGTAGTTGTAGAACAAAACATCTGGATAGTCACAAGAGGCTTTATCCTCTTCCTGCTTATCTTGTTCTATGAATGCAGCTATTGATGCATTGCTACTGCTGGTTCTGTTGTATTTATTGCTGTCATTATTGCTTGTTTTTATTGTTTTATTGTTTATGTGTGTTTTAAGCCAGCTTGAGCCTTGGATAGTTGAGGTATAAAGGTTTTTAAGAAATAATACCTTTGTGTGTTCATCCACCCCTGCTCCCATGATACCTGTGGCCAGAACTTGGAGGTGAGACTCAATGCCTGGGTGTTTCCATATGGAGAGCTTCTAGCACATCATGTGTTTATTCTGCCTTAGTTTCCTTAACGGATTTTCTGCAGCAAAGGGAAAAGATGGAAGAAGTGGTGGGGAGACACAACAGGGCCCCAAACAGAAGATGTTGGGACCCCCTGTAAAATTATGTGAATGAGGCAGTGCGATTGCACAATAAAAGGCTTGTCTGGAAGCATCGCTGATTTTACCCTTGGTTGATACAAAAAAAAAATCTACTGGTTTGGGGGTCAAATATACCCCAAGAAAGCCATAGAAATAAAACACCTGGGAATGGTATTAAGTACAACACCACTTGCAAGTATTTTTGTTTATTTTTAAAAAACATTTTACTTAAAACTTTCCTTTTTCAGGAAAACAATCTAGTTACAAAGGGTCAATTATACTTTACAATATGAAGTACAAACACCTATGGTGTGGGGGCATCAAACTGACTCCACAGTTTTCTAAAACGTAAAACATAATTTCCCATTAACGTGCATTTAACATAATTGTAACACTTACGACTTGATAGGTATAACTGAAACTTGGTGGGATGACTCCCATGACTAGAATATACCCATTGAAGGATATAACTTGTTCAAAAAGAACAGAAGAAATAGAAAGGGAGGCGGAGTCACACTTTATGTTAAAAATACTTATCCCTGCACAGAAATACAAGAGGATGAGCCTGGGAGCCCCATCGAGAGTATCTGGATTAAAATAAATGGGGCAAGGAATAAAAGGAGTAAGATAGTCGGAGTCTACTACCGACCACCCAATCAAGGAGAAGACGAGGATGAAACTTTTGAAAAGCAAATTGCCAGTGTTTCAAGGAAATCCAATGTAGTGGTAATGGGGGACTTCAATTACCCCGATATCTGTTGGGAAAGAAATTCTGCCTAAAGTAGTCCCTCCAAGAAATTCCTGACATGTGTGGCTGATAACTTTCTCCTACAGAAAGTAGAGGAAGGAACTAGAAGAACAGCTATCCTTGATTTGATACTGACCAATAGAGATGACTTAGTAGAATAGAATAGAATTTATTTCGGTCACAATACCATCAAAGTAGAGCAGCACTATAAACACAATCATTATCACAAGGCCAACACAGTAAGATGGGGCTATAGATACAATAATGACAAGAGGTAATAATTAATTAAAAATACAGATAGATAAACGGTAAACAATTTTGATTTTTTTTAAAAAAAAAAATTGAATTGTACATGTCCTACTCTTGATAATATAGGAATTAAAACATTAAAACATTATCACAGTCTGATTATATCACCCCATGCCGACAAGCAATTGCTGCAGCACAGAACCTAGCCACCTTGGAAGTTATTTGAGAATTCTGGTCAGCCAAGAGATTATCTGTATACATCCGATCTCCCAGATATTCGTTGTACGATAGGAATAACAAAAAAACAAAAAAAGTGTACCGAAAATCACAACAGAAGGATAAAGTGGCTGTACTGCCACAGCCGCCACCACTAGGCCTCGAAGAGCACACCCCTCTCAGGCTAAGCACCACCACTTAAATACCTGAAGGAAGGGTAAACGATGCACCACTTTTCCCTTATAGCAGAGGGGGAAAAGGTGTTAAGGGTTTTGAATAAGGTTCTCCTGTGAGTGTGTTGGCTGAAAGGGTAATGATTTGTGTTTCTTTATTATACTTATAGAGCAGGTTACAAAGACAAGCTGACACGTGGTTTGTGTTAACAGTTCTTTTCAAATCAATTTCACACCGGCCTATTCTTAACACTTCTAATAATTTCACTAATAATCCCAAATCCTAATAATCTCTTCACACACACTCCTGACTAGATCACACACACAGCTGTCTTATGTGTGAGGGAAAATGTAATTTTTAAGCATAGTCCACAGTGAACTATGATATCTCAGCTACAAAGGGAGGTGGGGCGTTTGGAAGAACTGCATTGTCAATTGTGTGAGGTGTGAATTGGGAAACTGGCATGGAGACTCTCTGATGTTAGGTTTTGTTTTGTTTTTTAGCTGAGATATCCTAGTTCACTGTGGACTATGCTTAAAAAATACATTTTTCGTCTCACATAACTAACATCAGAGCATCTCCATATGCCACTTTTGTTTTTAAGAGATGTGTTTGTAAAATAAACATGGAAAATGGTGATGTTGTATTCCTGCCCCTTCTTTTCCCCTTTTCCCCAAATGACTTCATTTCACAACAGTAAAGTTTAATTGTAGGAGATGCTCAATGGTATCTCTGGCTGCCTCTACAAGAGGCATTTAAAGCTCTTTCAAGGCACATAAAAATTTTACCTCTACAAGAACGGAGCGCAAATCGGGCGTAGAGGTGCGTTTTCTCTCCGATTATGCACATTATCAAATGCGCGTTAAATAGCGAGTTTTATTTTGCTCCGGCCGTTAAAGCACATTTTGACTATGTGAACAAGCGATTATCTGCATTAACTACTTGTAAAGCGCATTTGAAACAACCGGTAGGTCACCAGTTGAGTGCTCAATACCTCGCATTTACGATAATGCGCTTCAGCGATTATGCGCATAATCAGCTAACCAGGCGTGAAACGGAATCCATCTAGAGGGGGCCTTACTTTATTGTCTTTTAGATTCTGTTCTGGTCTATAATTCAGTAAAAACTTTGTAGAGAAACATTCAGAATGCCAAAAAGAACATGTAAATTTCTGTCTTACTTGTTCTTTATTTCAGTAAGTTTAACATTAACATATTATGTAGAACAGATTTGTCTTAATTGTGAGGTATGAAATTAGACATGTGACCAAGGCCATGCCCCCTTGGGGGCGGTCATCTCAAGATGGTCCCACCTTGGGGGCTGGGCATGTTCGGTGGGCACTCCTCCTTGAGGGCGGCCATCTTGTCCTCCTTTTTGGTTTCCAAAATATGGTCACCCTACCCTGATGCTGAACCAAGCACCCCGGTGGGCACAGCTGGGAGAGACTGACTCCTCCCTGCTCATCCACCCAGGTCTCGGTAATGCAAGCCATACCGGCCGCCTCATCCACAATTCAATCGTGGATGGGGGGATCTTATTTTGCCCCAATCTGGCATTTAAAAGCAGCATCCGGAGACCCGAGGGCTGACTGATAGGGCAACCAACAAACCTGCAGGTGGGGGGGGGGGGGCAGAACAAGACACAGGTGTTAACTCTCTGGGCTGTGTTCCCCTTACCTGGCCAGTCCTCCTCACAACACCATATCTCCCTCTACCCATCACTACACTGATTGCCCCCCCCCTCAGATCCCCCCACTTGGCCCTGTGTACTTCCTCCCAGGCACATAGCTCAAGACACAAAAAGCAGGTTAGTAGTAGTCATAGCAGCTGGCAGCTGGCACCCACCCACCTACCTACCTCCTCCCCCCCCCCCGGGTAACAGGCCTCCCTCTCCTGCAGGTGATGGCTCTCCCAGGCCACCTCAGCCAGCTTATATATGCCTCCCAGGGAGGGGAACAGGTGGAAGTTGTCCACAGCAGCTGGCTCAGTACCGGCAGGGTGTGGCAATCAGAATTCCTCAGGGAAGAGCAGTCGTGGTGATGCTGATGCTGGTGGTGGTGGCAGCAGCAGCAAAGAAGCAGGCAGGCTGTGTTGCAAGCAGCAGGCGGCAGCAGCAGTACTAGTATTTGGGGGACCACTGCCCCTTTGGCTTTTGAGCCCCACCCAACACTGAAATGCAGCATATGAGAGCTTCTCCAAAATGGACTTCAGCCCTCCACCTGAAAAAAGTTTTGGATGCCTGCTCTGGGCATTCAAACCAGTTAGTGGAGCATACTGATTATTTAGACCCATTTCAATCCAGCCAGGGTATGGAACTAGCTCTGCTCTAGTCACCTTGGTGGAAGATCTATGCCAGGAAGTGGGTGGGGGCAGGGGGCCTTATTAGTTCTCTTGGACCTCTTTGCAACGTTTGATCCATGGTATCTTTCTGGGCCACCTGGGGTACCTCTAGACGGACAGTATCTGTCGCTGTGGCTTCGGAATGGTGGCACTTGCGTTACATGACTTCAGCTATGGGGTGGTATATAAGTGTGATAAATAATGATGATGGTGATGATGATGATGATGATGATGCAGCCGCCAATCCAAAGCCATCTAGGGGCAAAGGGGCTTTGCCGCGAACTAAAAACGTCAGCCATTTAGCGTGACTTTTTTAGTTTGCGGCAAAGTGACGACGGCTTCTGCCATCTGTCGCTTTTTCTCCGCCGCTTCTGGGAGGCCTTCCCAGTCTATAGCGACCACTGATTGGTCGCCATGGGCTGGGCAGGGAAGGGGGTGGTCCAGACAGCCATAAGCTCGCTGGACCACCTCCGCCCCTCCACAGACCTCCCTCCCTTCTCCCCATAAAATCAATAAAAAATAAAACAAACCTCCCTTCTTCCCCACCCCATGTTTAAAAGAAAATATTTTTTTAAAAAACGTAAAAAACAAAAACAAAACAACTCTTCCTGCCACCGACCACCCGCCCTACTTCCCCACCCCAGAAAAAAGTAAATAAAAACTTACCTTAAATTCCGCATGGTGGGTGCGGTGACGGCGGCAGCAGCTGGAAAGCCCGCTGTCGCGCTCCTTGCGTGTAGAGGGACGCAAGGAGCGCAATTTCACGTCATGTCCACTGCCTGCCAACGCGACGCAGAACAGAAGCTGCCAAGACGTGGCCCTAGTGGGGCTGGGGTTTGGGGGCACTGTATTATAGTGGTCCTGGTACTTTCTGTTGGGTCACATCCAGAAAGTGATGCTGGGGGCTACACTTCAACACCACAGCCTTTGGCCATCTAATGGCTGTCTATTCAATAGGGTTGCATACCTGGTGTTTTGCTATGGTTAAAATCTTTTCAAATGTTTTTTATTGTTGTTTCTTTGGTTTTATTTATTGTTTGGGTTTGCTGTGCTGAACTGGCTGAATGTCTTTCTAGTAATAACAATAATAATAATAATAATAATAATAATAATAATAATAATAATGTATTTATTTATTACATTTGTATACCGCCCCATAGCCGAAGCTCTCTGGGCGGTTTACATACTAATAAATAAATAAAATGAACAATAAATACATTTTCAAGACTTATATAGGGTACAAACTCAAGAGTCAGCAAAAGCACTGGCTGCCTTATACCTTTAAGGGATGGTGGCACCATCACTTCAGCTATTCTCCCAGCCTGGAAATGATTTGAAAGGTGAGACTTGTTTGTTGGCTGTGTTTCGCAATCGGAGGAGTGCAATGTGCTTGAATAGAACAGGAAAAGCAGAAGAAATAGAATCGGATTAAACCACAAGGTTTAATCCTGTGATACGCTGAGCATTCAGCTCCTTGTAACTCAATCACAGAGACCCACTGCCAGGTGTGTGGAGTCATGGAAGAGGAAATAGTTGCACAGGAATAATAACAGAAGATTCCAGCTGGAACACACACACACACACACAAATGGGGTTGATTTTTCCATGCATGAATAAAATGGGTGCTGTCTCACTCCTTTCTTTCTCAGTTGGCTAGTTTAATCTTGTTTTGTAGAAAGACTGCTTCTAGGATTGCTTCCAAGTTCTCATAGCTCTTCGTGCCACAGCTCACAGGCAAGTTAGGATTCAAATTACCTTCGCAAGGCTACATGTCATACTGAAGCATTTTTACAGATTTTGAGTCTGGATTTATCATTCCTTTGAGTGCCAAACCTTCTATGCAAAGAGGCCTCTTAAAGAAAGACTGAGCGGCCAGACAGGTTGGTGGAAGTTGAAGGCTGGACCGACAGATGTCAACTTTTTTGAAGAGTTGAAGATGCTTTCAGAGAGGCATCCTTGCCTGTATTGTGTACGCTCATTTCAGTATAAGTCAAATGGTTTGCCAGTTTATATGTAAAATCTATTTGACCAGAGAATGTGATGGGACAAAACAACTGTTAGCAGAACAGCGAGAAGCTGACAAGGGCCGAGCTGTGTGGAATCCTAGCTGAAGGTGCATGCTTAACCCTTAAAAAATCACACAGGGTTAAAGGAATAAGAAAGCTTGCATTGGTTGCAGGAAATACATGTTGTATTGGAGGGTTCCCAACTCAAGAGGGAGGGAGACCCCAAAAGATGTTGCCTCTAAGAGAGGCAAGAGCATGAAGAAGGAGGAAGTGGGGTCAGCAACCTTAAAAGTATCAGTCCAGAAGGAAGGTCAGCATAGATTAGAGAACAGTCTAGGAAGCTCGGAGTTCCTCTCTCTTTCTCTATTCCTATTCCATGCAGTTAGGAGAGCCTTTTTTGTTTTCGTGTTTTGACGCTAGCTGAATTGCACCCACACCTCTAACATAGGCTGACCAGATAAAATCCAGGTCAGGGCTCATATAACTTTAACAGTTGTAGAGAAAAGGGGATTTCAGCCAGTGTCATTTGTATGCAATTCGTACCTGGTGAAATTCCCTCTTCATCACAACTGTTAAAGTTGCAGGGGGCCTGCCTTCTTTTGAATATGGTCACTCTAGTATAGTGCCTGCACCTTTAACTGTTGTGATGAAAAGGGAATTTCACCAGGAACTAATTGCATACAAATGACACTGGCTGAAATTCCTTTTTCTCTACAACTGTTAAAGTTACATGAGCCCTGAACTGGATTTTATCTGGTCACCCAACTCTAACAAGAAATATGTGGACAGATACCAAAGACCATGCTGTCTCTATTGAAAAAACAGCCTATGTGGATATTCCTCCTTTGCAAATGTACACAACAGTCTCAGGCAGGAGCATATCGTTCCATGGGTGCAGACAGGCCATCATTTGCCAGGACAAAAGTGCATCCAAATGTAATGGATAGATTTACTGGCGAAAGCTCAACGTATTCATAGATTATAATGAATTTAGTCAGGTTGCTGTACTATGTATACATTTACTATTTGGAAGGCAAAAGTCAGCCCTGGAAGGAGAGTTACCAAGGCTACACTACAGTAGGCTGACCAGATAAAATCCAGGTCAGGGCTCATGTAACTTTAACAGTTGTAGAGAAAAGGAGATTTCAGCCAGTGTCATTTGTATGCAATTAGCTCCTGGTGATATTCCCTCTTCATCACAACAGTTAAAGGTGCAGGGGCCCTGGCTTCTTTTGTATATGGTCACTCTAGTATTGTGCATGCACCTTTAACTGTAGTGATGAAGAGGGAATATCACCAGGAATGAATTGCATACAAATGACACTGGCTGAAATTCCCTTTTCTCTACAACTGTTAAAGTTACATGAGCCCTGACCTGGATTTTATCTAGTCACCCTACACTACAGTGACCTTGCCTGTAGCTTTAAGTATTTAGAGATGCCAAGGATTGAACCTGTGGCCTGTTGCATCCACCCCATTTGGTCTACCACTAAGCTATGGTCTTTCCTATAGTGGGTTAGTTGCCACTGATACTCATTCACTGGCTGCTTCTCTGGCTCTTAAAGTGATCAGTGTCTGGCAATCCTAAAACAATGCCGTGCCGATAGTCATGACCAACGGGAATTCTTACTCGCAGATAAGGAGCATGCCCAGAACCTCTGCTTCCAACACACAGGACAGCTGGGTTGCCACTGCCATAGTTTACCCACAGATCAAAGGCCACACATGCCGCCCACCCCACCACCATGGTGACCCTCTACACTGGGATGATCCCTTGCCTCTGTGGTTCCCAGGGGCAAATAGATCTTGATATGGGGAACAAGCTTTGGAGGAGGGTAGGCATGTAATTCTTTTTCCACCTGTCATTTCCATGCTTCAAATGCCTCCTTAGCAGGGTTGGCGTCAAGGGTAGGTATCTACCAAGGGCCCAAACTCCAGCAGGTGGCCACTGACAAGAGCTCCCTGGACATGACCCTCTTGTTTGTCATTGCAACCTGCTTGCTGACGGGCCTCCTGTTCTGGTGCAGACAATGGCTGTGGTTCAAAGGAGAAGAAGGAGGTGCCACTGCTGACTTGCTCCCTGGCTCTCTGCCTGTCAAGCAAGCAAGTGGTAGGATCAGGAGCCAGAGCCGCTGGTGATAATAGCGGTGGGAAGGTAGATTCATTGACATGGGGGGGGGGGCGGCATTGATAGTGCCTTGCCCAAGAGCCCTCAAAAACATGGAGCTGGCATCACTCTTTAGCAGTGATTCCCACCCCTGGGTTTCAACCTGGAAAAAATGAACAAGGGAAAAGATTTAAGGTCCCCGCTCCTTGCTTCTCTGTTCACCATCATCCCTTCTTGATGCTGCTTTTCTAAATATATAACAAAGTGTTGGCTTCTAATACAGTCATATGTTTATTATTACACTTTTATCTTACCTGTCCACCAAGGCGCTCAGGGTGGTATACATGTCCCCCTCCATGTCCACGGGAAAGCGGGAAAGCTTGAGAGGTAGCAATTGGCCCAAGATTACAAGCTCCAACACATCTACTTTATTCCTCCGGTTTTGCGTCCGCAGTGTCTCCCTCCGTTTCCTTAGCGAGTCGAGCACTGGGTACTTTCACATCTGTGCGTTGTTGCGCTAGTTCAGCTCATGTATCTTTTCACCTGTATCGCTACTATTCCGGCGAAATCTCCCGCCCCGCCCCCTACATTCTCCTTTCCCCCTGCAGTTAATTTTTAAATATTTTTTATTTCTGTGCAAATACAATAGCACGGCAGCCTGAAAATGCACAATTACGGTAAAACAACGCACTATGCTTTCTCCTAAGTTCACATTAAACAATATAAGAGAAGAAGCATTACAATTAGTTTTTGGAGAAGTTTGTGGTCAATGTTGGCATGGCAAGGGGAAGGAGACATAGTTCTGGTCAGGAAATCTAACATCCCACTCAGGAGTAAGAACCATAGAGTTTGATGGGACCGAGTCCCAGGCACAGGCGGCTGTGGCCTTGCTTGCCTTCTCCACGGGGTGTTTGGGCGCCTTCTCTCCCTCCCCTGTCACGGTTGAGCAGTTGAATGGAGAACTGCCCCAACCTCCTCTTTTGTCAGCGAGACCACCCTTTGATACACAATTCCCCAACAAAAAATGGGATGGTCCAATATAGTGCAAGGACAGCAATACACGGGAGGGAGGAGTGGCTTTATTGCACTTGGAGGGGGGGAACGGACTTCCCCTGCTCCGAAATAAGATAGAAAATGGAGGGGAAGAGGTGAGATGAGCGCAGGACAGGGATGACGTCATGTGAGTATCGCACTGCAAAACACATACCAAGCATGGCGAGAGTGTGATAAATCGCTGGTGTGATGGAGCTCCTTCTTACAATGCCTGTGTGAGGATTCAAACCTGAGCCTCCCCAGTTCTAGTTGGATGCTCTAACTGTGGAAAATGTGTGGTCACCAATGTTATGAGAGAGTGGGGATGGCATAAAACTCAGGACTGATCTGCACTTGGGTTCATCAGAGTATCATTAGAAGATAGTGTATTGGAATGTTCCCCACATCACCTTCCTGCCTATGGAAAGCTAGAATGTCATGAAAAGGGTTCTTGCCTAGCCTTCTTCCCCACAATGCAGGGAGGATTTTTGTTTTAGCTTGTTTATGTTTTAGCACGGGGTAGCATCTAAACACTGCTGAACCATTTGGTGCTACATCCCCCCAAAACCCCACACTTTCACTGCTCCAGGATTGTGCTGGGTAATCCCCATGCCAAGGAGTAAGTGCAGGGCTTATGGCCATCCCTTCCTGGCTTTCTCCCTTACCCCCTGTAAAACACAAAAGGCTCCTCTTCAAAAGGGAAACTTTTCTCCCCATGCTGGAGGCAGCGCAGGCATGGGACATTCTGGCAGCCATTCAGCTTACCGGCCTGCCCCCTCCCCCTCCCGTGGCTTCCAGTGACCAACAGGAGGTCACCCAGAAACACCCCTGGAGCGGTTCCAAATGAGGACAGACCAGCAGACTGGCGAGGCTGACCTCGCTCTGGCTGGAAAATTCAGGTTAAGTCCCTGACTTTTCAGCTGCACATCTTCACCTCTTTGCCCCAGGGTGGCTTTGAATCTGCGGCTGCGTCATCTATCCGACACAGTGCAGATTCAGAGCCACCCTGGGGCAAAGATGACATCAAGACACAACCCCTTAATATCATATCACTCCAAGCAATCAGTTTTACACCGGTTTAACTCTCATGGCTCCCTCCAATGAATGCTGGGAAATGTAGTTTGGTGAGCTGCTGAAAATCCTTTGTGATAGGCTGACCAGATAAAATCCAGGTCAGGGCAAATGTAACTTTAACAGTTGTAGAGAAAAGGGAATTTCAGCCAGTGTCATTTGTATGCAATTAGTTCCTGGTGAAATTCCCTCTTCATCACAACAGTTAAAGGTGCAGGCACTATACTAGAGTGACCATATACAAAAGAAGGCAGGGCCCCTGCACCTTTAACTGGTGTGATGAAGAGGGAATTTCACCAGGAACTAATTGCATACAAATGACACTGGCTGAAATTCCCTTTTCTCTACAACTGTTAAAGTTACATGAGCCCTGACCTGGATTTTATCTGGTCAGCCTACTTTGTGAAGAATCCCTAGCCCTTCTCCCTCACAAAATGCAGACCTGCTGAAAGACCTCCCCCATGAAGGCTCTTCCTCTCTCAAATGTCACCACCAACAGCCATTCCAGCAGGCTGCAACAGAGGGAGAGGAGCGGACGCTGAGCCATTCCGCCAGACCTGCTGAAAGGCTACTTAATTCCCCCCATTCCCTCCCTGTTCCTTTTCCCTTGTCTGTTGTGTCTATTAGCTTGTAAGACTGTTGGCAGGGACTGTCCTGTTTTATTGATTGTATGTAAGCCATTCTGGGAGCCCATTTGACTGAAAAGCAGGATAAATAAAATACTTTAAATTGAATACATTTCCCAGTGTTCTCTAGGAATGACTGTTATCATAGTTTAGGACTGTAGTGTAGATATGCTCTCAAGAGTCTCACGGCATTCTGGTCTTTCTTATATGTAACCAATACTCCTCAGTCACATAATAAGTTAATTTTAGAAATGCCCCTTTGTTGTGAATTATGAAATGGGGACAAGAAAAACGACAACTATTGGATGTCATAGGGGAAACAATCCTTAGAAAAGGTTACTTCCATGTGTTAAATGTGCAAAAAGAGTTAATCTTCAGAAATGGTCAATTTGGTGCTTTGGGGTTACCAGGCAGCAGTTAAATTTAGTTCCCAGTGCTTTCTTTTAATTTAAAATATTTGTTGTTATGTAGCAGACCGAGCTGCTGCAAACTCGGAATCCAGTCATGTTGAAGCCTGTGTGCACTGCAGCAACTTTTGGCAGAGTTCTTTGTAGGAAATTGAATCCCACACCTTGTGATGTACCTGAGGCTGACAAAGAGTGGAGAAAAATCCTTAGCCTGGTTCCCACACGCTTAGGAAAAACGAGCTAGCAGCCTGTGGCCTGCCAGATGTCGTTGGACTCCAACTCCCATAATCCATGACCATCGGCAAGGTTGGGTGGGGACGATAGGAGCTGGAGTCTAACAACATCTGGAGGGCCACAGGTTTCTGCCCCCCTCCTGCAGCGCCACCACCACCCAGTTCAGAACAGGGCAAACAAGAGTTCTACTTGTGTTTGTTTGAATTCAAGGTAGGCTGACCAGATAAAATCCAGGTCAGGGCTCGTGTAATTTTAACAGTTGTAGAGAAAAGGGAATTTCAGCCAGTGTCATTTGTATGCAATTCATTCCTGGTGAAATTCCCTCTTCCTCACAACAGTTAAAGTTGCAGGCACTATACTAGAGTGACCATATACAAAAGAAGGCAGGGCCCCTGCAACTTTAACAGTTGTGATGAAGAGGGAATTTCACCAGGAACTAATTGCATACAAATGACACTGGCTGAAATTCCCTTTTCTCTACAACTGTTAAAGTTACATGAAACCTGACCTGGATTTTATCTGGTCACCCTAATATGTACATAACTAAGAATTCGGATAAGGTGCATGGAGATGTAGGGGGCGGGGCCAGCATGCACGGCCCTGCTCCAGTAAATGCCTGAATAGGGCTAGTGAGACAGCTTGATTGAAATAGTGCAGGTATAGTGCAGGAATGTACAACCTGTGGGCCGATGCTAAATCTGGCCCTGTTGGGTCCCCAGATGACTATGTTTCCTTCCCCTGGCCCCACCTCCTAACCACCAATCATTGGGTGGTTTCCTGGCTTTTGTGCAAATTTCCCCATTCTGAAAGGTTGAAATGCCTCTCCTAAGGTTTCGTTACTGGCAGTGAGAGCTTTAAGCTAAAATATGCTGGGGGGGGGGGTGTATTTTGGCCACTCCCCTTTTGCCTTTAGTCCCACCTGCTATTGGGATGGGGCCCCTGAGAGTTCCTCCAAAATTCAATTCTGCCCTCAAACTAAAAGAAGTTCAATACCAATGGCATACACACCTGCTTAGAGTGCCAGATTTGGACTGGGAAGTACCAGATTCAAATCTCCACTCTTCCAGTCACAGCCTAACCTATCTCACTGGGTTGACCTGAGGACCCTGTATGCCAGCCTGAGCTCCCTAGAAGAAGGGAGTGTGTTGGCTCAAGAAGCAGATATTGCAGCAACTTCCAGATGCCTCTCGCAAATATATTTCTTTACACAGGCTTTCCCTGACCTGCAAAAGGCCTATGGTACAGCCCTGTTTTATTCTGGGTTTTGCTGTCATGTTTTTAATTTATTACTTTATATTGTTTTCATATTGCATTATACGTGCATTTCATTGTGGAACGCTTAGATATTTCATCATATTAAGTGATGCAAAAAAATCATACATAAATAATAATGAGATAAATATAGTAATACTTTTAAAAATAATGATGAACATTTTATTTTATTTATTCATTTATTTATTACATTTCTATACCGCCCAATAGCCAAAGCTCTCTGGACGGTTCAACAACAATGAAAAGCCAAATATGCATCATAAAATATGATATACAGCGTAAAGCTTAAAACTACAATATAAAAGTACCTAGCAGCAATGCAGAGATTTAAGATACAATAACAGATTAAAAACAACAGACATGGTTGGGATGAGAGACATTCTGAGATGTTTAAGCAAGCAGCATGTGCAAGTCAGTACATGCTTAACCACATACTAATTTTCACATGAATAGACCCAAAGAGGAACATGACAAGATCGGGTACGTAGTGAAGAGCAGACTGTACCCTGCCTTATATAATTGAGGTGCTTTTATAAATAGTAAATTATGGTGATGTTTCAGTCAGGTACAAATCATGTACAGGAGAAGATGGAGCCACACCCCTCTCAAACATTTTCCTGAACTTTTCCCATCCAGCCCTACAGCTGGGTGAATTCTAAGAGACAAGATTAGGGATTGCTTTACCATTGGGACCTCATTGGGAGTAGCTGTTACTAGATTACCACCTGGCCATTTTCAGGTAAGGTTCACACATTATGAAACCTCCATGCAATTCCCTTGTGAATATGTGGGTTGCTGTTGGTTTCAGGGCAGGGTTACACCTGCATGGAGAGGTATGAATCTGAATCTCCATGCAGACCAGGGGTGGGGAACTTCAAGCCCTTGGGACAAAACTGGCCCTCTTGGGGTCCCAATCTACTTCATCAGAGAGCCATGCCCCCTTTCTCTGGCCCCACACACCCTTTCACCCAATTGTCAATTGTTTGCTGGCATAGTGTTTCCCCCCATTGTAAAAGGTTGAAATGCTAGTAGTACTTCAAGCTAAAATATGCTGCTATTTTTGGTGTTTTGGCTCTACCCTTTTTGCCTTTGGCCCCACCCACCTCTGGAATGCAGTCCCTGAGAGCGTCTCCAAAATTAACTGCAGCCCTTAGGCAGAAAGTGGCTTCCCATCCCTGATTTAGGTGCTGTAAGGCTGGCCACCAGGACCTTCATGATTGCAGTGGTTAAAAAAAAGTCCAGTTACCATTGTGGAAATCGCTGTCTGCTTTAATCCAGAATCATATGGAGTCATTGGTCAACACATACATTGCCTCCATATGAATGTGGCCCAACTGCAAGATTGACAGAGGTGTTGTGCATTTCTGAGTCATGTGCATGTAAATAGCCATTGTGTGTAATGACTGATACCTGCTTAACAGACAGTGCCTCAGTTCAGACAACATGTTAGTTAACGCAGTGTGAAAACTCCACCCAACGGTTGAGTTTTTAGGAGGTCCTCCCCACACAGCATGTTCTAATTCCATTGTTGTGTGACTGTGGGCTACCATGGAGTTGAGTAAAAGTCAATGCAATGTTTGATTGACAGTTCCTCTGCCCTCTCTCCTCCCCCAGTCCTCCCGATGGTATCCCATCAGCTTTTGCCTGGAAAAAACCAATCCCAGCAGCTCTCCAAGAGCGGCACTCCCTCCTTTCCCCGCTCTTGCCAGAGAACTCTGTATCCAGTGGGAAAAGTCAACTCAATGCAACGGAAAACTCCACAGAGCCTGCCACACAACATGCAACATAACAGTTGTGCAGGAACTCTCCTCTGCACAGCGTGGACATTCTGTGTGGAATGTTGTCCAAAACAACTCCACCGTTGCATGGAGTTTTCCCGCAAGACAACACATTTCTCAACGGTGGTGGGAAAACTCCACCGTGGAGTTCTAAAACTCCCGTTGAGAAACATATTTTCTGAAGTGAGCCAGTACCTGACCAAAAAGTGATACTCTTCTTTCTTATTTAATCCAGGGCATTTCAGCTTCCTGGTGCACATTAGTAGAATCTCATGGATTGAGGCTGATATTGATCTAGGTCAGAAATTCCACTTTCCCAAGACAAAACTCAGCAACATGCTTACAACTGGAATAAGTTTACTTAGGAAAACCAGGACATAATTTCAGGCACTTCAGGAAAAACATGAATTGAATTCACAGCCTAGTTCTCACTGAGTTGGTGATATCACAAGAGGTATATCACTTCAAACTGCAAATGTGTGCTGTTCACATGACTGTATACTCTTCTGTACATAAAAATGAATAAGCAATCCCTCTCCATAGAAAACTAGGATGTCAGTGAGAATAGGATAGAACTCTCCTAGATTTGACTAGTATTCCATATAAGACACTGGCTCAATTCGGACGACACAATAAACAACTGGTGTGGGGGAAACAATCGTCAGTTGTTTTGACTATTGCATCATCCGAATGCTGCCATAGTCAACTCAGTGCTGATCCTAATCCACACCACAGTTGGTTATTTATTACCATGTTGTGTGGGGAGTACCCCCTAGATGAACAACTGTAAAGTTGATTATTACCCCACCATTGACTATCGTGTCGTCCGAATTGAGCCAATGTCTCTAAAGGTGTAATCTGATGCATGTTTAAACAGAAAAAAGTCCTACAACTACAACATTATAAAATTATAAAAATCACTACCCTGAAACTTACTTTTAAGTGCAAGTTAGGGCTATAATCTCCGAAACGACTTCATAATTGGACATATGCAACAGAAATCTTGTTCCCCTTGCATGCATCTAACTACTAAAACCCTGTCTATGTTTGGAGCAGTTCTTTTCAAATGATCAGAAAGCAATAGGGTTCAGAAGGACAGAAAGAAACCTGTGGTGCAGTAGTCTCAACACTCTGCATAAATGGCAAACCCATCAGTAATGCTTGCCGAGTATTTATTAAGAGAAATTATCTTCACTAATCCCTAAAATAACACCTGGTGTTTGATCTACATTGCATGTTCTCTGGTTTGTTTTTATAAGGCCTATACCATGCTGCATACTTTATTCTGTTGTGAGGACTCTAAGTTCAAGGCCCAAGTATTATAAATAATACACGCAGAACAAAAAGAAACCTGAACACTTTCCCTTGTAGAGCCAATAGATTTCAGGCACACTTCCCTGCTTAGATGTGCTTGTAATATCACGTAGGTCTATATATAAAAGGATGTACATCACGCTTAACTTTTGCTAGTAGGTGTTGCCCAGCTCTCTGGCAACAGAAGCCCAACTGCTGAGCTTCTGTCTGGGGGGAACAAGTAAACAAGAACCAAACTCAAGTGAAAACAGCACTTCTCTACATTAAGGGAAATTGTGTTGTTTGCTTTTGTGCTTCCTAGTTATGGGCTGAATGACACAGGGGGAGAGGGGCAACAAGGGGGTTGAATTAAATACTTCCCCTCCATTCAGTTCCATTGAGTTATATTGAGACAGAACCATCTAGTGGCAGAAGATCCTGGTGTTTCCTGGCTATTACCACTTTAAAAGTGGTTCTTTTTATCCCAGGATTTCCAGGGAATTCAGCAAGAGACATTCTGGTTATTAACAACATCATGAAATCAACTCGAAAACTTCAGTGAATGGTCATTCACAAGTGTGCAATAAATCATTCGTTTAGAGGAGCCCACTGTCTCTGCACCCTCTTGTCTATCTATCTATCTATTAATAAGGAAGGGGCAACAGTAAAATTGATCTGGGAAATCAAGTTTATGTAAGACACCTCTGACATGAACTTCACAAAGTGAACTGGCTGAATAGAAGTCTTGAGACTTTATAGTAATCTAATTTTTCGCAGTGGTATTGCTACTATACCCATTAGGAATAGGACTATGCACAGATTCGGATCCAGATCCCAAATCCAGATCAAATCAGGCTGATCCAGATGATCCGGATCTGAAATCTGGATCTCCGAATCAATCCAAATTGATTTGGATCGATCCGGATCGATCCAGACGCCAGTTTAGGTGATTTTTGAAGCCATAGGTTTTCATGGGGGAGAAGGGCTATAACTTTTTTAGTTTAAAAGCTATTGAGTTGAAACTTGGTGACATTGCAGATGGGGTGAGGGTAGTCGTGTGTAAATTTTCAGAAACATAGGTGCATGCAAGTAGTGGCTATGAATATTTGAAATATGATCATTCCTGTGTTTTAAAAATTCATGGTCATACCATACCTTAGGTCCTTTGTAGTATGCAGTTTCCTCTAAGTGTGCAAACAAACATTCATCTTTTAAAAAAGAGAGAGAGAGAGAGGCCGCATCTTCATGGCACCTCTTCCAGCGTGCAGCAACGGCAGCAGTCGGCACGCCACGCATTGATGCTCCCTGATGCCAGTCTTGATGGGTGGAGCGTCACGGCGGCTTTTCCTGTCAACGCCATCGGCGTGCCCGCGCCTGCCCAGCATCAACTGGAGGTGCAGCTGGAGCAGCGGACCACCTACTCGCAGGTAAGTGGATTTTTAATTTCTTTTTAATTGGGGGGGGAACAGTGGAGGCAGTGCAGCGAGCTTATGGCTCACTACACCACCCCTTTCCCTGCCCAGCCTGCTCCACTAAATGCCTGACTTTTTTAGTGTGCAGCAAAGGGCATTTGCCCCTACATAGCTTCGCATTGGTGGTTGCATCATGTAACACAACTGCCCCCAGTGCGAAGCTATATTAATGGAAACAGTCCGGAGAGAGAGAGAGAGAGAGAGAGAGAGAGAGAGAGAGAGAGAGAGAGATTGCACAACGGATCGAAATTTTAGGTACCGCACAAATAAGAATAGATCACAGCTGTGTGCATGTTGCAGTTCCATGTGTGTACCAAAGATAGAGAGCCCCATCTATGATGTTGGATGCAGGATTCGTCTTCCTTGGAATTTCAACATTAGTTTATTGTACGCTCTTATTTTGAAAGCAGTTTTCTAGCCCTTATGGCTGAAAAATTAAAAGGAAAATATGGCTTTCCTCAAAGCTATGGTCTCCTCGTAAGGTCAATGCAGTGTTAGGAAGGCATCTTGGGGGAAGAATCAACTGGTAGGAGGAAGAGATTTGCCTTTGCTGCCCACCAACTCTCTCCTGCAAATAACCCACTCCCAGTTTCCCACCAGCTTCCACTCTAAAACCTGCAATGTCGGAGGGGAAACGGTCTTGGAAACATTTGCAGGGGAGAGTTGGTGGATGCAGGAGGGGTTCAGCTCCCTCCTTCCCTATTGTCCCCTGCAAATGCTCCCCTGAAAATACTCTCACTCAGGCTTGGGAACTCCACCTGCTCTAATTTCTTTCTCTTTCCTGCAGTAAACCTTTTCAAGTGGCATGCAAGAGGATTGTGCGTCTCTGATTTTTTGTTTATTCTTTGACTGACAAAAAATCTGCCTAACCATATGTTTAGGAAACACCGGCCTAGGGACAGGGATCAGCACCCCAGGGCCGTACGCAGGGCATGGCTGTCCACGCTGGAACCTGTTCTGGGCTCCACCACAAACACTGTGTAATTATCTTTCAGGTCGAAGTTTCAAATGGCCGGATGAGCTCCCATTCTTCAGAGAGAAAAAGAATGGTTCATTTTTTAAAAAAACCTCACCAGCCAGTCTTGGGCGGACACAAGAGCTCCTGCCTGTCAGTTATTGGAAGAAAAACGCACTTCCTGGCAAAGTAAATCTTTGCTCGATTTCACAAGCCAACCGACAGAAAGTAATTAGCTCTGTCAAGGCTGCTGCGTTCACAGATTTGTGCAACGCCATCATGGGACAGTCTGGATTTAATTTCTCAAGCAGCTAGTCCATGGCTTTATTTCAAGGGCTTGATTTTCGGGAAAGGATTAGATCGAAGAAAAAGGCTACCAGAGTTATCACCCTCCTGGAGGTTTCCCAAGTGCTGCAGTGCATGGAAAAAAAGCAATTGTAACAATAACAGCCAAGCTTGCATCTTGAAGCTTATTATTTTCAGTAGGGTGGCCGCTTATGAATAATCTAAAATGAGGAAATGAATCACAAAAGGGGACACCGGTTTGCATGGCCTTTGCATATGCTGATTTATATGCATCGATGCTAATTAAGAATCAGTTCTGAACATTTAAATAGGAGCGCAGTACATCTTGTCATAGCGTGTGGTAGGCTGTGATCAAGTGACCAGTATGCCAGCCTGTTCTGTCTGCTGCTCAGGTGCTCACTGTTGATTGGCAACAGTTCTGATGGTTCTTTATCTTTAAACCAGACTTGGGGACTGTCTATACAATCTGTACAATCCGCCCCGCACGCTCAGGTCCTCTGGGAAGAACTTACTGCGGTCGGCCAAGACTAGGCTGACAACTGTTACCCAGAGGACCTTCTCTTCTGCCGCTCCCAGGCTGTGGAATGACCTGCCGGAGGAGACTCGTCAACTTAACAGTCTTTTAGAATTTAAGAAAGCTATAAAGACTGTTCTCTTCCGGCAGGCATATCCAGTGTAATTTTTAGAATGTTTTTAAGATGTTTTAGGATGTTTTAATGCATTTAATAATATTTGTCATGTTTTAATTAGTTTTATGTATTTTATCATGTTGTTGTTCCCTGCCTCGATCTAGACGGAGAGGTGGGTAAGAAATAAATCATTATTATTATTATTATTATTATTATTATTATTATTATTATTATCTTCTAAGCTCTACATTGGCTGTGAATTGGCACTGCATTGGTTATATGATGCAGCCGCCGATTTGTGGCAACCACAGGGCTTTCCTGCGAAGCTGCGTATTTTAAAAGTCAGGCACTTACCCCAACTTCTACTGCTAAAGCGAGGTCGTCACGGCCCTTCCACCATCTCATGTCACTTCAGCATTGAGGCAGGGGCATTCCAGAGTGGATGGCACCCCCTGATTTGTTACCAGAAGCCAGGCAGGAGGTGGGCCTGGTGAGCTGAATGACCACCAGAAAGCCCATGCTGCCTCCAGCCATTGGGATTACCCCCCCACACACACACACACAGCAGCAAAACCATAGAGTTTAGCGGGAAAGAAGCAGCAACGTGGCGCCGTCAAGGTAGGGCCGTAGACAGGACAGCCCTTCAAAGAGAGGACATCCTCAATAGAGGATGGGCTTCTGCAGCCTCTCAAATAGAGGACTTTCCTGTATAAAAGAGGACACTCGGCCACCCTGTTTTGCTTTAAAGAACAAGTGTTCTGTCCATTTGGGGGGTGGGGTGTTTTTTTTTGTTTTGTTTTTAAAAGAAAGTTTTCTTCAGCTAAGACATGCCAGATCAAGATTTTATGTGATTTACCATTTTGCTGGGGAACTCCTTTCCTCTTGTCTTTAAATTCTCAAATTGTTTTCTGTTTTACACCAAGCATTCCATGACCTACCTGGTTTGCAGTGATTTCAATGAGGTTTGCAAAACTTTCCTTCTCATCTCAGTTCAAAGGGACTAGAATATAGGAGTTTGGATCCCAGTTTAGTCATACTTGGGTCTTTATCACATGGGCGGTTTTAAGCACACCCGCCGCGACTTTGATCCACTTCTTCAGCACGAGACTCGTATAACGTCATCCCCCTCACGCTGTTCTCGCGCCCTGAGTGCTCTGTTTTTCGTTTCTGTTTCGATTTAACCCTGAACGGGCAAAGTCCATTTCAGGCAGGTTCAACAGGCCAAGCTGAGGTATCGCAGTAATCCTGACCACGTGTGATTCAAAATGGTAGATTCTCATAGGAAACGGAGGGGGAACCTGCAGAAGTAAACCGGGGGGGGGGGGGAATGGTGCGTATGATAAAGGCCTTAGAGTAGAGCCATTGAAGTCAATAGGAGAAGTTAGTCGTGACTAATTTAAGTCTCATTGATTTCCATGGGTCTACTTTAAGTATGACTAAATTTGGATCAAACCCAGGAACTGCTATGGTATACCAGACCCAAAGTCTCCATCAAGTCAAGTACCCTGTTTCCAAGAGCAAGCAGCCAGGTGCCTCTAGAATAGGGATGGGGAACCTCCTACCTACAGGCCAAATGTAGCCCCTGGGAGTTTCCCATCTTCCTGCAAGCTTCTTTTGCTGTTAGTTTCAATCACTGATCAGACATAAGAAGAGGCAGAAGTGCTCAATTCCTACCTTGGGTCAGTCTTCAACCAAAAGCAGGTCTATGACCCACCCCGATAAAAGTGAAGTACAAGCTGAAGGGGCAGGATTGCAGTTTGAGACTGATAATAAACAAATGGTCAAGAAACACCTACTTTCTTTGAATGAGTTCAAATCTCCAGGTCCCAATGAACTGCATCCTAGCGTAATAAAGGAGCTGGCAGAAAAACTCTCAGAGAACCACTGTCTATTATCTTTGCGAAATCATATTTGGGGGCAGTGAATTCTATCGGCACATTATGCAGCACATAAAGAAGGAGAGTAACAGCATGATCTGCCTTAACCACTTTGCAAGGGTAATTTTGTGAAAGAAGAGTTAGTTTTGCAGAAAAGCCTGAGAAGCAGCCCCAACTAGTTCAAGAGGTCTGGCACCCATGTAGCCTGTTTCGCCCTGGAGGAGCTCATCCTTTTTTTCTTTTCTTTTTTGAAGTGTGTCAATCCTGTATCAACTTTACTCATCAAGGCAATGTTCCGCCCTTGCCTTTGGGGGAGAATTTGGTGACTGTTCAATCACGCACAGCTAGATTCTAAAATAGTCCAGGATTATGAAAAAGGATATCATAGGCAATTATTATTTCGGGTGCCCGTTAGGGATGTGCACTCCCGAAAATATCGTATCATATCGTTATCGGAATTTCGGACCAAAAAAATTATCGTATCTGATAATATTGTAGGTGAACCATATTGTATCGTATTTCCGATAATTATCAGAAATTAGGGATGTGCACTGGATCGGACCCGATCCACGATCCGAGTCCGGTCCAGTGGGAAATCGGATAAATTATCCGATTTCCGATCCCGCAGCTGGATCGGCCGATCCAATCCGAACCGGTCCGAAAAGGCTCCGAACCGGTTCGGCGGATCGGCGGATCGGCGGGCGCCCACTGGCGCCCACCGCCGCTTCCATTGGTGGGCACCAGTGGGCGCCCGCCGATGAAAGTGGACAGCGGGGGGGGGAGGAGGGGGCACTTGCCTTCTCGGCCCGTCCGCTCCCGTCCCGCACTAGCAGCTACTACCAGCGGGCTCCGCGGCCTGCTCCAGGGTGGCGCGCCGGGTGATGTCATCACCCGGCGCGCTACTCTAGAGCAGGCCGCGGAGCCCGCTGGTAGTAGCCGCCGGCGCCGGACGGGAGCGGATGGGCCGAGAAGGTAAGCAGGGGGTGCGTGGAGGGGAGGAGGGGGCGCGCGGAGGGGGGGAGGGGGGCCCTTACCTTCCCGGCCCGGCCACTCCCATCCGGCACCGGCGACTACAACTACCAGCAGGCTCCGTGGCCTGCTCTAGGGTGGCGCGCCGGGTGATGTCATCACCCGGCGCGCTACTCTAGAGCAGGCCGCGGAGCCTGCTGGTAGTAGCCGCCGGCCCCGGACGGGAGCGGACGGGCGGAGAAGGTAAGCAGGGGGTGCGTGGAGGGGAGGAGGGGGCGCGCGGAGGGGGGGAGGGGGCCCTTACCTTGCCGGCCCGGCTGCTCCCGTCCGGCGCCGCGGAGCCCGCTGGTAGTAGCCGCCAGCGCCGGACGGGAGCGGACGGGCCGAGAAGGTAAGCAGTGGCGGGGAAGGGGGCTTACCCCCCCCCCCGGAGCCATCCGCTTCTATCCGCTGGCGCCCGCGGGCGCCAGCGGATGGAAGCGGACGGCCCCAGGGGGGGTAGGGAGCGCAGGGGAGGGGGCTTACCTGCCGGGGCCGTCCACAGCGGACGGCCCCAGGGGGGGAGGGAGTTAGGCCCCCCCTCACCCACCCGCCGCCATTTTTTCCTCATAGACTTGCATGGCAATGCAAGTCTATGGGGAAAAAAATGGCGGCCGATCCAAAAATTTACGATTTTTGGGTCGGGATCGGACTCGATCCGGTCCGGGGGGCCTCCGATTTTGTCCGAACCGGTCCGGGACAAAATTGGAGGTCCCGATCCGGGTCCCGATCCGATCCGGGGGGTCCGTGCACACCCCTATCAGAAATCCGATATTTATATCGTTTCTCCATTTTGCCCTATAGACTCTAGAGTTGGTTTTTGAGTCAGAAAGGCCTAAAACTTCTTAATTTTCCAAGCTACAGGTTTGAAATTGGTCACAGAGCAGACTGTGTGTTGCTAGTCTTGCATGCCAAATTTTAGAACAATCCGTGCAAGCATTACTTGGAAGTAAGCTTTCAAAATCCACTTTTTCAGGTGGCTGAAATGTGGTCTTTTTTCAAGAAACGTCCATTACAGATGGGCATCTCACAGATGGCTTGAGGGGACTCAGCTGTGCCCAATTTCAGACGCACAGCTGAAGGCGTTACTCGGAAGTAAGCTCTCAACCACATGCACTGTTTCCGATAATGCACTCCACGCTGCTGCTGCTAAGTGCTATAATAATAAATCCTCATTTTTAAAGATCTAGTCCTTAAAGTTGGTGACCTTACTGAAGGGCTGTAGGGAGTGGACTCATGGCAGAACTCCATGATGAGAGTGCACACGTCAGTTTGACATAGCTTGAAGCCAAAAACGCACATGCACATCGACCCACCAAGATGGGCTGGGCAGGCAGGCACAGTGGCTCAAAAAGGCAATGTGTGAGATGCTTCTTCATCCCCTCAGTAATGGAGGCTAGGAGGAGGAAGATGATCCCCGTGCACAGATGGCAGGCTGGCTGATGCAGGCAGGCAGTTATTTTTGGCAGAAGTGGGCACAGAGGCAGAGGGCCAGTTGGATCTGTCCCCGATCATTGAAAGCAAAGCTAGTTCTGGATGGGGTTACACTCCCCCTGAAAGACTGTATTCGCAGCTTGGGGGTGCTCCTGGATCCGTCGCTCCAAATGACAGCCCAGATAGATGCGACGGCCAGGAGTGCCTACTATCAGCTTCGGCTGATACGCCAGCTGCGCCCCTTCCTAGAGTTGGAAGACCTAAAGATGGTAGTGCACGCGCTGGTAACTTTGAAGCTCGACTTCTGCAATGCGCTGTACATAGGGCTACCTCTGTGCCTAGTCCGGAAACTTCAACTAGTTCAAAATATGGCAGCCAGGTTGGTCACCGGTACATCTAGGGGTGACCATATTATGCCAGCTTTAAAATCGCTCCACTGGCTGCCAATTAGTTTCCGGGCGAAGTATAAAGTGTTGGTTATTACCTTTAAAGCCCTACATGGTTTGGGTCCAGGTTACCTGCAGGATCGCCTTCTCCCATACAATCTGCCCTGCATGCTCAGGTCCTCTGGGAAGAACTTACTGCAGTCGGCCAAGACTAGGCTGACAACCGTTACCCAGAGGACCTTCTCTTCTGCCGCTCCCAGACTGTGGAATGACCTGCCGGAGGAGACTCGTCAACTTAACAGTCTTTTAGAATTTAAGAAAGCTATAAAGACTGTTCTCTTCCGGCAGGCATATCCAGTGGAATTTTAGAATGTTTTAAGAATGTTTTTAGGATGTTTTAGGATTTTTTATGCAGTTTTAATAATATGTGTCATGTTTTAATCAGTTTTATGTATTTTATCATGTTGTTCCCCGCCTCGATCCAGACGGAGAGGCGGGTAAGAAATAAATTGTTATTATTATTATTATTATTATTATTATTATAGTCCATCCCTAAGTCATGTTACCACCACCGACTGCACATTTGGCAGGAAGCCGAGGCTTCTGAAGCCCCTGCAGTGTGGCAACCTGGATGATCCTAGCAGAAGCATACCTGCTGATGGAGGCCTTGCAATGCTGACAGACAGCAAAGCGGGGATCCAGTTCCACCTCAAAGTGGTCCCACACCATGCTGCCCTGTCACTTCTGGGGTGACCCAGTCTGTCCGCCAGTGCATGGACTCTTGGGTGTCACCACAGGAGCAAGGGTAGAAGAAGACCTTTCTGAAAGAGCCAGCCTTAGCCAGGCAGGGCCTCGGAGGGTCAGGAGATACCCAGGAAGTGAGGAAACCTGGATGATCCCACTAAAAGCATATCTGCTTATTATATCTGTGCCTATGCATGGCACAGTGAGTGGACGCACTCCATCACAGTAGCATAACTGATGCCTTGTCTCAAGATAAGGCCATGCATGTCTAAGTACAAATAAAAGGATTGGGGAGTAGGGGAATAGCACGGGCGTTACAGTTATTTTAGAACCACCCATACCCTGGCAGGGCCTCATTGGGGCAGGAGATACCCCTGCAGTGCGCCAACCTGGAGGATCCTAGCAGAAGCATATACATGTGCTGCTTTGACAACTGCGAATCCCACCAAAACAACCCCCAAACACCGCCTTGACCTCATCGTGCTTCAAAAATGACCCAGTCTGCCCACCATCCCCGTGCAGGCAGGTTGGCAGTTCTTCATGCCAGAACTGCACACATTGGCTGGGGCAGAGGGAACAATCACATTCTGGGTAGAGGTGGGCACATTGGCTGGAGCAGAGGGAAATAAAAGTCACGTTCTGGGTAGAGGGGGGCACATTGGCTGGAGCAGTGTCTCAAAAAAAAAAAGAAATGCATGAGGGATGCTTCTGCAGTCCCTCACTAACAGAGTCCACGAGGTGTTTGAAGAGCAGACCCAGGGGATGTAGAGACGAAAAATAGTAATACAGGAATCTGTCAAGGTGCTGTCACTGGAATGCCATGCAGACACTGACTGCAGTCCCTCACTAAAGCAGTCCATACTGGGCACATTGGATGGAGTATTGGCAAAAATAATAATAAAGGCAAGGTGTGAGGGATGCTGCTGAAGTCCCTTACCAATGCTGCTACACCGGAATTAGGTGAAGGAATGAGTTGCCTGGTTCCACAACATCCCTATTATTAACAGGGAATCTGGGTTCGATTCCAGAGGGGTAGCCTAAGAAATTCTTGCAGGAGGAAGCGCCAAGGAAGACGTGCGCTTGATTTCACTGGGGGAGAGACAGCCACCCCAAAACTGCCCCCAGCAACAGCATCTCTCTTAGACCCAGAACCACCCCGCCCAAGGTGCCGCCTTAGAGCCACGTTTCATAGTGCTACAAAGTGGTTGAAAATAAAATTATTTATATTAATAACAAACATTTGCAAACAGTTTGTGTGCTGCTTTGACCACAGATTGTGTAGTGTTATCCTGTGTAGCAGGCTACAGGACACACCAGCATACTCACAGTCAATCAAGTAAATACACACACAGAGAAAGAGGGAGAAATATAATTTTAAATATAATTTTTTTTAAAGAAAGTTAAACAGGGAAGGGGACAACAACACACTCACTCAGTCACAGTACCCCCCACTCACGCTAACCTAACCCTTCAATCAAACCAACCAGAAAACGTATACAAATTATAACTCAACCACACAAGCAACGAACAGCCAAACGAACCTGAGACACAGAAGGGAACAGAAAGATGCAAGACTAGAATGAATCTCCAACAATTCACCACCAAAATGAATCCAGCAGTAACTAAGTAACTGACTATAAGACCCAGGGCAGAGCTCCAACAAAATCCACCCTTCTCCCTCAACGCCAAACTCCCAACAGAACTGGAACACCAAGTGTGGGGGTTTTATGCGGGCATATCCTTAGCCCTCCTCCAACATTGTGATTGGAGCCTGCTGGAATCCTTGCTGCATGATTTGTCACTGAATCTGTCAGTCTCAGTAAGCACACCCCACCTTCTAGCTCCCTCCATGTGGCGGCAAAAGAGAAAGAGCCTTCCGATAAAACAATAAAAATCTGATAATTATCATAGGATTTTTATTGTCTCCAATAATTATTGTAGGATTTTCTATCGTATCATTATCATAAATCGGATGTCTGATAAAGACCATATCATATTGTTATTGAACATTTAAACGATACGCTACACATACCTAGTGCCCATTAGGGAGAACAAAGAGGGGCAATGCCCCCTCCAGGTTTCAGACCACGTTATATTTTCTTCAACAACATTCATATCCATAGCCAACTCAGTGGGCCTGTTCAGACAACACACTAAGCCAGGGTTAGGCTGCTAACCCTTTTACGGCAAGTGGTTAGTGAGCATGTTAGACTGTGGTTATGTAGACACCATGGTTATGAATGGTTCACACAACACACTAAGTTATGATTCACATGACACACTAAGCCATAATGTTGTGTTTAACCATCATGATTTAGCATGTTGTCTGAACAGGGGCAGTAATTCTATGCACTGAGCGACTATCATTATAAAACAATTCAGGGAGTCTATGTCCAAAGTACACAGTCCAAAGGCACAAATCCATTTGCTTTTTAAGAGGGGGCAGCTGATATTTTACCTATGTTGATAACATTGGTCTAGTCCGTTCACTTTATTAAAAGTAGTCCCAATAAAAGTACAGTTTAAATGGTTTTGTTTTGTTTTGCAATTTAATCTTGAATGTACCCAAGAGCAGGCTGGCTGGCTTTTCAATCCTGCTTAGAATCTTGCCCCGCCCCAGAAATCTGAATGTGCACCTCTCCATAATTGCAGGAAGACATTATCGGTGGATTTAGCTGTCCTCATTGTAAATAGCACGGGAAGAGAAACCTCTGAAGCCAGCCAAAGAATGACAGAACCATCTTGTATTGCATAGGTATTGCTCAATTGTTTGCCATCCCTTCCACATCTAGAAGTAGGAGGGTTTTTTAAGCCCCAAGGGCTGATGGAAATAACTGAGAACTGACATTAATACTCTGCACATGCCAATGTGTTTTCCTAATCAGCTCCAAGGATGCTAGTTTTGACTGCATCAAAAGGGCAAAAAAATTTCAGGCAATGAACAAGATACTGACTGGGTTCAGACAACATGATAACCAATGGTGGTTTAAATAGTTGACAGGTGGTTATTTAACTCACCATGGATTATTGTGTTGTGTGGAGGGAGGTTTTTTAAGCAACAGTTGTTTATTTGGCTGAAATAACCAATGCAAATAACCAATGATGTGCAGAGATGGATATTTGAACCACCATTGGTTACCATGTTGTGTGGAGGGCACCGTTGGTTATTTCCTTGCCCACCATTGGTTATTTCGTCAGCCGCAGAGTCGCAAGGCAAGAGCAGTCAAAGCGGTGGCTGCCGCTCTAGTCCAGCTGGAAGGATAGATGTTTTGGCAGCAATGGCTGATGGGATATTAGCAGGAGGACTGAGAGGTTGGGGGATGAGTGAGTCAACTCAGCATGGACTAATAGTCAACTCAATGCTGATCCTAATCCACACCACAGTTGATTATTATCATGTTGTGTGGAAAGTACCCACTAGACAGAACAACTGGCAAGTTGGCTATTACCCCACCGTTGACTCTTGAGTCGTCTGAATGCACTCAGTAACGTTTAGAACTGGGGTGAGCAACCTGTGGCCTTCCAAATGTTTTGTCCTACAACTCCTATTATCCCTAACCAGTAACTATGCCGGCTAGCGCTGATGGGAGATTTAGGCTAAAAATCTTGAGGGCCACAAGTTGCCCACCCCTGGTTTAGAGCTTGTTCTTATTTACATTCAAGATGAAATGGCTAAATTCATGCCATTACCTATTTCATGAGATTATTGCAGCTGTCTGATGGTAGCTGGTTTGGTGTGTGTGTGTGTGTGTGTGTAATTAAAACAGATCAATTGGCATCATTGGTAACCAACAATAGGAGATAACAGACATGATTCTTGACACTTTGGTTGGTCGCATGAATTACTTCAATCAAAAGCAGCTGGAGTCTATGGGAAATACCGCATTAGCAACTTTGACCTTGAATCCATCAGCCTAGACAGCAAATTAGAAACCAATGTACTTGTGAGCAGTGAGGCCACTTGAAAAGGTGGCACAGAAATAACATCAACCCTTTTTGTTGCATTTCCAAATCCTCCACTGTCATCCATTTGGGGAAAAGTTGTGATGGGTCAATAGACTATCAGAAAAGTTATCAGGATGAAGGCAACAGTACAGGGAGGTGGAATAATATGTCACCAAGGATGTGTCAGCAGGAGCGAGATGATCTGAGATATTTTGCAGTCAGGAAATCAATATTGTCCCCAAACTGGAGTTGATGAGAAGGGGAGAAGGAAGTGGCTGTCCAGAGGCAGAACAGCAAGATGTTAAGGCCTGGTTCAGATGCTCCTTGGCAACCACATAATTGCATACAGGCCGAACTGGGATCACATGGTCCAGCAGTTGTATGAATGTGCACCTCCACGTAATAATGAGACACATGGCTACCACTTTTTTCTAGAGATGTGTATCGTATCGTTAAAATGTCCGATAACAATACGATAAGGTTGTTATCGGACACCTGATTAACGATAATGATACGATAGAAAAACCATCGATAAATATCCGATCTGAACATTTTCAGCCCGATTATATCGGATTTTTTTCGGATTACCGGACCGCCATATAAATAAACCTATAACTTTTGTATTTTCGAAGTTAGAGGCTTGAAATTTGGCACATTTACGTAGCAACATGTGCTAGACATGTGTATGAAATTTGAGATAGAAACTTGAAACTTGTGGGACACTGAAGATGGGATCTGGCTGGTCATGAAAAAAAATCAGAGCAATGGATTTTTTTAAGATCATGTTCGTTCTGAAAGCTGGTTGACCGGGCCTCAGCTTTCAGAACGAGCACGATCTTTTAAAAAAATCCATAGAAAATCAAGGGTTTGAGCAGTTGCTCTGCTTTTTTTTTTCACAAGTGACCAGCCAGATCCTTTCTTCAATGTCCCACAAGTTTCAAGTTTTTGTCTTTAAAAATGAAGAAGTTACAGTGAGAGGTGGGGCTTTTGGGGGACCCTCTATAACTTTTTAATTTGAAAAGATAGTGACATGAAACTTTGTGGACATTGTAGAATGGATCTTGCTAGTCCTGGCTCTCCAAGTTTCATGTCATTATCATTTCAAATAAAAAAGTTATGCACGCATTTCCCCCAATGCAAACCTATGGGGGGAAAACAGACAACAAGGTGACAGCACAGAGGCCCGGTCAACCAGCTGTGTCAATAAAGTTGCATGAACTTCAATAAATTCATATAAAATTGAGGGTTGGAGGGATCGATCTCAAATTTCAAACACATGTCTAGCACATGTTGCTACACAGATGTGCCAAATTTCAGATCAATCCCTCTGGCCCTGTATGTTATATGATTTTTTAAAAGATCCTGCAACTTTTTGACAGGTCTGAAAATGATCTTTAATAAATTCATCTAAAATCGAGGGTTGGAGGGATCGATCTCAAATTTCATACACATACTTAGGCATACCCCATAAGCACTGTGACCAAATTTAAAGCCTCTAACATTTAAAATACAGATGTTATAGGCATTTTTTCTTTTAAAAAAATTCAGCTCTATAGGGCACAATGGGGCTGCAAATTAAATATATTTCCAATAATTATTGGAAATACGATGCAATTTACCTCCGATATAATCCAATCCAAAAAATATTTTAAAGAGATTTCCGATAACGATACGATACGATAATTTCGGGTATGCACACCCCCAATGCACAACCCTACTTTTTTCATGCTGTTGCCCATCACAGCAGAGGTGTTGAAGGCTCACAGGCCAAATCTGGCCCTCCTGGGGCTCTAATCCCTCTCTCCAGGAATGGTCCTGCCCCTTCCTCAGGCCCTACCCCATTTCCCCAACCATCAATTATTTGATGGTTTTCTGGGTTTTGCACAGTTATTTGCCATTGTAAAAGGTTGAACAGCCTTTCCTAAGGCTTTAGTTACCGGCATTAAGAGGACTAAACTCAATATGCTGATAATTTACGGGGTGGGGTGGGGTGGGGTTGGCTCCGTCCACTTTGCCTAAAAAAACATATATTTTAAATGTCGGCATGTTCTTGGTTTTTTATATTGAGCTATCAATATATGTGACACTTGACAGAAGCCTGCAAGAGTAAACTTCAGAAGATTGTGTCTAAATTACAGTTAGATGTCATGGACTAGCCTTAGTTTGCATCGAAGGGTTTAAAAAATGATAGGGTTAAGCCAAAGGATTTATGGCTGTAAGAGATTTATGCTACAATGATTTTTTGGTAATTTTGGCCACACCCCTTTTACCTTAGGCCTCACCCACCATTGGAATGAGGCCCCTGAGGGCTTCTCTGAAATTGAACTTGGCCCTTGCACTGAAAGAGGTTCAACACCCCTGATATAGAGGTTCCAATGGAGCTCCCTTTGATCCCAGCCAAGTTGCACGTCTTCTTTCTATCAATCATATGGGCACCGGTAAATATCTGAACTGGGTCGTAATTCTGGTTTTGAGTAAATATTCCGGAAGTATAATAACTCTGCCTTGAGGCTCAAAATATTTGCCACATCTCCTTGCCTTTCCAAACCAGTGGGCCTGTTCAGATGACACTGCAGAGCTCTGGGGTTAGCGAAACTGTGGTTCTTTGGGGTTAGCACAACACTTTAAGCCATGGTTAGTGCCGCTAACCCTGCTGCAGATGGTTTGACTGTGGTTAGTGAATGAGCAAGGTTTAGCAAAAGGCATCACACAAGACACCTTAAACCCTACTGCTTAACCAAAAGCCTTAACCAGCAGAGTTTAAGGTGTGTTCTGATTTATTTGACGTTTTTGAATGCCTAACATCCCCTTCACTGTCTAAGGAGCAGGTCTCGAATGACCAGGGATGCTTCCAGACAGAAGGATCATAGTGCTACCCATCGGAAGCCATCGTGCAACTATGCCACCTTAAAGCTGCACTAGCTATACTAGAGTGACAGGGCAGGGCTTATGCAGCTTTAACAGTTGTGATGAAAAGGAAATTTCACCAGGTGCTCCATGTATGCAAATGACCTGCACCTGCTGAAATGGCCTTTTCTACACAACTGTTAAAAGATACAGGAGCCCTGTCCTCCTTTTCATACCCAAACAGCTGATGCTGATGCTTGTTAGGCTGGGCCGGGCCTGCTGCCCTCTTCCCATATTGATTTTTTTTTGTCAAATACTTCTGTCTTTTCCTTTCTTTTCCTTCTGCAGAAGGCAGAGAGACAGGCACACTCACTTTTCAGTTGTGAAGCCAGTGCCTCTCAGATCATCCACTAACCTTCTCTTACACTAAACCTGACTCGTCAAACTGGAGCCTCCAGCTAATTTTGGACCAACAGGCATTTATTTTGGCAACAGAACTCATGGCACTTACTTTTATTTGGCTCTGTAATGAGGAAAATCGGAAGGTGGTGCCAATCAGGCTGTGAATATCACAACCTATGTCTGGGACCTGCCCAGACGGATACTTCGTTAAGCAACAGTGGATAGACATATGATTTTGTTGTTGTATGCCAGAGGTGGGAAACATGTGGCCCCTCCTGATGTTTTGTCCTACATGTCCCATCAGCCCTAGCCAGCATAGCCAATAGTGAATGCTGATGGGAGTTGTAGTCCAAAACGTCCGGAGGGGCACTCCTGTTGTACGCCCACTGTATTTCCATACAGCACTGGCTTTAAAACTGTGTTCCACGGAATGCTGCGGTTCCCCAGAGCTTGTTAGGGGTTTGTTGGTGAGAAGATCAGTAAGGACAGACAACCATCCCAGAAAGACAACTGGCCCATCATTACTAAATAACCCTGCAAAATGTAGCGGTGGTGGAGTGTTTGATGTGCTGTTGGGCGAATTCAGTGCACTAGGCCGAAAAACATAGAGGCCCAAAAATACTAGCCAGGGCGTACTTGGCCTAACAATGTGGAGACCCAATAAAACTAGCCAGGCCAAACTTGGCCTAACAACATGGAGGCCCAGCAGGACTAGCCAGGGTCCTACATCCGTCAGGTGTGTACCACAGAACTTGCCACAGAATCCTTCGCAGTGTGCAGGCTTCCTTGGGAGAAAGATCAATGGAGAAAGAGTTTCTTGGTGGTAGAAAGTTTGAAAACCATTGCAAACAGACAAGCACTTTCTCGCTGGTTTTCAAAAAGCTTTTTGTTTTCCTTGACATTAATTTAAGATATTATTACCTTTCATGGGTGATTAATGGACAACGACGTCATGTGCGCTTGATCTGTATTTTAATGGTGCTAGTTGATCTTCAGGTCAGAGGGTTAGTTTGTCTGGAATGAGCTCCCAGAGGTTCAGACAGATATCTGATTTGCATCCAAGTTTTTACAGGAAATACATATGCAAGACTGAAGAAAATATAACCACACAAAAATGCTTTATGGCGTTTTGTGTTCCTTGAACTCCAATTTAACACAAGCTAAATCCATTGGGAAGTTATCCTGCTCAAGACCCATTGTTCTTGTACTACCATGCTTTGAGCAACTGCCATTCAGTGTGATGGGCAAAAGGAGGGATACAAATAAAGACAATAATAATAATAATAATAATAATAATAATAATAATAATCAACTTCCCAGTGGCTTGTGCCTAATGTGTAATGGGATTTAGACTGAAAGGCCAGATCTATGCCTTGTGTCAAATCTTTATGATCCCATTACGGTAATGCTATCTCTCTTGCACATTTATACCTCATAGGACATACAATGACATTTATTGCAATATTTTGGGAGATGTGGAATAAATAGCAGAAAATAACATTAGGAAAGCTATATACCAGCTTTAAAATCTCCCCACTGGCTGCCAATTAGTTTCTGGGCGAAGTACAAAGTGTTGGTCATTACCTTTAAAGCCCTACATGGTTTGGGTCCAGGTTACCTGCGGGATCGCCTTCTCCCATATAATCTGCCCCGTATACTCAGGTCCTCTGGGAAGAATTTACTACAGTCTGCCAAGACTAGGCTGACAACCGTTACCCAGAGGACCTTCTCTTCTGCCGCTCCCAGATTGTGGAATGACCTGCAGGGAGAGATCCGCCAACTCACCAGTCTTCAAGAATTTAAAAGAGCTATAAAGACTGATCTCTTCTGGCAGGCCTACCCAGATGAATTTTAAGTGTTTTATTGGTATTTTATTGGTATTTTGATGATGTGTTGGTTTTATGTGCTTTTAATCAGTTTTGTGTATTTTATATTTGATGTTGTTCCCCGCCTCGATCTGGAGAGAGAGGTGATATATATATATATATATATATATATATATATATGGAATGTGTATGAGTTAACAGTACATTTCAGTACTGCTATAAAGCAGTAATGTAGATCTAGCCAAAGTTATTAACCAATTCTTGTAAAGTAGGGCTTCTTTATTGGCTCAATTCGGACGACACAATAAACAACTGGTGTGGGGGAAACAATCGTCAGTTGTTTTGACTATTGTGTCATCCGAATGCTGCCATAGTCAACTCAGTGCTGATCCTCATCCACACCACAGTTTATTATTTATTACCATGTTGTGTGGGGAGTGCCACCTAGGGTTAGGGTTAGTCAACCCACCATTGACTATCGTGTCGTCCGAATTGAGCCAATGTCTACTGAAACAAAAGCATAAAATAACAAATGGGGTCTTTTCTTTTATTAATTACTCAACAATAACAATCAACAACCAAAACTGGTTTTGTGTTTGAAAGTGCCTCCACTAAAATAATCAAGACAAATATGGCTGGCAGATTACTGAATAATGTTCTCTCCCAGTGTCAGTTTTCATAATTTTAGTCTCCACTTTTTCAAAACCCAAATATGTAGAAATAACATAGACCGAAAGACAAGCTGTCACAGGTCACAACTGAGGTGTTAGCTGTTGCTTTGGGTATTGTATATAGAAAAGCAGAGTTTTGATATATTGACATAAATACATAAATAAAACGGAATTAATAAATAAGTAAATTCGGGCTGAGTGAAAATGACTTCCTACTCAATTTGTGGGTACAAAATGAGGGGGCGGGCACAATTTCATGGAATATTCGGGGGTGGGGGGAGAATTCTCCAAAATTTCAAGAAAAGATTTTCAGAATATTTCTGAGAAATTTTGACTCAATCCTGAATGCTGAACTGTTTCATTAGTTCCGACTCGTGGATGAAGAAAGCAATCGGCTAAGAGAGGACAAATGAAAGGCGGAGGAGTCAAGCCCATTGCTTCCATCAGTAATATTAAATAATATTAAAACTGTATACACAGCTATGCCTCAAAATTCTCCACCTAACCCAGGTTTAAGTTGATGGTTCTGGATGGGACAAGCAAATATTTAGAAGTCTATATATGCTAGCATCAAATCATGTTCAGTGGTTCTTATTTATCAAAGGCAGTCCTGATTTTCTAGGATCTGCTCCTGATAACTTCTTTTATTTATTTGGGTCATTTTTGCCTGCTGGAGGTATTGCTGGAGATGGCTTTTTTGTCTATGTCACTCTTGAACTGCTGGAGTCGCTGTTCTTCAGAATCAAATCTCATCCACTGGAGCTTTAGAAGCTGGGTGGTGGATGCCTTGTCCTTAGTAGATATCCATGTAAATGCAGACCCACATGGACACTAAAGCTCTAACCCTATATACACTTACCTGGGAGTAAGGCTCATTCGGATTGCTCCGTAAGGTACATGTAGTACAGCCTTCCCCTCCAGGTCTTTTGGATTTTGACTCCCATTAGCCCATGGCAAGATGGCTAATGTTCAGGAGTTCACCATCTTGCTCAGTGTGATAGAGGCACCTGCTTTGCATGCAGAAGGTCCCAGGTTCGATCCACGGCATCTCCAGGTAAGGGCAAGGAAACAGTCCTGCCTGAAACTCTCAAGAGCTGCTGCTGTCAGTGTCGACAATACTGGGCTAGATGGACCAATGGTCTGGCTCAGTATAAGGCAGTTTCCTATGTTTCTAGGAATTCTGGGAGATTTTCTCCAAAACATCTGTGGGGTACCAGGTTGCAGAGGACTGATGCAGTGCATAGCCTTGTGTGCCACATTTAAGCTCTTGCTAATTATATTTTTCTAATACATATTTTAATGAAAAGAACAAACAGCCTTTTTGCTTTGAAAGCAATGCAGGACATCAATAGGTAAATATAAATATGAGCTGAAAGCTAGAGCATTTATTGCTGCAAATGTGTGATGGGGGTGTTCTTGAAGGAAAAGGATTCATGGAACTGCTTCCCCCAGCTCACCTTTTTCATTGCCATGTGCCTCATCATCTCGGAGGTGGTGTAGTGGAGCTTCCATCTGACAGAAGCCATTTTCCTCTCCCTCCAGGATTCCCTAGAATGGGAGTAGAAAGATCACCTTCATGCTTACTGGCTTCATGATGATGCTAAGTCAACACAGAGTGGGGCTGCAGAACCTCTTTCCATCCTCTTTCCACCTCCGAATTCCATTTCAGAGAAGCAGTTGGGGGCTGCATTCCAGTGGTGGGCAGAGCCAAAGGGGAAAGGGGCAGTGCCCAAGCATATTGTAGCTTCAAGTTCTTATTGCCAGCAACTACCCTTAGGTAAGGCATTTCAACATTTCAGAATGGAGAAAAAAATGCACAAAAGCCAGGAAGGGAGTCAGGGCCAGGGGAAGGAGGCATGGCCATCTGGGTACCCCCTGATGGGTGATTGTGGCCCCTGGACCGGAGGTTCTGCACCCCTCTCATCATCATGAAACCAATCAGAATGAGGTACCTCACTCTAGAAGAGCCAGTAAGGACTGCTGTGAGCACCACCTCCAATGCCAGTAGGTTGGCATCCTTTCACCACCACCCCAATTACCCAATTGCCACCCCTAACATAACTACATGCGAAAAGGGAGTTGAAGCTGGATCAGCAGTTTGGATCAGCACGTTCAGTGAATACTATTGAACTGGTGGGGAAGAGCCTTCAGCAATGTGTAGAAGTGGCTCAAGGGCTCAAGGATGGGTTCTTTGGTGTGTGAATAAGGCTACAATCCTATACTCACTGACCTGGGAGTAACTCTCTTGAAGTCAATGGGACTTCCTTCTGAGTAGACGAGTCTAAGATTGCATCCCTATATTTCACTGTATCATGTTGGTGAGTATGTAGCAGGCCTGCTGGCGGTAAATTTTGAGACAGCGAAGTCTGCAATTCCTTCTCACCACACTTTTATCAGTGTGGAATCCAAATGCAGTCAGCACGTGGGAGAAGAACTTTCATGTAAATATGAAATACTGCAGATAAATGGCCACTGGTTTGATTTCTTGATGCTTTATCAGCTTGAGGTCTATTTTATCTTTCAGCTAAACAGGTTAATTTCCACACACCCATTTTCTGATAAGTGGTTGAATCAAAGTTATTGCTGGAACAACAGACATATATGTTCTAGGCTGCTGGAAGAACTGAAGGAATCTTTTGGAACAATCACAAGAGCAAGAAATGTATATGAACTCACCTTGTTTTGGGTCAGACTATTGGAACAGTCATCCTAGTATTCTCTTCTCGGATTGGCTAAGGCCCTCGAAGGTCTCTGTCAAAGTTCTACTAGTTGAGATACCTTTAATTACATATGCTCAGATTGAACTTGGGATTCCTCCATGCTTTCATGTGGATGGTGGCCATTTATGAACAAGTAAATATCAAAGATCAATCTAGATTGGGCAACATGGCAGTAGGCAGTGAGACAAAGGCCACATGCCAATGGGTATGGCTGGATCAAGTGGTAGGCAGGACCTGAGCTGGTGGTAGGCATGGCCAGCCCCCCTCCCGTAGTCACACTCACACACTCATCCCACACCCTGCAGTCGCACACACACACATTCATGAGGAAGACTGGTCTATGGGAAGACGAAGGTTAACCCTTCTCCTGTGTGCCATTCTCCTTATCACAAGGATGCCATCCTGCTACCTGACAGAAAGCTGTTTGGTGGACTGTGGGTACGGTGGCCACTTGCACATTACCAAAAAAGAAGAATTGCATCACTGGGCAGGCCTAAGAATATAAGAGCCCTGCTGGATCAGACCAAGGGTCCATCTAGTCCAGCACTCTGTTCACACAGTGGCCAACCAGGAACCCACACAGTGGCTGTTGACCAGGGACCCACAAGCAGGACACGGTGCAGCAGCACCCTGCAACCTGTGTTCCTCAGCAACTGGTGCATATAGGCTTACTGCCCCAGATAGTGGAGGAAGCACTTAGCCATCAGGACTAGTAGCCATTGATAGCCTTCTCCTCCAGGAATTTATCCAACCCCCTTTTAAAGCCATCCAAATTGGTGGCCATCACCACAACTCATGGTAGGCAAAAGAGGACAGCAATTTTGCATGCCATCTGCATACCAAACATATATTTACAGCTGTCGGATTTAAAATAAGACCCATTATTTAAATAGAAACACAGTACAGTTTTAAACAACAAAACTGTTAGGAGACATGTCTGCCTGCCCAGTTGGCTACACAAACACTAATTGTTGGTGGGAAAATTCAAGACCCTTGTTCTTCCTTCTTTCTTTCTTTCTTTCTTTCTTTCTTTATTACATTTGTATACCGCCCCATAGCCGAAGCTCTCTGGGCGGTTTACATAGGATTAAAAACAATGAAAAACAATATACAAAAATTAAAACAGCAAAAACATACAACATACACACAATCTGTACTGTTCTTAGGGTTCTTAGGGTTCTTTGTCTTTAGACCAGACTTGGACCGGAGTCAGAGCCCTTCAAATAGAGAACTTTTCTCTGCCAGCTCTCCAAAGTAGAGAACTGTCCTCTGTAAAGTAGAACTCACCTAGCCACCCTAGAGAGCATAATGTTAATGGGGAGAATGGCAGACAGCAAGTGTAATCCCTGCTTACTGTCCTCCTTATGAATATCATACTCTCCACAACCCCCCCCCCAAAAAAAAAACTGCTGGGCTGTGGGAGCCCATTACACATGGGGGAATTCAGGGTAGAAATTCAGTAGAGTCCTAGACTCCCTTGGGAAAGGCTCTACTGAAGGCCTTCAGGGCCCCTGGGTTGCCCAGATGTGACATAAATTGTCAAGGTAACCCCTGCATTCTGGAGGTTCCTCTATCCAAGGCCAGATCTACACCAATCAGGATATAGAGCTATGAAAGTGGCATGAAAGCAGTATATAAAGGCAGGATCTACACTACTGCTTTATAGCAGTATTGAAGTGCACTGACAACTGTTGGGGCCCATGATACGTGCCATATACTGCTTTCATACCCCTTTTGTAGTGCTATATCCTGCTTGGTGCAGATGTGTCATGGGCCCCAAGAGTTGTCAGTGCACTTCATTACCACTATAAAGCAGTAGTGTAGATCCTGCCTAAGTCTATGCTGGTGGATGAGTATCCCCTGGAAATCCCGCTATGAAAAGAACCATGTTCGCCACTAGATGGTGCTGTCTCAATAAAAGTGAAGGTAGGGGAAGTATTCATTTCAAAGTACATGGTCACCCCATGTAGTGCAGCCATAACAATCATGCCAAAGAACCAGGAAGCACAAAGCCCCAGATAAGCAATTCCATTTCCCCTTAATAGAGAGATACTCTGAGTCTCTAATTGGTGAGTTTCTACGGAATCCTCTGTCTGGACATGCCTTTACTGCTTGGAGGTAATTCTAAGCCAGTGACAGTTTTCCACTTACAGACCAACATACCAAAGCTCCACAGACATGCACTGGCAACATCTTTCCCCATTGAAGTACAGATACCAACAAGATACCTTGAGGATCACACACTGCTTCTTCCTTTGGAGCAATTTGCCTATTATCCCCCATTTTAATCCTGGGGTGTGTTTGCCCGAACATTTCTTTGATGTTCTATCAAGTGGCGTTGAATCTAGTGTGCCTTCTAGCTGGGTTTAGTTTGCTTGCCAGTTTGTTTCAGGATAAATAGTCCTGTGGTTGTTGTTTTTTCCTCTCCTCCCTAACTATGCTGAATGCTGGGGAAATTTATCTCATCCTCATCCCAAAACCAATTCATACTTTCCATTTTGACTATGGATTGGTACATCCTGGCTTATTAATTATCTAGCTTCCTTTTCTTTTACTCATCTCTTCATTGATCTTCCTAATTGACTTCTAAGTCAAGGGTGGGTAACGTAGGGTGACCAGATCGCCCGGTGTTTCCCAGTCCTAACCAGGAAACCTGGGGTGATCCAGGCCAACCAGGGGGGCGGCGGGGGAAACAGGGGCTGCGGGGGGTCACGCGACAGCGAGCGGTGGCGAGCGGTGGTAGACCCAGTAGGTCCGGGCTGGGTTTTGGGTGGGATGGGTGACTTGGTGGTGGGGTTTCGGGTGGGGGGACCTCCCCCCGCCACCACCTGCTGGGGCGTCCACTTCCCTCCGGTGCTCGAATCTACTGAGAAACCGGCTTCGCAGCCTGTCCCTCCGTAGCATGCCGGGTGATGACATCATCACCTGGCTCGCTACTGAGAGACAGGCCACGAAGCCTGTTTCTCAGTAGATTCGAGCACTGGAGGGAAGTGGCTGCCCCTGCAAGTAAGGAGCGCGAGGCAGGAGGTGGGAGGGCCCCCCCACTTACCTGCTGGGGCGGCCGCTTCCCTCCGGTGCTCAAATGTAATGAAAAACAGGCTTCGCAGCCTGTCCCTCAGTAGTGCATCGGGTGATGACATCATCACCCTGCGCGCTACTGAGGGACAGGCCACGAAGTCTGTTTCTCAGTAGATTTGAGCACCAGAGGGAAGCGGCTGCCCCGGCAGGTAAGTGAGGGGGGCCTCCCGCCTCCCGCATCACGCTTCTTACCTGCTGGGACTGTCTGCTGCCGTCCGCCGGCGCCCGTGGGCACCAGCGGACGGCAGCGGACAGCCCCAGCAGGTAAGCCCCCTTCCCCCTTGCTGTGGTTTTTTTGGGGGGGTGGCTTGGTGGTGGTGGGGTTTGTTTCAGGTGGGGGGGTGGCGGGGGGGTTCAGATCTCACATGGCGGGTGGCCTTTTAAAAAATATATGTTTTGGGGGGGCACGCCCCTTTGTGCAGCCGTTTTGGGTGGCCATTTTGGACCGGGATTTTGGGTTCCAAAATCTGGTCACCCTAGTAACTTGTGCCCCCTGAGTTTCTTTGGCCTACAGCAATTGTTAGGCTGACCATATGGAAAGGAGGTCAGGGCTCATGTAACTTTAACAGTTGTAGAGAAAAGGGGATTTCAGCCAGTGTCATTTGTATGCAATTAGTCCCTGGTGAAATTCCCTCTTCATCACACCAGTTAAAGTTGCAGGGGCCCTGCCTTCTTTTGTATATGGTCACTCTAGTATAGTGCCTGCAACTTTAACTGTTGTGATGAAGAGGGAATTTCACCAGGAACTAATTGCATACAAATGATACTGGCTGAAATTCCCTTTTCTCTACAACTGTTAAAGTTACGTGAGCCCTGACCTCCTTTTCATATGGTCAGCCTAGTTTAGCTCTATCCTAGATTCCATTTTTGGTCATGCTAGAATGTGACCATATAACAAAAATTGATATTTTTGATATATGGCTACTTTTGTTCACTTTTGAACAGAAAAGGGGGAAGACGCATGAAGTGTCCCATATTGCTTCATGGCTTAAAGAGATGTGGACTTTTCCCCCTTACAATGCTATGAATTATTCAGAAAAGAAACTGAAGGACTCAGCTTTACGTGAATTATGCAAAGCTCCCTGTGGTTCTCGAAATGCCGTTTCTCAGCAGCAGAGTTTTCAAAAATGTATCGCATAAAGGTGTGAAAATTGAAGCCATGATTATTACCAGGTAGGTAGTTTTCTCTTTCTCGATCTCTTGCTGTCTTAGCACTGTACTTTCCTGTTATTGTTGTTGTTACCAGTATCAAACAGTACATGTGCATAAAAAGACCCTAGCCCAACTGCAGTCACACTTGGTTGTATATAATAAGTATAATAGTTGTTATGGAGTGCAGTAATGTGTTCAAGCACTTCATATAGACTTACAATAACCCTGCCAAGGAGTACCTACTTCATCTCCACCTACATGAAATGTATAAATATAAAATTAATATATAAATAAAGTTCAGTGGAGATAGGGCTTCATTTTGGAGCAAGTGACCCATCCTAAACTATCTGGGCTTGGGGGTACCCTGACATGGACTGTCTACAAATAGTGCAAGCAATTCACATGGCATGAATACATGCATAACTTTTGAAGATTTATCATCTTATATGACGGGGATAAATCATGAACGTAAAATGTATCAATAATTTTAAAAAGACATTCAAATGATCTTGCAAAGTTTGGTACAGCGTGATGGGCATCACTTATGCTAAACTGTAATATTATGTTCCTTTTTATGCTATACCCAGTCAGTTGAGCTATGTACAGTGGAACATGGTGGTTCTAATGTCAGTAGGGTGGTGAATCTGCTCGAGGTTACAGTCAGAACCAGGCTTCTTACCTTGGATAGCTCCTTTTGAGTTCTGCCTGGTTCTGCCTGAAACCCGAAGCGGATACAGCATCCCACTGACATTGGAGCTACCGGCCTCCACTGATCATGCATAAACTGTTGCTTTCTACCCATGTTTGCAATGACCTTTTTTGGGGGGGGCATGATATCTGAAAGAGGGATACCTCCCATGCACACATACACTTCTTGCTGAGAGTGATGGGACCTAGAGAGACCAACAGCAGTGATGGAGTGGAGCCAGAGCTCACCTGGTTGAAGCCTCAGGAGTATTGATCAGCAGGACTATGACATCACCTCCACCCCCTCAGACTTCCTAGACCCTTCTGAACTTTGCTGCAATCTACACAGTGCCTGAGTCGGGTAGGGCTGGAGCAGATGGATTTTCCCAGCAGCAATAAATTGTGAGCTATCCCAGCAGTAATACAAAATATTTTTTGAATCATGGGCTATTAAGACCCTTGAACTTTGCAAAAGACCTGCCTCTAGTGGAGATCAAAACTTCTTGAACTGGTTTATTGACATGATACACACATACATTCATGAGAGAGAGAGAGAGAGAGAGAGAGAGAGATGTATAGACATGACCCTGTTTTCTTTTCATGTGTTCAGTTTACGTACATTTGTAAACGGATTGAGACCCAGAGCAACTTCACATATATCACTTCTAACAATTAAGAGCCTCTCCTACCTGAGTTTCTTTGCTTGTTTTACTATTTATTTATAAAGCACCTTCGACAACACCATTTTGGATGAAGTACAAATGAAAACCTCAGAATAAAGCTTTCGAAATGAAACTGCTCACACACTATTTCTTCAGGCTCCCCCAAAGTGACCAGTTTTCTCCCCCACACCTCTCATTATTGCCCTTGGGGCACCAGCACTACAAGTCTACATTCTGCTTTCTCCATCAAGTTAAGTCAAATATGGTCCTCAGGACCCCCAGTCAATTCCTCCAAATATTTCCTCAGAACCCCTCCTGGTATCATTATTATTATTATTCCCCTCACAGAACACCCACAAAACACCGACACCCATCTCCATTTTTCCTTCAGGTTCCCTCAGGCAGAGTCCCTCCTCTGTATTCCGCTCAGGTACTGTGTGCCCTTATTACCCATTATTTCTTCATCTTCCCACTGAAAAACCTCTAGACTCGTCTCTTCTCCCAGGCATTTAGCAATATGCGATGAGCTTCGCGGAGTCTGGAGTCTGTTTTTAGGGTTTTAGCTTAAAATTGTTCATAGTTGTTTTAAAATGTCTGTTTTTGCGTACGTTGCATGTTTTTGGGTTTTAAAATTTTGTATATCGCTTTTAATTGTTTTACTCTTATGTAAACTGCCCAGAGAGCTTCAGCTATGGGGTGGTATAGAAATAATAATAATAATAATAATAATAATAATAATAATAATAATTCCCTTCAGGACAATGCTCCCCACCAACACACATACAAACTCCTCTATTTTCTTTAGCCCTCTAATTCTTTCCCGCCACATGTTTCCTCTTCCCGCTACTATTTCCTCACTCATCGGTCACATTCTTCCCAAGATATAAACAACGGCAGGCAATGATTCAGGGCTCTTTATTGTTCCCCTTGCCTTCTGCTTTATTGCGCTGAAACTCAGAAGGGGCGTGGATATCTCATAACAAATGAAACGCTCGGTTGCTTCTATCTCTGGCATTGTCTGTGTTTATAGCAGCATAGGTTATGGGCTATTTTGTAATTACATTTTTTTACAATGTGATACTGCCTGGACTTTGTTTGGGGGGGGGGGGAACGAGCACATCAACAAATGCTTTTCTGTATTTTCTTTGTTGTAATACCCATAACCATTTTTGGATTAGGATGAAAGCGATGTTATTTGCAAACAGAAATTAAAATGCCACTTTCTGTCTAGGTTTTTTTGTAACCTGGTGGCAGCTGTCGGTAGAGAGCAGGGTTCTCAATGGACTTTGGTGGACTGTGGATACTCTAAGGTCGTTATCACATGGGCGGTTTTAAGCACACCCGCCACGACTTTGCTCCACTTCTTCAGCGCTGGACTCGCATGACGTCGTCCCGGTCCTGCTGCTGTCCTGCCCTGAGGTCGCAATTTTTACTTTCTGTTTCGATTTATCCCTGAACGGGCAAAGTCCGAAACAGGCAAAGTTCAACAAGCCAAGCTGGGGCATCACAGCAATACCAACCAAGTGTGATTCAAAACGCTAGACTCAAATAGGAAACGGAGGGGGAACCCGCAGAAGCAACCCAGGGTGAAAATAATAGGTGTGATAAAGCCCTAAGTGTTACATGTTGAGCTGTGGTTGCTGTGGCTTATTTCTGTATTTTAGGCTGAGTTGCGTGTTAAGTTGATTTGATCGAGTGCTCGGTGCTTACTGTTGTAAATCTGAAAGAATGGGGGGGTTGCCCACCCACTTTGCCATTGGCCCCACTCACTTTTGCATTTGGCCCCACAAACCACTGGAATTGAAACCTTCCCCAAAATCAACTTTGGCTCTTGGGCGGAAAAAGAATTGATACTGTGACGCCCTGCCTGCACCCGTGACACTCACCGGGCTACACAACAGGGCTGTCCATGCCACTCGCACTCAGGGCTTACTTCAACCCCCCCGTGCTTATGACGTGTTTGAGGGTTTAGGCTTACTGCTGCTGCTCCTGTCCTGCCTTTACTCTTTTAGGCCCCACAGCTCCACAGCCCAGCACCCTAGCCTCCAAATCCCCCTTCTTCTGTCCGCTGCCAACAGTACCTTGCTCAGGTACACGTCCAATGATCACACCAGTTGGATATAATTAACAAGATTTATTAACAGAAATATATTATGTATGTCAATAAGCGTGATGGTTTCCTCAGTTCAGCAGCGTATTGGTTACAGGCACAATGCTTAATGGTTTCAGTCAGTAATTTCTCTTAAAACGTTTCAAATAGAGACTTCAAAGTTCTCTTGCAACTCTACCCCTCTCTAGGTATTCTCTCTAACTAACTCTATCAAAACAACCAAGCATGCCGACCCTTCCTAACTCTAGTCAGTTAAAATCCCCACACACACTCTCTCTGCTCCTGTCAGCTAAACACATACATATACATATACACACACACACACACACACACACACACATATATATATATATATATATATATACACTCTTCTCCAACTCCTCCCACTCTCACACAGCCAGCCAATCCAGGCACTCCCCCGCCATCATCTAATCAGCACTCGCACATGAACCCCCCCCCCTTATACTTACCCGGTTACAACATAACTGTGAGTCTATTTAACTTATTTCCTGGAACTTTTGGCATTGTATAAACAACCACTTACAATATTTTATATACAAGGATCTCAACAGCAGCTGAACATCACAGATACCTCTCTGCTGAGACACACTGGGTGCGTTCGGACAACATAATAGTCCACAGAGAGGAAATAGTCCACTTAATGGATGGCAAATCCCAGGGTGGCTTTGGGCAACACGGAACTGCAGCTCCATAGAGTGTACTTTCTCCTCTCCACGGAGTTGTTGTCTCCCCCCCCCCCCACACACACACACACCTCTAGGCCCTCCCCACTGAATATTGGTGCTGGTTAGTACTTACATTACCAGTGCACCGCCATTCCATGGGGAGGAACAGAGAGGGGAGGCGGGACAAGCCTCACAGCAGCAGATGAATCCCATCTCCTGTCAAGAGGAAAGAGGGCTATCTCCTCTGTCGACAGGAGATCGGATTCATCCACTGCCATTGCTTGGCAACTTGGGCACTGCGTTTCCCCTGTCATGCAAGGTGACATGCCTGTGGTTGTTGCCGACGCGTCCTTCACTGGAGCCTGGATCACGTGCCCTAACATGTGAGGAGACCACTCCCAAGCCTCCCTGCCACAGAAGCATCAGAGGGAATGGCGTGGCTCGGCGCTAACGCATCCTTCGGCATCAGGTCCACGGCAACAGAGAAGGGGGCAGCTCTAGCAAATCTGACAGATTTCCCTGATCTCTGCCTCCAAAGTCGATGGGGATGGAAGAAATGCCACTGGGACAAAGGATTCCCTCGCAGCAGAGAAGATCGTCCCCTGGCAATACATCCTTCTCTGTCCTCTCCATAGCTACAGGGCAGTGGGTGGGTACAAGAACACTGCCCACTGCCCTGTTACTATGGAGATGACAGTGACAGAGAGGCAAGCAAGGATCCTAGCTGCTGCTGCTGTGAGGAGCAGCTTGGATTCCTCCACATCGCCTTCTGTCCCCATTCACAAAAGCCAAAGGGGCATCCTGTGCTGAGGCTGGAGGGAGGTTTGGTCATCCGACTCCATCCCTGTCCTCCTTTGCATATGGTCACCCTACATTAGGATACTGGGACAGAGGACCGATGTTATTTTGAGACTAATTTCAGAATCACTTACTGTGGATTAGTTGTGCGTTCCCTGTTAATGGACCTTCCTGATTCTACCCACATGCTTTGCAAACATAAAACAGCTTTGTGGAACATAGGGTTCAAGGAAGGAAAAGGGAGAAAAGGACCATGCAAAGTTAGGCCCTTTCCACACCATAGGGGTGGAGAAGGTGGGAAGCGGGGAAACCTGGAAATAACCACTTCCAGGTCAAGTATGCAGAGGCCGCACCACAATGCAATGGCCCGGGCTTCTAACGGGCCATCGCAACTCACACAGGCCATTTTTTTTATGAGTCAGCTACAACACTCCCAGGAGCAGGGAACAAAGTGGGATAATAGCATTCCCTGTACTCCCGGGTAAAAGGAGGGCTGGCCCCTGCCTGTTTGCAGGATGCTCTGTGTGTCATGCAGACTCTCCGCGAGCAGGTAGGGGCAACCCTGGGAAAAATGGCTGGTGCGGAAAGGGCCTTAAAATCAACCCCAGTCTGCTTTACAGAGAAGCATAAATGGGGGTGGGGGAGGCCTTTGCCTCCAGCCAAATTTACAATCTAAATTTCAAGATTTGGAAAATGTTGGTGAGTATAATTTATGGCAGGTTTTTATTCAAGGGCCTCATTCTGTCCTGGGCAAAAGTGGATAGCTCACCCATTTTCTCTCTCTCTCCCTCTTCCTTCCCACTCAGCAAGTTGCCAGGAAAGACACAGATAACTCTTGCCAGAAGTCTAGGGTGGCCAAGTGTCCTCTTTTACAGCCCTCTATTTGAAGGGCTGACAAAAGATCATCCTCTGTTTCAAAGCGTCATCTGTTTTAAGGGCTGTCCAGTCCAAATCCAGTTTAAAGACATAGAACCATCAAAACTGTTGCCCGTCAACAGTTAGCACCTAAACAATAGACTGAAGAGGTAGGCACACAGGTCACCTGGGCTGTGTCGATGTGATACCACTTTGCCTCCTGATTCGCCCAAACTCTGCAACATCGCTGCTGCAAAGCGATTACACGCAGAAGTGAGCATGGGTTATCCACCCCTGGAAAAAGTGCACTGCCAGAGGCCATTTGGCTTCTCAAACCCACCCCCTGAGACCCAAACTGAGGCCACCGCTGATAGATGAAGAAACAACATGGTGGCCTCGGAACAACTGAAAAAGTCACGGTAAAACAACACTATGAAAAAGCGCCGTTTTAGAGGGAAAAACCCAATGTGGCTGTGAGTTGGCAACTGCGTCATATAAACAATGCAGCGCCACTGCACAGCCACAACAGGATATACAGGGCATATAGACAAGCCTCCGGTCACAGTCTTCCACACTATGATGAGATGTACTGTATTTCCCTTTAAATTACAATAATTATTTCTGAATTTGCATCTATTAAATCAAGGGTTGCCCTGCCCTGATTTAAGGCCTTTTTTAATTGCCTTTTCACTCCCAGAAATGACAGAAATCGCAGGAAAAAGGGGGGGGAGTCAGAATGTAGTTACAGTAATGATTACGCCATTGTTGTTCCATGGAGCATTTCATTTGAGGCATGAATAGTTAAGGCAGAAAGGCCAATGCTTCATTTTATGCTTAGGAATGGGAATGGATGACGCATGAGGTACAAGGTGCCAGAAGGTTCCCAGAAAAAATCAACCACACCATCAATCGCTACTCATGTCTTTTTGTTTCTTGTCAGACCCTAGGTTGCAGGTTTGGCCTTCTTCTCGGACAGCAACTGAGAAAGTGTTTTAAATAAAAGTTCTGCACATAGAAAGAGGTATTAATTTATGTCTCTGTTCATCCTCCTCCCCAGTTACTCCCTTATTTATTACATGCCTTCAGTTTGCTTAATTGGACTTTGAGGGATTATTAGTTCTAGGCTAAGCGGTTACTAGGAGATGCTAAAAAAAAAAAAATCTTTATCCCCACCGGAGCCTAAAGCTTGTTAATATGTATTTTTTAAAAAAGATAAACCAAGTCCAAGCCAAAGAAGGGAAAAATCAATCCAAAATTAATAAGGTAAAAGTGCTTGCCTGCCAGTTCTTCATGAGATATTACTAATGATCCATCACAGACGTGGTCTCTATTCCTCATACAGAGTAATTCCTCTGTTCAAGTCAATATTTGGGAACGTGCATGTATCTACCAATATATGAAGTGAATCTGTCAAATTCCTTGGGAACAAGGAAGTCTTTGTAGACCTGGCCACATATTATAGTAGAAATGATCTTCCACATACATTTTAGGAAGCTCCCTTATCCTGAATCAGACCCTTGATCCCTCTAGCCCAGTACTGTTGACACTGATTGGCAGCAATGACGCTCCGGGGTTTTAAGGGAGGGTTCTTTCCCAGCCCTACCTGGAGATGGCAAGGACTGAACCTAGGGGGCTTCTGCCTGCAAAGCAGGCACTGTACCCCTTGAGCTATAGTGTGTTCTGGTGGCCACTAATGGGGTTGCTTTAAAGACAGATGGATGGATAGATAGATAATTAGATGGTAGACCAATGAATGGATATTATCTGTAAGAAGAGAGATTTATTTATTTATTTATTTATACATACATCTATACATACATATGTATCCCACCCTATATCATTGAGATCTTTGTGATTAGAAGCCAAATTCCTCTGCTGGATACGAGATGCTAATGATGGGGATGGTTCTTGTATCGTGCTCTGACTGTAAGCAGTGACAGCTCCAGGCTTTAAGGGCCCTTGGGCAAGACTCCCTCAATGGTCCCCACCTCCTTCAGTGAGTTTCCAACATTGCTGCCATTTGCTGCCGTCTCTCCTGTTCCTCATCAGTGGAACCATCTGCTGGTTGTCAGGCGGTGAATCGATGAGCAAAGAGGCAGTAGCATCTACTGCACCGCCGCCAGCATTGGCTGGGCCAGAGTGGGAGGAGCCTGAACAAGCAGGTTGCAATGGTGAGGAGAAGGAGGCAGTCCAGGGGGATCTTGTCAGCTGGCCCCCTGCAGGAATGTGGGCTCTCAGCAGTTGCCCAGCCATGTCTACCCTTGATACCGTCCCTGCCTGTAAACCCCCAGGTTCACTACTGTTGCAGGTAGAATGATGGACTAGATCAAAGGTGGAAAACCTGTGGCCTGAGGATTTCATCCAGCCTTAATTTCACATGGCCTGCAGAGATGAGGTGGCAGAGAAAGAGACAGAGAGAGAAGGAGGCAGGGAGGCAGGGAGAGATGGAGTGGCACAGAAGGGGAGAGAGTGCTATATAATCGTACAAAGTTGCAAACCCCACCCACTTTTGGGGGCTCTGGCTCTACCCACTGCTGGCCTCTGATAGATTACTCCCAAGCATATCAACGGGGGGCGGGCGGCGGGAAGCTCCCCAACTCTGGACTAGATGGACCCTTGGCCTGATCTAGCAAGGGAATTCTTACTTTCTTATGAGTAAGGAGATTGCAACTTTCTAACATAAATTGTTCACATAAGAACATAAGAAGAGCATTGCTGGATCAGACCAAGTGTCCAGCATTCTGTTCACACAGTAGCCAACCAGTTGCCCATCGGAAAGCCAGAAGCAGGACATGATTGCAACAACACCCTCCCACCCAGCAACAAGGAAAGGAGTTTCCTTATCAGTTGAGAAAGTACAGACTGTGCAGAGCTATGCAAAGCAATTACTGTGCATTGTCTGTTAGTAGCAAAAAAGCACTGACCTTCATTGTGTGTGGATTTAGCTATGAGAACCAACTCTAAAATCATAAAAATTGCCAACTGCTCTTGCAGATCAGTGTACTTATGCCATTAATTACTGAATATGACTCTGGCTAAATTCACACCTGACTGGCTGCCATTCTTCCAAAAACAATTCCAATGCAATGCTAAATTGTGGAATTCACGTACAACATGAAAACATTGATTATTAAAGGAGAGAGAGGTCATTTCAGGAAGAAAGAGTTATATATCCCAGAGTGCTGCTTTCCCCAACTAGTGCTAAAAGTCTTTATATTTTGTAAAACAGGGCATAGGCCTGACATGACCGTTAACCTTCACCAGATGTTTCCACATGTGTGCCTGCCTGCCTGTGAGTGCAGTTCAAAAGTTATCTGGAAGGAAATTCCCTGGACAAATCAGTATATTACTCCTGCTTGCATTGAGCAACACTGAGTATTAGTTAGAAGCTATTATCCATATTCTGAAAGGAGATATTCCTTGGGAGATACGCAGTAGAAATTTCTGAAAATCTCACATGAATTAGGTGAGCACAGACAAGAAGAATATGAACTAAGCTTCACAGCATAAATTCATATATACTCAGTCCATGCCAGGGGAAAGCTAAACAACGTACATTCCTTAGATAGCAAAACATTTTTTTCTCCAAACAATATAGATGGAAAAGAGCACTACCTTTCCCTCTCCAGAACATTCTAGTTATTTATCCATTGTCTTGAAATTCTAAAAATGTTGATTGCCTCCCTCATTTTCCCGTTGGCTCTACTGAATATCAACCTACATATCCGTCTTTAGAAGCCAAACTTATAGTCAGGCTTGTTTGGAAATATTCCTCAGTCCTTTCAGTTGACCAAGTGAACACGTGGAATGGAGGCTGAGATTCAAACATGCTCTGTGTAGTAGGGCTGTGCGGGTGGGGTGGAATCGGTCTGGAACTCACCTTGTTGGCTCAGATAGGGAGCTACTTCAGCTTGGAGTCCGAGAGTGACATCATACTCCATCATGGAGCCTACCCGCTGTTCAATTTCCAAAACCACAGATGTGATCAAACACATCTAACTTTTTTAAAAAAAAAAAATACAGTTGAATTGAATTGAATTTGCAGGCATTCTCACTCTTTTTGACGGAATGGCATCTGCCAAGTGTCAGTCAAATAAGTACAGGGGAGTATTTTATGCTAGACAACTTTAAGATCTCTTTGTTTGTTTGTTTGTTTTTAAGGGATGTCCTACCTCCTCTGTGGTTCGGGGCACAATTTGTATGATCATGACCTAGAACATAAAGGTATCCCTATGCAATTTCCTTGAACGTGTTCAGAAGGATACATGCAGGAGTTAGAGCATTACAAATTAAAAACAACAATAACAGCATTTTAGGCTTGATGTGGCACTTTATTGAAATATATGAATGTACACTGAAGGGCTTGGGGCGCACAGCCAAAAGTGCATGTGTGAACAACAAAGATGACTTGCAGACCCAGAAGACCGACTGAGACATTCAGAAACACAGTGTGCATATGTGTGCCGAAGTGGCTATGTTCTAGTCAAGCACTTTCCCACCACTCCCTCATGCTTTCAGAACCACACACCTGCATAGAACACACAACCCCTGAGTTCAATTTTTGGTTTCGGATTCAGGGGATTCTTTAATCTTTTTACTTTAAACTGCTCTCCTTCCCTCAGTCTTTCACCAATCTTCTTGAAATTTTCAGGTAATGTAAAACAAACATTTCTTTCTGGCACCTGTAAATTTCAAAGAGATTGGTAAAACATTTTCGATTTTATGGCTGTTAGAATGACCCCTCCCCAATTATATATAGAGAGAGAGAATATGGCTCAATTCGGACGACACGATAGTCAATGGTGAGGTAATAATCAACTTTACAGTTGTTCATCTAGTGGGTACTCCCCACACAACATGGTAATAAATAATCAACTGTGGTGTGGATGAGGATCAGCACTGAGTTGACTATGGCAGCATTCGGATAACACGATAGTCAAAACAACTGTTTCCCCCACACCAGTTGTTTATTGTGTCGTCCGAATTGAGCCTATTAGTAACACTGAAATGTTACTAATCAGATGCTGCTAACCCTCAAGTCAGACACAAACAAAAGTAAATTTTAAAAAATCAGATTTCAGAGAGTGGATGAAATTTTAGGAAAGGATTGGTCTGGATGAAGATAAGGGAAGGTTGTGATGTCCAGCTATGTAATGTGAGTTATGGTGCAACTTGATATGTATATTTATGGCAATTTTGTTTATGCCCTTTGTGTAGGATTTATTTGGTAAATTAGTTAAGTCGGGAGGGGGGAGAGAGAGCGAATGGAATGTTGGTCTGCTGGCGTATGATTGGTGGAGAGTATGGAGTGAGTGGGGTTTAAATTGGGGCAAGTCAGTTAGTTAAGAGACAGTTGGGGTTTAGAGTTAGAGAGTGCAGGGACAATTTGTTATTTTGGGATATATAGAGAGAGAGGATTTAGATTAGGAATAAATGAAATGTTAATTTCAGAGCTTTTACTGAATGCATAATAAATATTCTTTACCATCTTATGTGTAATTAATAAATTATAAGTTCTTTTGTTCACAGCATGCAGTGTGGCATCTTTCATTATAGGTAGTCTCTTAGTAAGACCAAAGATATTAAAGGTTATATGGTGGCAACATTATTAAGGGAGTGGTCAACCCTGATGGCAGTCTGAGAGCATTTCTACATGAGGCATTTACTGTGCACTTATCATTCCCTAGTCATGGTTGCTTATGGGTTCTTTAGATGTCATGACCCTCCAGTTTACTTCTGTTGTTAAAGAGCACTCGTTGAGGGGTTTTTTTTGGAGCAGTCTGTGTTAATTCTGAAAGCAAAAGAAAACTCTGTTTCTACTTTTGTATTTGTGCTGTCCCACTATACCACAGTGCCACCTAGAGGTTATGTAGTGGAAAAGCAAGAAAGGAAACACTCTTTGTGTAGTTCACGGGTCTCAATTCTGTGAGGACACTGGAAATAGATACAGCAGATTAACAGCCTCATGTAGAAAAGCCCTGAATATCTCTGAGGCAGGCTACATTGCCCACAATTCATGCTTTGTCTGGACTAAATGTACAGACCTACTCTGCATGTTTGCCTGATTTTCTGTACAGGACAGCCTTCAGGATCATCTCCCATGGTCAACCAGGCTTTGCACCCAGTGTGGCAGGGTGATGGACAGGGAAGCAGGGAAAGAGAAAGGGGAAAAAACCATCTCTCCTCTTCCTGCATGTCCTAGCTGCTGTTTCCACCACTACTGCTTAACACAGGGATGCAGAAACTCAGGCCTGGGATCCCAAGTCAGCCCTCCAGGGTGTGCAGAAGACCATGCCCCTTCCCCTGGCTCCACCCCCTTTTTCCCACCCATCAGTCCTTGGATAGTTTCCTCGCTTTTGACAGTCCTCCCCTCATTTTAACAAGTTGAAGGCTTAGTTACTAACTGTTAGAGCTTTAAGCTAAAATGTGCTGGCATTTGGGAGTTTCTGGCCTCACCCCTTTTGCCTTTGGCTCCACCCACCACTGAAATGCAGCCCCCAAGAGCTTCTCCATAATGAATGCGGCCCTCTGGCTGAAAGAGGCTCAACAACCTTGGCTTAACAGATAAGTGAAGGAGGTCTGGTGGGGCAGTCAGGTGGGGACTGGGAGGCCGGGATGGACAATGAAAGGCTGAGGAACCTTGGAGTTCTTCTCCGGGTCTCTGAGCCACAGAGAAATTTCAGGGATTAAAAAGATAGGCTCTCCATTGAGACTGGCTTTTATGAACCTCTGAAGTTAATTTCTGAGCCTGAGCTTAGAGACCTGGAATGCCATCTCTACAGATAACATGTTACAAATCTACCCAGTGCCAAATAGGAGCATAGGTACATTAGACCAAGAGCTTCACTTCACTTAGCCAACTACTACAAGATCTCACAAGAGAACGTCACCTCATCTACGCAAGATGTGCTGGACCTGACGGTGTATTTTGTACATGTCATCTGTTCCTTTGCAGCCCCAATGTCACTCTGCCATCTGGCCTGAATGAGGGGGAAATGTTCCAAGGGAATAAAGAGTAATTCCAGCTATGGCAGGCTGCCCAGTGCATTAGGTCATCTTGAAATGCTGCACTTTTTAGATACTTACAAATTCAAGAGGCCTGATCCTTTGGGAACATCTGTTGCATACAAGCCCCACCAAAATGAATAGGGGTTCTACTAGAGCACAGCTCTTGAACTCCCATTCACTTGGCTTTTGAACTCCCTTTCGCTTGACTGGTGCTTGTAATAGCCAATGTTCCTCACGTCTTGCACCAGCTGTCATTTGTGAAGATCCTTTTCAGCAGTCACCCAAACAGATAAAGGTGAGCATCCTAGGATGAAACTATATAGTTATCTCCCCGCCCCTGCTTTCCCCCGCCCCTAGGAAAACCCATAATTGATGCCACAGATTAGTTGGAGCCTTCCCAGTCATATCAATAAGATTTTATATAGATTGACCTTGGATGATGGAAAATGGTGGGTTGCAGAATAGATTTAAGCAGTTATCCCACTCATTTCCTCATTCCTTGACTTCAGTAGGATAAAAGCAACCTCATTGTCTGAAAGACTGCAGCTTTAGCATCTCTGGATCACTAAAACCTGGCAGCTGTTCTTTCATAAATAGCTTGAAAATCTTGCGATTGCCCAAAATGTTGCCCTCCAAGGTTCTAATTTAAAAGCCATTAATTTGTTTTTTTTTGGGGGGGGGGGGAATCAAATCTTTCCAGATGATTTTGTCAAAAGGCGAAACCGCCATGTGGCTTCACTTGTACATAGAGCCTGCTGTTTGGTCCAATGTAATGTTTAGACAGGAGAAAAAAAACATTCACCACTGCTTTTTATTATTTTAATTTATTGAAAACCTTGGCTTCAGAGGACAGGCCCCCTTCTGGGGGCAATGCATCAAGAACAGAGGGGCAGGAATCCATGTGATTTGCTCATGTTGGACAGATCTCAGGAGGTTCTGAACAATCAAAAGGCCCATTCATTCAGCCTTTGTGTTGAACCTCTGGGAGGGGGGAAGGAGCTATGTTTTGCCAGGCTGCTCAACAGGCCAACTGCACAGTATTTTTCACACAACCAATGGAATTGTGGGTCCTCCTGGACCACATTGCCACTCTCCTATTTGTCGTTAAAGCAGGCAGACAGCTGTTTATATATGATTCACCCAAGAATAACAATCAGTTTGCTTCCACTCAAGTCCCACAGTTGAAGATTTTGAATGGATATGTAAAATCCAGCCCTCCTCATCTCTCTGTGTGTGCTTCCTCATTGGGCTCCATCACACCCGTGTTTTATCATGTTTTCATCCTGCCCTGTTTACCATTTTACCCTGCCACCCTCACATGACTTCGTCCCTGTCCTGCAGTCATCTCGCCTCTTCCCCTCCATTTTCCATGTTTTTTCTAGGGTGGAGAAAGTGCGGTATTTTTTCTCCATTTGGGATAAAACTCCTCTTCCGTCCTCATGTAATGCCATCCTTGCGCTATGTCAGAACTCCCGCTTTTGTGGGGGCAACTTCGTTGAAGGGCAGGCTTGCTGACGAAAGAGGAAGGTGGAGGTGGTTCTCCTCCAGGGCACCGGACTTGTGCTGAGTCGGTCGAACAGACTTTCGGTGCTCCAGCCCCACTCTCATTGCTCTTTCATCCACTTGTTTCAACTTCCCAGCCGAGAAAACCCTAAATCGCTAAAATGCTAGACCACAAAACCAGAGTGAGGGGGGCGCCCACATCCACCACAATGTCCATCAATCACAAGAACCATTGACTTGGAGGGGGAAGAAGGGGTGGGTGGGGCAAGCGCAATAGCGGGAGAGCGGAAGTGCAAGCCCGCGCAGGTGAAAAGGTAAACAAGGCAAAATAGCTCAACAACGCAACAACGCACGCACGTGAAAGTGACCAGCACTTGACGCACTAATGAAACGGAGGTGGAAATCGTGGATGAAGACCAGGGGGAAAAGGTAGGTGTGATGGACCCCATTGTCAAGAACACCTTCCATAGATTTGCATTTCCCAGGTGGACAAAGGGCTCCTTTTCAGTATGGCAAAGAAAAGACCTGAAACTGTCCAATAGACACTCATGGTATAGTCCTACAAAGAGAAAGTAGATCTCACAAAAGGCAGACCAGGAAAGGAGGTAAACTGAAGTAGAATTAGGGTGGCCACTGATGCATAGCCAAAAAAGAGAGGACATGCATCACCAAAAATGATGACAAAAGAGAACAATGATTTAGGTAACATTTGCACATGCTGATTCCAGTGGTGGTTGGTGGCCCCACTGACATTGGGGCCACCAACCACCAGTCTTATCAGTCTTCACTGGATAAGACCTTTCTCCCACATATATACAGGAGAGATGACAACAAAACTCTTAGTGAAAGGGAGTAGTAGTAAGTCCTCTAATACTCCCCACTTTTGAAATGCTAAGATTCGCAAAACGCCCACACCTTTATAAATGGAACTGTCAGAAACAGCAGCCTCTGTGCACCATGAAATATAACACCAAGAAAGTTGTTCTAATTGGCAATCTTATCAGAAGAGATTCTAGCACCAGCCGCCTGTCAAAATCCCAGTTTATTGGCACGGTAAAAATCTCTCTGTAGTAGGAAAGGTTGTGCTACAAAAGCCTATGAATTTCAGATATACCTTCTTTTGCAGATTGCATAGAGAGAGAGAGAGCTGCATTCACAAGATCTGGAGAATAAGGTCTTTCTGCACTGCGTAATGCTTATAAATTGCCAACGGTTACAGATAAAATCAGGCACTTACAAGTTGTATGCGCATTGCTTGCTTATCTCCCCAATGTAAATTTCATTCATCATAGCATGCAAGATGTTTTTCTAGTTCATTAAACTGCTCTGAAAACAAGTGCAAACAGGTTTTAAGTTTTGAGCTCAACTTTATTATTATCCAAGTTCTTATTTAATTATCAAAGGAGGGACGTTTGGAGAGCTTCCTTGTTCCTTCCATTGAAACTTCATGATGTAGCAGCTGGAAAAAACAAACCAGCCTCAAGGAGACAACATTTTCACCTGGGCAATCATGGACAAATCTGAATAAAAAATTCCCAGTGGTGATACTTGAGTAACTCTTTGAAGGGCTGCTTCTGATGCTACCAGGCTTTGGACACTGAAGGTATTTCTGAAAATTATTGCAAGCTAATTATCTAGCAGTATTTCCCTTTACACAAAACCAAGCAGGCTTGCAAAGTTCCATTTCCCAAGACTCCTGTATTAATCTGGAGGCCAGATCTACTCAGGGGCCCAGTCGAAGTAGATTCTTTGGATTACCAAAATGAAACTAGACCACTTGTGAAAGGAATGACAGTTTATTGATAGAAAATGGATGCAGATAAAAGTACAAAGAATGCTCACACATCCCTTCTGCTGAACAAAGCAGGCCTACCACCTGGCTCTGTAATGGGGTCCCCACATTACATGAGATATCATTCCTAGGGCAGCAAAAGTTCTTCAGGCTGGTTGCCCACATTTCCCCCATGGAGCGAGACCTAGTTAGTTAGGCCTCAGCCCGATCTTTTATACCTTTTTCCGGTATTTTCAAATGTGCAGAAAAGATCGCAGGCAGGAAAATTATTTGTCTCTCCCTATGACTAAGAGATCCCAACATTCCAATATGGGGGGGGGGCTCTCTGTCTCTTCAATAAGGTAAAACTAGGGTGACCAGATAAAATCCAGGTCAGGGCTCATGTAACTTTAACAGTTGTGGAGAAAAGGGAATTTCAACTGGTGTCATTTGTATGCAGTTAGTTCCTGGTGAAATTCCCTCTTCATCACAACAGTTAAAGTTGCAGGGGCCCTGCCTTCTTTTGTATATGGTCACTCTAGTATAGTGCCTGCACCTTTAACTGTTGTGATGAAGAGAGAATTTCACCAGTAAGGTAAAACAGTAAGCAAACAGAGGAAATTAGGCAGCTCCATAATTGTTGACGTGAGGATTGCATCCTTATCAGTGTCAGACAGCTAGAAATTGTTAAATTGTGGATTGGTGCCTACTTGATACCAATCTCCCTGTGAGAGAAGCCTACAGAAAAGATGGTCAATATATTTCCTACTCTAAGAAACAAGAAAACTGCCCTTTATTCTATACTAGACAAGCCTTCATACATTTAACAAACAGCATAAATAGCACTGTGTCAGTTCAACATCTGACCTGACTTTTCATCATGTCTTCCTGTGTCAAACTCACTACAGCCCATTCAATCATCTGGGCTCTGGAGAAGGCCTTGATATTGTGCTCATGGAAACCAGTATTGCCGCTAGTGTCTAGTGAAATTATAACTACCAGCTCGTAGCTCCATCATTCTTTCCCTTTCCGCTCCTGCAGTTTTTCATGGCATTTGTATCCTGCCTTTTCTCCAGGGCAGAATACATGTGTTGCATCCTCACAACAACTCTGTGAAGCAAGTTAAGCTGAGAGTGAGTGATTTGCCCGAGACCATCCGCTGAGAGCTTTGTGTCTGAGCAGGGATTTGAAGCCAGGCTCCCTCAGCCCAAGTCACCACTTATGCATCACTGTCTCTCTCTCTCTGTCTCACACACACACACACAGAGAGAGAGAGAGAGAGAGAGAGAGAGAGAGAGAGAGGACAAAAGAGGAGGAGGATTTGCAGCTTGCTCTTCTGGCACTGGCTGTTGATGGTTCTTTGTCTTCAAACTGGGATTGGACAGGACAGTATTTCAAACCGAAAACACTTTTGGAGGATGGTCTTCTGGCAGTCTTTCACATAGAGGACTGTCTGATATACTAGCCACTGCCCCATATGCTAGGGTGGCCATTGCATCTTATTTTACAGAGGACAATCTTCTATTTGATGAAATGTCCCACCCAAGTCCTATTTAAACAGAAAGAACCATAAGAATGATTGTTCATGAACAGCTGGCACTTGAACAGCAGAATGAATAGGAAGGCACACATTTGAACATATATCCTACATCATCAATTTTGTCTGGATGCTTACTTAGATATAGGGACTGCTTATATTAATGCATATATTTGAAATGGAAGGGTCAAATCTTTTTTTTTCCCCTCCTTTTGATTAGTGGCGTCATAAGCAGTTGTTGTGAATAGATATGCTTTTCCCCCATGTTCTTTCTTTCCATTTCTTTTCCATTTTTTTCTGTGGCTGTTTTCGTTTAGTTGTTCCCCTTTCTGCTTTTCGTTTTTGTTATAATTACAAATAAAAATTATATATATTTTTTAAAAGGCTGGTACACAGGTCGCCTGGTCACAGTCTTCCACAGTATGGTGAGATGCACTGTATTTCTATTTAAATTATAATAAGAATGTCTAAATTTGCATCTATGCATAAAAATTAGCATGTGGAAATTTTACGCAAATCACCATCCTCTTTTAGGGTTAGGGTTAGGGTTAGGGATTCAGAACTCACCATCCTTTTTTGCAAGCTTCATTGTCAAATTCTTCAAAAATAAATATACCTTGCCAGCCATGAAGCTTCTAATACTTGCCTACCACATTCAAACAGTAAAACATTCACACATGCACACAAACAGAGGAACCTACCCATTTCCCTAGGCTTTAATTTATGGTGTACTTTCAAATTGATGCCTCCCCCTCAGGAAGAAGGCAGATCAACGTTGGGCTTTGTAGCTGCCAGGCTACATAATTCAGAAGAACCAATCATTTTAAGTTAGTTGACAAATAGAACAAAAGACCCATAACTTCCACTGAGAACTAGTTCTCAAAATGTAATCTGCATTTTTGGCCCACAGCTCTTATGTGCCAAATATGGCATTTTTTCTCTCTCTCTCTCCATTCTTAGTATAGTGTAAATCTTCCATTCAAGTACAGACATGTGCTGATAGCAGCCTGAGTTTCACATTACAGAGCAAGAGTCAAGTTGAAGCCCTTCTGATATGTGAACCCTCAAAATATATCAGAGCCTTTGTCCTGCATTGCAGGGTACTTCCCTCATGGGCCAACAGCATTCCAGCCATGTGAATCCTGGCTAATTAATCCCAGCAGATGACCTTGCACAGGCTGGGAAAGGAAGTTTAAAAGGCTTCCAAAGTAGAAGTCTTAACCGATGTCACAAAGGCATAGGAGGGAAGAATTTTCTTATACCAGGGCTTGGCAACCTGGTGTCCACCAGATGTTTGGGACTACAACTCCCATATTTCCTGACTATTGGCTATTCTGGCTCGGATTTGGAGAATTGTGGTCCAAAGTATCCAGAGGGCACCAGGTTACCTACCCCTGCCTTATGCAGATCCTAGGAGGGGGATTAAAGGCTCTCCTCCCAGGTGAAAGGTTGCAGGTTCACCAAACACATTGGGGTGGATCCAGATTTACACTGCATCAACTGTATTGATAAGTGGACTTCCCCACTCCCTCCTTCCCATGTAGCCTCTCCAGCCCCCTGAAAATGTTACACAGAGATTCAGGAAATCCTACTGAATGGTTTCATCTGTGGTATGGGGGAAGGAGGATCCCCCAAAATTGAGCAAAGGGGCCTTCCATGAAAAGACCCCTTCCAACACTGGAAGTTCTCTTCCTCTTGTGGAAGGCAGATCTTGGATTCAACCCATTATTATTAATTTTATTTATTTATTATATTTACATCCCACCATCTTTCCTCCAAGAAACCCAAGGTGGTGTACACAATCCTCCTCCTCTCCATTTTATCCTGACAACAACAACCCTGTGAGGTAGGCTGGGCTAAGAGTCTGTGACTGGCCCAAAGTCACCTAGTGAGCTTGCGTGGAACCCAGATCTCCCAACTCCCAGCCCAACATTCTAGCCACTACACCACACTGGCTCTCATTATGTTACTTTCCCCTCCCTGACAGCTCTTATCTGGTACATCTGGTATAGCAAGAAGAGTTGTCTCTCAGTGGTGGAGGACATACAGGGGCAGTCAACTTGTGGCCTTCCAGGAATTGGACCACAACTCCCACAATCCTTCACCACTGGCTGTGCTGGCTAGGGCTAATCGGAGTTGTAGTCCAACCATATCTGGAAGGCCACAAGTTGACCACTCCTCTTATCAAAGATCAGATAAGCATGTGGCAAAGGAGGTGCTTTTTAAATTTTGAACCCTCCCATTTAAAGTCAGTTGAAAATGTTCAAGAGTAGGGCCTGAAGATCTCACGAGTCACCATAAAAACAACGTTATACATGACATCACCATCACCCTCTGGTCTAAGTTGCCTTAATCAGCAATGGTGGGGGAGACGTGAAGCCATTCCGTCATAAAAAGCCGGATAAAATGGCAAGCAGCGGCATTCTACATTCAGAAAGGGTGCTTGGTTCCAAGACATTTGCTCATAAAAATTCCAAAATCTTTTTTCTTTTCTTGGAACAACAGAGGGAAATAAAGCAAGCAAACTTGGCAGGTGTACAGAAGGAGGCCGAGTAAGAACTGGAAGAACAGCCAGTGAAATGGAAAACATGACTCGGTTGGAGTGAAGTGGATTCATTAGCCTCCGAAAGGTGATGATATGCCCATGGCGCCGTTTCCTGGATTTCCTGGTTTCTCCCCAGTATTATCTTCCCATTGGGGAGGAGAAAACAAAAGAGGTGGATAGAGATGCCTGAAATAGAGCAATTGGGACAGCGTGGAGTAGGCCTCTGCATTTTAGTCCTTTAAAAAAGAAGCCCAGTTGTCCTTTTCATATAGCCACACCTCATAAAAATGTTGGAGCCTGATCCCATTAACAGTGAAGCCCATTAAGTCCCATTGTTTTCAATGAGAGAGCAAGTTAAACACACCATTAACAAGGACACATTAACATCATATTTCAGCAAAGGCCATTCCCAAAAATCTCACCTCTGTCCTGAACTGACCAGGTGACCTGAGGCAAGCCACTGTGAGGCTATCTACACTACTGCTTTAAAATGGTTTATATTAATAATTAGGCTGACCAGATAAAATCCAGGTCAGGACTCATGTAACTTTAACAGTTGTAGAGAAAAGGGAATTTCAGCCAGTGTCATTTGTATGCAATTAGTTCCTGATGAAATTCCCTCTTCATCACAACAGTTAAAGGTGCATGCACTATACTAGAGTGACCATATACAAAAGAAGGCAGGGCCCCTGCAACTTTAACTGTTGTGATGAAGAGGGAATTTTACCAGGAACTAATTGCATACAAATGACCCTGGCTGAAATTCCCTTTTCTCTACAACTGTTAAAGTTACATGAGCCCTGACCTGGATTTTATCTGGTCACCCTATAACAGTTTTAAATCGGTTATTAACCGGTTTAAAACTGTTATAAACTGTTTTAAAGCAGTAGTGTAGATAGGCTCTGTCTCTCCCTCAAACCCAGCTGCATTATTTTTTTCTCTCCCACCCTTCCTCCCAGAAGCTCAAGGTGGCACAAGTTCTCCTCCAGTTTTATCCTTAATTTTATGCATGAAGTAGGTGGAGAAAGGATGATTGGTTTATGGTCACCAGGTAAGCTTCAAGGCTGCATGGGGATTTGAACCTGGAGCTGCCTTCCCCCAGTCTCACATGCTAACTGCTACACCACAGTGGCCCTCAAGATGATAATGAAACTGATGTACAATTTATTCCCAGGTTGTTATAAAGGTGGGCATATACCCGTTTGTATGTGTGTGTTTTATTAATGTGAGGCACAGTTCATTGTATGCGGGCTGAGTTGGTGTCTCTAGAACAAATCTTAGACAAGTTAAAGCAGAGCGTGGAATCCCTTTCAGCTCAAGGGCTGAATTCAATTTCAAAGAAGCTCTCCGGGGTGGCGTGGGTGGATTCCAGTGGTGGGTGGGACCACAGGCAAAAGGGGTGGGGCCAAAAATACCAGCCTATTTTAGCGTAAAGCTCTTTACTGCCAGTAATTAAGCCTTAGGAGAGGTATCTCAACCACACACACAAAAGCTGGGAAAGCGCCAAATGATGGGTTGGAGAAAATGAAGTGAGTCATGGGGAAGCCTGAAGGGCTGAATGGGACCCCAGACAGGCTGGATTTGGCCTGCCGGCCTGAAGTTCAACTCCCTTGAGCTAATGAAATCTCCTCTGGAATTCTGGGAAAAAGGCAGGATCTACACTATTGCTCAATAATGGTATTGAAGTGCACTGACAACTGTTTGGGCCTATGACATATTCCATATACCATTTCAAAAGGGGTGTGCACGCCAAAACATATCGTTGTTTATCGTTATTGTCATTTCAGACCAAAAAAATTATCATCTTCATCCATATCATAAGTGAACCATATCGTCTTCACGATAATTATCGTGAAAAAATGATACTTTTTGCAGACCTATTTTTAAAGGGAAAATGCCTATAACTTCTGTATTTTAAATGTTAGAGGCTTGAAACTTGGTCACAGTGCTTATGGGGTACGCCTATGTATGTGTATGAAATTTAAGATCGATCCCTCCAACCCTCGATTTTATATGATTTTTTTAAAGATCGTTTCCATTCTGACAGGTCTGAATGTATGCACGTGGTGAACTGTCATTCTGATCTGTCAGAACTGAAACGATCTTTAATAAATTCATATAAAATCGAGGGTTGGAGGAATCAGTCTCAAATTTCATACACATACTTAGGCATACCCCATAAGCACTGTGACCACGTTTCAAGCCTCTAACTTTTAAAATACAGAAGTTATAGGTATATTTATATGGCAATCTGATAAAATGATAAAATTGCCCAAAAATTATTGTCTCAAATGATTATCATAGGTTTTTCTAACGTATCGTCAGCGTTAAACACATGCATGATAATGACTTTATCGTATCGTTATCGTACATTTTAACGATATGATACATCCCTAATTTTCAAACCACTTTCATAGTGTTATAGCCTGCTTGGTGTAGATCTGGCCATAGAGTTGTGATGAGAGAGTGCTGAGAATTTTCTCAGATAGATGCCTAGTCTCCTTTCACTATTTAAAGAACGACAACTTGCAGAGTTTCAACCTGTGAATGCTGAAATCTTTTGCAGAGGCGTGATGTCCATAGGGTAGATTTTTACACTGTGCTTCGACAAACAGAGGGAATCAGCATGAGAACACTGACCGGCGAAACATCGTTGTTTTACTTTGCCTTCTATATTTACAGAAAGAACCTGATGTATTAGTACACCAGTTCACTAGCACTAGACTGGCAGACTAGTCCTAATAATAGGGTTATGTAACTTATAGCTTACTTCAGCAGCTCAGCCAAGGAGGTTATTTTTTTGGAGAAGGCAATGTTCTGGTTTAGGGACTCAACAGATGTTTTATTTGTTCTTCTTCTGGTACGCAAACTAGATCCCTTTCTAATTCGCTTCTGGGGTGGGCAACATGGCTTTCCTGATCTCTTGGCCAACATCTTCCAACATCCCTCACTAGAGCTGTTAGGAACATAAGAAGATCCCTGCTGGATTCGACTAGGGCTCCATCTAGTCCAGCATTCAGTACACACAGTGCCAACCAGCTGCCCACAGGAAATCCCCAAGCAGGACCTGAGTGCAAGAGTACCCTCCCACCCATGTTCCCCATCGACTGGCGTGCATAGGCATACTGCTTGTGATACAGGAGGTAGCATATTCCCGCCCAGACTAGTAGCCATCAATAGACTTCTACTCCATGCATTTCTCCAATCCCCTTTTGAAGCTATCCAAATTGGCAGCCATCACTACATCTTGTGGAAGTGAATAGCGTAGTTTAACCATGTACTGTGTGAATAAATACTCCCCACACTTCCTAAATCTCCACCAATCAGCTTAATGGGATCACCCCATTGGGTTCTACTATTATGAGAGAGGGAGAAAACGTCTCCCTATCCACATTCCCCACATGATGCATAATTCTGTACATCTCTATCATGTCTCCCCTTACTCTCCCTTTTTCCCCAGGTAAGCAATCCCAGCTGTTGTATCAAGGGAATGCTACAGTCCCTTGGTTCATTGTCCTTTTATGTACTTTTTCCAACTCTACGATATCTTTTATTAGGTTTCGTGACCAGAACAGTACACAGCAATCTAAGTGTGGTCACACCATAAATTTGTATGAAAGCAGTATGATACTGGGAGGTTCATTTTCAATTCCTTTTCTACTTATACCTAATATGGAGTTTGCCTTCTTTGCAGTGGCTGCACACTGGGTTGATGTTTCCATTGAGCTGTCCACCACAACCCCAAGATCTCTTCCTTGGTCAGTCACTGCTAGTTCAGATCCCAACAGGTTATACTTGAAGTTGGGATTCCCACCCACCCCAACATGCACCACTTTACACTTGCTTACGTTGAATCGTATTTGCCATTTGGATGCCCACTTTGGAGAGATCCTTTCAGAGCTCCTCACAATCCCTTTTTGTTTTAATCGCCTTAAATAATTTGGTGTCATCAGCAAACTTGGCCACTTCACGGCTCACTCCTAATTCCAGGTCATTTATGAACAAATTGAAAAGCATTGGTCCCAAGACTGATCCCTGTGGGATCTTACTTCCCTCCATTGGGAGAATATACAATTTTTTCCTGCTCTCTGCTTTCTGTTCTTTAACCAGTTACTGATCCATAAAAGGACCTCTTAGGCCATTTCTACGCCAGACTTTTTCGAGGTCCATCCCTGGGTCGTCCCAGTGTGTGCAAATGACGCACAGGGATTCCCGGGGATGGGTGGGATGGGCACAGGTTTTCCCCAGGATAAGAGATCCCTGGGAAAACCCAATTCTTCCCGCAGTCCTAAGAATGTCCCAAGACCATGGGAGATGTGGCTGCCCGTCCTGCTGAACTATGGGTTAGCATGTTGTCTGAACCCAGGACATTTTCTGCAGGGTAGCTAGTTAATAGTGTTGTGCCAAATCCTGCCTCCTATTTGGGGGAACTTTTTCTCTCCCTGAGAAAAAGGCTTCTTCTTTTTTTGGCCTCTTTAGCAGGGAAGAGGGGAAATTCAGGAAAAAAATCTTTTTGAGGAGGGGGACAGCATTTCCAAATAGCTTTTAAAAGTGTCCCCCAGCACTTTGAGTAGCCTGACATTTCTTCCTGAATGCCTATTGGAGACCATGTGACCTTGCCTTCTCCAATAGGCATCCAGTAAGAACTCCTGGGGTCCTGCAAGTGCCAGGGGTGTTTTCAAAAAAATAGAAAGAAGACCCTTAAAAAGGTACCCTAACACTAACCAATCAGGGGTCACCATCCATCCAACTACACCTTCACTGCGACTCTGGAGAAAAAAGTCAGGGTAAATCCCCAACTTTTTTACTTTGAAGCTTCAGGGGAAAGCCCTGGGATAGCTCCACAGTGGCTGCTGCATTGTATAAGTGACACAGCACTACCGTGGAGCCACCCCGGGGCTTTCCCCATGTGTAGACAGCCTCCAGCTTTCCCCCGAGGTCAATCTGCATGAAAAGATTGTACATCTGACCAAATACAGCTACTGCCTGGTGTCATAGCATGTTGGCTTAAATCAGGGCGCAAAACAATGGAAATCCCAACTTGGCTATCCAGGATTTCCCAGAAAGCCATGTCTCTTCCATGGCCCTGCCTCCTTCCCCTCCTTTCCCCAACCCCCCCCCCCCATCATTTGCTAGTTTCCAGGTTTGTGTTTCGGTCTTTTTGTCTTCAGCTCCACCCACTACTGGAAAGCTTTGTGTTGGGATTCCTCCCTCAAACTGAAAGAGCTTCTCTTCACCCCTGACCTGAACATGAAAACCCACTGGAGATTCTGCCTCATACATCTACCCTGCAGCTGTCCACTAATGACCTCTCACTTTAACTCTTACAACCCACTTAGATATGTACACGAAGCATCCACTTTTCTCCTTTGTGGTTTAGGGCTTGTGTGTCATCGCGTGGTTTCATCTAGTCTGTTGGCAGTCTCTTTATTCCAGGAATTTTGCATCAGCATAGAAGCCAGGGTATTTTAAACAACGGTTCTACCATAATCCCAGCGGTGTTCTTTTTATTGTTATTCCTTAACATCATATGAGAGTATAAAAGAAAATAACTCATCATGATGAAGTCTTTTGGCTGCCCAGTATTCTGTTAGAGCTCTGGAGTTAAATCTGGCAACTCTGTACATTGTCTACATTCACACATGCTTCTTAGATGTTTTAGTGTAGTTTTTAATGTTCTTTTCCCTGCTTTCTTCTAGTGCAAGCTGCCAGGGACCACTTTCACAAACACAAGCCCAAGATGAAAGTGATCCTATTGAATAATGCTGCTAATTGTGCAGGAGGTCTCAAGGTATTAATCAGCACAATAAAGTTAAGTTGCATGAAGCTCCGAGATCATGGCAAATACAGATTCGCTACTGGTTGTTATGATTAGGGTCAGGGCAGAATTCCACCTCATTTGAAATCATAGCCCAAAATGCAGGGTTCCAATTTGGGCAAAAACATTTCTGGCACAGATCCAGAAACTGTGGCACAGTGGCAGGTTCTTAGCCTGTTGTGGAAATCACACATCAAGCAGACTTGGCACGGACTGGAGACACCTGCCAATAAGTGCTATACCTATTTGGGGTGCTCAAGGCCTTCTGATATGCTAAGGGTGCAGCGTCTTTATCACCAGCAATTTTGCACACTGGAGATGCCAGTTACGTGCATCATTAGATCACACTAGGCTTCGTTGCACATACCTGGAGTTTCCAACATCATAAGGGAGAGGTAATGACACCCTCCCTTGGAATGGATTGTGGAATCTGCATTGGAGGTTTGGTGTAGTGCTGTGCCAAAAATTTCTCCCATGAGCATTTCGACCATTCTCATTCAATTTGATAGAAAAGAAATTGCTTTCAAAAAGAAATTCAAAGGAGAAGAAATTTCAGAGAAATTCTCATGGGTTTGGTTCAGGGTTCTTGTGTTTACCTTAATTATCAGATGGCTGAGGAGTAAGTGTGAGCGTCGTGACCTTCATTGTACAATCATCTCTCTGACTGCCTTGGCTTCCCAAACTTGCTGCCCAGGGGAAGACATCATGAATTTATTCCTCCCATAGGGCCTTTTAAGATCAGGAGACTGGGAGACTGTAGAGCAATGGTGATATATATAATAGAAAGAAAAATGCAGAAAATATCCTCAGCCACTTCACAGTGATTACTTAAGGTCAAAAACACCACCAACACACATCTCTACTTATAAAGTGGAAAGTATGTTTGTGTGATGTATGTCTGGAAATGTTTACCCTCTTCCAGATGAGTTAGAAAATTGAAATTTGGCAGGCTGATAGTTCTGGCTTCTACCTGACTTTCTGCCCATCATTCAATTCTAGCCCCAGCGTACGCCTACAACTCCCAGCATGTCTTGGGCAATTTAATTTGTTTAAAAGTTAACTCACAGGCCTAACACTGGCCTTCTACTTTAAGATGATTACCTTGCAGACATATATCTTAGGGGGCCCGAGCAACACCGGGTCCCCCTCCACAAGAATGCGCCTTTGCGCCTGGTTCCGCGATTATGCGCATTATCGCGGAGGCGCATTTACTCCTAATCCCTCTGCACGGGAGGCGGCGAGAAGCGGCGAAGCGCATTAAAAGATGCCCAAAAAGCGCTTTCCAGGTAGTTAATGCGCATAATCGCTTGTTCACACAGCGAAAATGCGCTTTAAGGGCAGGAGCAAAATAAAAGTCGCTATTTAACGCGCGTTCGAAAATGCGCATTATCGGGGAGATAACGCGCCTGTACGCCCGTTTTGCGCTCCGCTCGTGTGTAGGTAAAATTTATAATGAGCCTTCAAGGCTCATTAAACGCCCCGTGTGGAGGAGGCCTCAGCTAGTTCAAAATAAATTATAAAGTGCCCTGAGAATATGGTAGAAAAACAGAAGCCTCTTTCATGAAGAAAGAAAACTTGTAGGAAATTCCTGAGATTTTTTTTTCTTTTCTTACATCCTGGAAATAAAAAGATACTTTTCAGAATTTTCTCCACATTTTCTTCAACATTGTTTTTTGTGGTGGCTGCATTCCTTCCCGTCCATGCCCTGGAGTGATGCCAGGTATATTGGGTATTGTGGAGGATGCAAAATTGAGGCCAGGCTGCCAACACAATTGATGTTGTCCCCATTTGCAGGGCAGAACAAAAAGCCAAGAAACCTTTAAGAAAAAAAGAAAGAAGCTGTTCTACAACCCCTGCCAATAGTGAGAAATTGTTGGAGAATTTCTCCTCCCCCTGGAGAAATTTGGTGAAATTGTCCTCCCAATTTCTCTACTCACAAATCGGGTGGAGAATTTTGAGAGGCCCCTTACACAAAGCTCTAGTTTGGTAGAATGTGATGACTTCATTCTACACTGCAGACTGTCTGATGCCAGATTAAAAACTTCCCTACTGGCATTTTAGATGAAATGTTGTTCTGTTTGTTTTCATGCTTTTCAACTTGGGGGGGGGGGGGAAGGAAGTCTGCTTAATTGTTATGTTGCTTTCTGTCATGAATATGTGTTGTTTTAATTACACTGCATTCATATGATTTTATTTATTTATCATTTTTATAATTACATTTATATCCCGCCTTTTTTCCTCTTGCAAGGAACCCAAGGAAGCACTCATGGTCATCCACATCTCCATTTTTTCCTAACAACAACCCTGTGAAATAGGTTAGGCTGAGAATCAGTAACTGGTTCAAAGTCACCCAGGGTACCTCTAGACAGCTTATTTGTGCCTCCTTGACTTCGCTCTGACTAGGCTGACCATATTAAAAGGAGGACAAGAGCTCATGTAACTTTAACAGTTGTAGAGAAAAGGGAATTTCAGCCGGGATTTTGATTTTTAAAATCTGGTCACCCTACACAGGACTTACCTAAAACCTCCGCAAGTGCTGGCGAGCCACCTAGCCTCCTTTCTGGGCTCCCCCTGCTCCCCCCAGCCGCTCCCCCCCACTCCCTCCCAGCCATTCCCGCTCCCCTCTCCCAGCTATGTTTATATATCCTGTTGCAGTTCTTCTCATCCCTCAGAACCTCCAGCGTACAAAGTTCTGCTCATAACTCAGAAACTCCAGCATGTCGTAGCTCAGAACCTCCAGGCCACGTGTTGCCACACATTGCCTTAGCCTTTTATATACAGAGAGATAAATAAAAGCCTTGGCAACCATGACAACCCCCATCCCCTCCCATCCCCTCCCCTCCCCTCCCATTATATAAAAAAAATCTTGCTGTGGTGTAGTACAGGATTTAGGATTTTCAGTGGGCTAAAAATTGGAAGGAACTTTGTGAGGCAAAAGGTCTCTTTTACGTAGCCACTTAAAACATTTCAATGGTGTTTCAATGGTGTTTAGCTGGTTTTGAGGTGCATATGTCTCTCAGAAGTGTAGCAAAGAAGCTATCACCACCACCGCCACCCTGGCACAAATACACCCCAAACCTTCCATTCTCCCCACTCTCCGGTTTAAAAATAATAATAATTTGTCTTGCAGATATTCTTGCACTGCATATTTTAAGAATCTTTACGTGGAACTTGTTACAGCCTGTCCCTGGTGAAATAGTATATTTCAGCATTATGGTAATAATAGCTCATCTTTCATTTTCTTGCCCAGTGGAATATCGTTCAGCATTTAAAGCTGAAAAAGGCACACAGATGTTTGTTAACTCCATTATTCCACCCACCCAACTTACCTCCACATACAAGCTTATTTGAGGAGCAAAGTGGCGAAGTTGAGCCCTTTTTATAGACAGCTAGGCCTCATCTACACCTACAGGCCTTCCGGGATGGGGAAGGGGGGGGGGGTAATCCCGGCCTTACCTGCTTCTGGGATCGTCCCCCCTGCATCTAAATGCCAGCACATCATCCTGGAAGTGAAGAGGGACATTGCTGGTGTGGCATTTTTTAAAAAAAACAACTAGAAGCAATTGCGTGGCCCCAGTACATAAGTTTAAAAAAAAACTAAAAACTCAGTGCCGAAGAGCACCAGCAGCCATCCCAGTGATGGCGGAATTGCTTCCCCCCCCCCCCCATTCGATGAGCACAGAGTCACCTCGTGCAGCTCCATGCCCATTTGAAGAGCCCTGCTACTTGCGATGAGGAGGGAGGACCCGGGAGCCCATGCCACACTGCCCACAGTCCTTGATGATGTCCCAGGACCACGGGAAAAATTGGGAAAACCACGGGCCCGGTTATCCCAGGATAACTGATGCACAAGGACAACCTCGAGCTGACCCCAGGATAACTGGCAGGTGTAGATGAGGCCCTAGTCAAGTTCTATAAAGGATGAGCTTGTACATTTCACGCAAACATGTATAACAAAGCCCTGATGGTCACTTCTTCTAGGGCAGAGATACAGAACCCAGGGCCAATCCTACTGTGAGGTGAGGCATGATAGGACTAGCAGTTCATCAACATCTGGAGTGGAGGGCCATAGATTTCCCCAGCCCGTTTAGGCCTAAGGGATTCCCTAAACTGAAATAACTGTCCAGGCAAATGTGCCGCAACCCTGACTTAAGGGGCTACTGAGCTGACTTTGAGAAAAGTCTTCAGTTTGATCTTCCAGCTGGTTTTTTTTTTTTTTTTTAAGATTCATTTGAAGTCTGAATGCCTGACTCATTTCACTTGCTGAGTTCATGAAGAGTTCCAAGGAAAACAAGAGTGCTGCCAAAGCATAAAGGCTTGGAGGGAGTCCCTAAAACAGAGGGGAGGGCCTGCAGAAACAAGAGGTTTGGCTAGTGTGGGCTGATAATCCTGGGAAATAAAGCCATTTGTTTATCTAAAAGACAGAGACAGTGTAAGCTAACAAAGTTAGAACTTCTCCTGTAATGAGCTTTCAGCGCTCTTTTAAGTTTTAAGTAAAGAAACGTGTTTGCCTTTCTTAAGAGGCAGTGAAATGCCGCATACACACGGGGATTTGGTTTAGGGGGCGGTCAATAGATTAGATATGTCGTTCTTAACAACAGAAGTTGTGGTGTGTTCTTTGTGCCATCTGCCATGCATATGTATTTGACATATACGCCCATTCTTTACCATATTCCCATCCGTCCAAGTAGGTGAAAGGTATGTTGGTGATGGGGGGGAGGTATTTTAGTTTCTATCAGTTTCTCATTTTTCCTTTGCTAAATTTGGTTCATTCTGAAATTTAAGAATTTTCCCAATCTTAAATGTGGTTCATCCGAAACTTAGTTTTCCCTCCCTGTCCCCCTCCCTCCCTCCCTCCCTCCCTCTCTCTCTCTCTCTCTCTCTCTCAAAGAAAGTTTGCATGAAAATTAATACACACTTTTCTACACAATTTTATTGTTTATTTGTTTTATTTATATTCTGCCCAGTAGCTCTCTGAATCATGGTTCACCAAAATTAGAATTTAAACACAATTAAACAGCTCAGAACAGTTACAATGAGATACTAGGACCTGAGGAAACATTTGCTTAATATACACATTATTAGCAAGCAAGTTTTCTATACGGTGCATCTTCAAACATTATTTCATAAATGTACGCATTTTTGTGCGTCCTTTTTGATTTGAGAACTCCATTGCAAGTGCCCAAGTGCCCATTTCAAAGGTTAATTGTGTTTTGGTTTGTGTGTTGGTTTGAAAGTGAGGAATTCGTTAAGTTCACATCAAGAGCCGATCTACACTCTAGCTTTGTAATGTTTCATAAGGGTTACAAAAACTCTTTGGGCCACATGACTCACACCCTTGAACATTGTATACCTGAGGTTTTTTAAAATTCACTTCAGCTATATACAACGGTTTTTACTTTTAATAAATCGTTTTAAGTAAAATAATGTGTCCTTCCTTACCGTTTGTGATTCATGGGGGCAGTGCTTCGTTTACCGGCACCCAAATGCTCAGCCATTGATTGGTGGGGAAGAAAGAGGGGCTAAGGAGGAAGTGGACGAGTGAACTACAGCACCCACAATGCTTTGCCCTAAACTCATTGTAAGCTAGGGAATGAAAGGGGAACTAAGGAGGAAGTGGGCGAGTGAACTACAGCGCCCACAATGCCTTGCCCTAAACTCATTGTAAAAATGAAACAGAAAGAGATGGACAGAAGGGTGTGAGACCGCACAAACCGCTTTGAAGACTGAAGATTTTTTCTCCTGTAACGTGAGTACTCCTTAATGTGGCCTAAGACGTTTTGGAATGCACCTATTTGGAACATTTTAAAATACTATTTAAAACGTTCCAAGGTACAGTGTAGATAGGCTCCAAGATGAAAACCAAATGAATTTCTCCCCGACGTCTAAGAAAAGTGCCAGTAAGAAGGGAAAATGGAAAACCTGAGATTGGAAGGAGAGGAAATTGGCCGTCTTGATCCCCTAATCACTTCGAGTATACTAGAAGTAGGTATGGCTGGCTGAAACTCTGAGAAGAAGCACTCTATTTAAGAGGTGAGGATGCAGTGCTACGTTTTGTTAAACCCTCTCTTTTCCCTTACTGTTTCACACCATCTAAGGCTCTGCTATACTTGCAATTGACTGTACACTCTACAAAAGCCTATCCTGGAGTGGCTTCTGAAGCAGGTGTGCTTGTTAATTGACCATAGCATTTACCTTTTTATTTATTTACGAGCATAGTGTCCATCATTCTGATGGACAAGCTGTGTCTGTGTGTGTACTTCAAGGGCCCATGGATTATGCAGAGAATTTCTGTGCAGAAAGACACATTTCACCTCCCTACAGGAATGTTACCAGTGAGGCCTGGCCACCAAATGTTAGGGGCAGAAGGCAGGTTTTGCTCTCACCATTATGTTTGTTCCCAAATGCAGAATGTTGGTATGAATGGTGGCCATTTTTTATGGAAGATAATTCATTGGGACTCTAAAGGACACCAGTGGGACGGGAAGGCTAAACTTACTCCCTCCTCTTGTGACCTAGAGGTTTTCTACATAAGGCATTTGTTGTGTACTCATGATTCTCTACTCACAGTTGTTTATGGGTTCTTTAGATGACAATGTGACCCTCCAATTTCATTTCTGTTGTGTGTTCCAATTATATGTTTTACATTTCTAAAGCAAGAGTAAATATAATTATCTCTTCCCCATTAAGGTATAACTTGTTGGTACCAAAACAACAAAAAGAGACGTGTGGTACTTTAAAGACTAAGAAATTCATTCTGGCATAACCTATCATGGACATTGTCTACTACATCAGATGCAAGATAGATGGAAATCCATCAACCTCGTGAAGACTCTTCGTTATTTTTGGCTGCCACAGATTAACACAACTACCCCTCTGGAAGTGGTTATTGGTACTGAGAGTTCCTAAGTATAGACTCTTATTTAAGAACATAAGAAGTTAATTGCCAGGTCAAATCAAGATGCAACAAGACTAGCATTCTTTCTTCAAATTTCAGCAACTAACAGGCAGTCCACTTGAAACTGGCCAGTAATCCACCAGCAAACATAATCTACCTTTGGGCTACCCTTGCCCTAGAACAGGGTTAGGAACCTGTGACACTCAAGGGATGCTATTGGACACCAATTCTCATCAATCCCAGCCACCATGGCCTGTAGTCAGGTTTGATGGGAGCTGTAGTCATAAAGCACCATCCAGAGGTCCACTGGTCCCCACCCCTGTCCTAGAACATACCCTTGTAGCTCCTGATCAATAATGATGCGGGAGCTGCCTTTACGGGGGCATTGCTTGCCATTACTGATTGTGCGGAAGGACCGCAGGCGAGCCCCCAAAGAACCACTAGGAAAGCTGAGCCAGTTTGAAAACTACTGTCCTAAATCAAATCAAATCAAACATTTATTAGGCAACCTAAAATAGGTTTTAGCCCAAATCATAAAAAATATACAATACAATACATAGCAGAAAAGTATAAGAATTCTAAATCCATGGGATTGACAAACCGTTCAGCTGCCTCTTTCCCTGTTGGTTTGAAACTGACCTGGGCTGCACCCCACCAGCTAACACGGTAAGAAGAGGACAGCTGTTTGTACAAAAATGACACCCGTGTGTTCTATTGGTAATGGCGACACAGCTGACCTGGGTCAGTCAGCATGATTCAAGAGCAGATGTGCCAGTTAAATAATTTGTAGAGAGCAGGTTTAGCTGTTATCTGACAGGGACATCTAATCTCACTTGCTTACGTAATTCATTGCTGTGACTGCCTTTCTGTCTGGAACATTCCACGCTCCCCCCCCCCCCCGATGAGGGGTTCTCTTCCTAGTCAGGAAGTTGACGCTTGCTGATGGCTCCTGGGAGACTCAGCTTTCGGGGGGGGGGGGGAATGCTCATCCTTTGGCAAAGACAGCTAAAAGTAATTGAATTAAGATGTCTATGAGACCTATTGCTTCAGGTCCCTTGTTAGGGACTCATGAAATACTGTGTGTTACATGCTTCCTTTACAATGACAATTTTATATACGGTATGGGTTTTACTGCCAAAAAAGCAACCCCAAAATACTGGATACTGGAATATATTTTTAAAACATGAAGCATGTTTGCAGTATTTCATTGGGCTGGGTGATACAAAGGCTATGTAAAGATGGTGGATAATAATCAGAGTTATTTAAAAAAAACAAAAAAAAATAGGTTTCCTTTTTAAAACTGATACTTTTAAACATTTCCAGGAGAATATCATATATATATATATATATATATATATATAGGTTTAAAACGGTGTCCAAAATTAATACATTACAATCACACTTATGAAAATTTCCACTTAGATTCCCTTAAAAACTGAATCATGACAACTTATTGAGCAGATAACAATGTAAAGAAGAATGAAGAGGAAGAAGTATCTAACCTGATATAAAGCCTTACAAATGATACAATGGCTGAATTCGGACAACACGATAGTCAAGGGTGGGGTAATAATCAACTTTACAGTTGCTCATCTAGGGGGTGCTCCCTACACAACATGGTAATAAATAATCAACTGTGGTGTGGATTAGGATCAGCGCTGAGTTGACTATGGCAGCATTCGGACGTCACGATAGTCAATACAACTGATGATTGTTCCCCCCCCCCCCCCAGTTGCTTATTGTATCATCCGAATTCAGCCAGTGTAGCATACTTTGTTCATTATTGTAGGCTCTGTACTGGAGCCATGGTCCAGCATTGCCTTCTCCAACCTGGTGCCCTCTAGATGCTTGGGACTTCAAATCCCATCAGCACCAGCCAGCATAGCCAATAGTCAGGAATGCTGGGAGTTGTAGTCCAAAATATCTGGAGGGCACCTGGTTGGAGAAGGCTGGTCTAGCACGTAGTCATTGGTGCCAAGGTCCATGAGATTCCACCGTGTTTCTCACCAGGATGTCCATGGAACAGATCTGGGAAACATCTATATGACACCACTTTAGTAGCTGATTCCCTCAAAATCCCCCAGCATCTCTGCTGCAAGGCGGAATCGATAAAGTTACACAGCAGGAGGAAGCACGGGCTCACCGTTCAGGAAAAACCGCAGCGCCGGCAGCCATTTGGCTTGTCAAACCCTCCCCCTGCTCTGCATTCCTGCAGTTCCCCTGCACTTAAATCCATCCCTAGCAACATGCACTTGCTTAACCCAAACCAAAGCCACCACTGACAGATGGAGAAACAACATGGTGAACTTGGAACGACTGAAAAAGTTGCAGTAAAATGACACCGCGAAAAAGCACAGTTTCGTTGGGGGAGGGGGAAGCCCGATGTGGCTGCAAGTTGGTGGCTGCATCATATAAGCAATGTAGCACCATTGCACGGCCATGACATGGTATACAAGGCATATAGGCAAGCCCATGGATGATCTTGTACTCTCTTATTGGCTTCCAGCTACCTGCTGTGTACTCATTTCTCAAATTATTCATATTTCTGACTGTCATAAGAAAATATTGTGCCCTGTAATTACCAGCCCTTTTTTATGGAAGTTCTGACTACTTCACCTTTGAGTAAGTGATGTTGCTTTGTATTCTTGCACGTGTACAGAAAGAGACAATCAGATATCATTCGACAATGCATATGGGCAACATTACCAAATGGTTCGGATTATGCTCACAGGTTATATAATGCAGGGGTGTCGAACCTCTTTCAGCCCAGGGGGCAAATTCAGTTTCAGAGTTCTTGGGGGCAGGGTCACATTCCAGTGGTGGGTGGGGTCTAAGGCAATTGGGGCAGGAGCAATGGGGGTGGGGTCAGGGGAAGGAAGTGTGGCTTTCTGGAGGACCCCAGGTGGGCCAGATTTGGCATAAAGCCCAGAGAAACAACAGCCAATGTAAAGGTTCTATTTGGTTACAAACCACAATAGTAACCAAGTAGTGTGTATAGTTATTCAGGAAATACTGGAGTTTCAAAATGGGAAATTTGATTGAAATCAATTATTCAAAATCAAACCTTTCCTCTGGTAATTTGAATCAGTGATTGAAATCCTCTTGATCCATATCAATCCACCCTTAAGCTTTGTTTATGAAATCGGCAGAGAGTTATGCAACCAGGATCCTCTTCAAGGCTTTCTTTTGTTTGCACCTGCAGGACGACTGGGAGAAATATGTTTGCATAAAATGCATTTGGATGACACACTACAAAGCTGTCTTCACCTCCTTTCTTTGTTTCATTGTGGTTTAAATTCATAGAATCATAGAATAGTAGAGTTGGAAGGGGTTTATAAGGCCACTGAGTCCAAACCCCTGTTCAAGGCAGGAATCCATCTTAAAGCATACCTGTCCAGGTGCATCTTGAAGGCCTCTAGTGTGGGAGAGCCCACCACCTCCCTAGGTAATTGGTTCCATTGAATCGAGACAAACATTTCTTTTCAAATGGCAGTGTATAAGAGCCAACATAGAAGTTGTGCTAAACAATCAGCCCCTGCAAAAAACAGCAGCTACAGTGATAAGAACCTAAGAAGAGCCATGCAGGATCAGAAGAAGGGTCCATCTAGTCCAGCATTCTGTTCACACAGTGGCTGACCAGCTGTCAACCAGGGACCCACAAGCAGGACACACATGCAACAGCACCCTCCCACCCATGTTTCCCAGCAACTGGTGTACATAGGCTGACTGCCTGTGATACTGGAGGCAACATATAGCCATCAGGACTCGTAGCCACTGATAGCCTTCTCCAGGAATTTATCCAACCCCCTTTTAAAGCCATCCAAATTGGTGGCCATCACCACAACTTGTGGTAGTGAATTCCATAGTTTAACTATGCGCTGTGTGATGCACAATGTGGTATATTCCTTAACCATATTGAAATCCCACTTCCTTTGTCTTGCTGCAGAAGGAAGAGGTAGAGAAAGATAAAGAAATTGAGCTCTTTAGATAGTACTTCACTTATTTCAAAATATGGTAAACCAGGCATGCTGGGGGCACTCCTGCTCATCCTGTTGAATGGGACCCCAGACCTCTGACCTAAAGTCCTGTCCCTCACCACAGAATGGATAGGTTTGAGCGTATGGAGCCAAGCATTCAGGAATTCATCTATGATCAGGTGCACATGTCTACAATATAAAATGCGCACCATGCCTAGCAAAGCTGCCTTAAGCATTATTTTAGAGGAAAAGCAGGGTGTAAATTAATCAAATAAATGAAATGAAAATGAATTACTTCAGGATAAATGACATGCAGAAGGTCCAAGGTTCAACTCATGGCATCTCCATTGAAAACAAGGATCAGGTGGCTGGTGATGGAGGAAAACCTCTGCCGGAGACCCTGGAGAGCCACTGGAGAGTAGGCAGTACTAGGTTTGATGGACAAATAGTCTAACCTGGTCTAAGACAACACTGTGTTCTTACCAGTGGAAGCTGGTGACTCTGATTTCAGTGGGGCTGTGAATCAGTGAGGCTGTGAATTCAGTCAGAACCAGCCAGAATTGTAAATGAACTATCCAGAGCTCTGAACCCCATCTCCAAAATGGGGATAGCTTTTCAAAGTCCGGCTTTGAATCCTTATTTATTCAGCCACATGCTTCATTAGGGTTACCACCTCTTTTTCCTGACAGGCTCCTCAACTTTTAACAGCTATGTGGCAGGTAGGTACAACATTGGCCTCTCCAGACTGGGAATAGCAATAGCCATTGAATTTGAGTGGTGCAGATGGCTGGGTATTTTGTTTCAGTTCATTTTCTAAATAACAATTTACTAAAATCCACAAGTTTCTCTATATATGCCAGGTGTGGGCCCCTTATGGTCCTCCAGATGTTTTGGCCTGCAATTCCCAAGAACATTTAAAATTGGGTATGCTGGCTAAGGCTGATGGGAACTGCTGGCCAAAACATCTGGAGGACTGCAAGTTGCCCATCTGTGATATATAAAATAGAAAGAACAAGAGGTGGTGATGATGATGATGATGATGATGATGATGATTTAATGAATGACGGAGAAAGCAAAACTGACAATTGTATCCATTTGTATTATAAGGCACCATCTTTAAATTTCAGTCCAGGTTTGATTTGGATCTTGCTTTTCACAGTCTACTTCTCCCCCGCTACGACTCCTGCCTTATCTTCTACTGCTTCTCTTGAATGCATATGTCGGTGAAAGGAAATGGCACAAAGAGGCGTACAAAGCTGACCCATCATGTGAATTGAATATCCCACCCTTGTTGTTTCACTTGTGTCAGGGAATTTCCTCGGTTTAGGCTTCAGCGCTTTCAAAAGTGCAGACCTGCTGCTTTCTCCCCCTACTTGGAGAACCCTCTAGGACTCGAACTCTGCTTGCTCCATCTGAGTTGGCAGCTGTTTAAATCAGACAAGGCAGGTGGCCAATTGAATCACCTGTCAGGTTGATCGATGGCACTTGAAGGTCGTTTGCTTGTGATTCGGAAGGGCTTCACTCAAATGCCACATGCTAAAAATAAAATACACTATTATGATGGAAAATAACAATTAAATAGAAGACCGCTTCAACTGTTGTGTCCAGAAATGCAAAAGGATCAAGTGCTGTGAAGACTAAATTGCACTAGCCGATGGAAGATGCCCCAGGATGGCTGAGTGAATCTAGAATCACAAACCCTCAATTCTCATATATGTTCTTACTTGCCCTGAATGTACAGGCAGGGCACATGTTTTCATATCACCAATCTGCAGTATAGGACTATCATCCAAATGTATGTCCTCTTTTTAAAAATTCTGCATATGTAGGGACTTTAATGTACTATAGCTGTTACACACTTGCTTGTTACACACACTTTGCAGATAAATGAATGCACAAGATATAAATACAAGAAATAATAAATTAGGCTGACCATATGAAAAGGAGGACAGGGCTCACGTAACTTTAACAGTTGTAGAGAAAAGGGAATTTCAGCTGGTGTCATTTGGATGCAATTAGTTCCTGGTGAAATTCCCTCTTCATCACAACAGTTAAAAGTTGCAGGCACTATACTAGAGTGACCAGATACAAAAGAAGGCAGGGCCCCTGCAACTTTAACTGTTGTGATGCAGGGAATTTCAGCCAGTGCCATTTGTATGCAATTAGTTCCTGGTGAAATTCCCTCTTCATCACAACAGTTAAAGGAGCAGGGGCCCTGCCTTCTTTTGTGTATGGTCATTCTAGTATAGTGCCTGCAACTTTAACTGTTGTGATGAAGAGGGGATTTCACCAGGAACTAATTGCATCCAAATGACACCAGCTGAAATTCCCTTTTCTCTACAACTGTTAAAGTTACATGAGCCCTGTCCTCCTTTTCATATGGTCAGCCTATATAAATACAAGAAATAAAAAATAAACTGTCCCTTGTTTATATCACTTCAGAATGCTGATGGCGTATAGCCTGGTTTAATGCTCCCCCTAAACAACCAACCAAACAAACAAAAAGGCCTCCCTGCATGTAAAGAACCAGCAAATCAGATGGAATATTTGTAGTTTACTGCTTATCTCTGTGATATGGTTTAAAATAAAGAAAGAAAACAGCTGTTCTACAGCAGCGTTTGCCAACCTGGTGCCCTCAGATATTTTGGCCTTCAGCTTCCATCAATCCAAACCAACATGGCCAGAGGTCAGGCATACTGGAAGGTGTAGTCAAAACATCTGGAAGGCACCAAGTTGGGGAAGACTGTTCTCCAGTACAACAAGGTAAAGTCTAGGAACAGTTTTACCAATCTATCTGCAGCTTGTATAGATCAGGCCAAAGAGAGAATTTATTAATCAACAGTGCAGTTTTCTTTGATCCCTTTGATCCCTTTGAACATGTGCCAAATAGAGGCTCTGTTTTCTTAATTATTTCATTTTTTTCAAGGCAAGAAGCAGTCAGATCATCAGATGATTGATGGACAAAAGAAAAGAAACAAAATGGAAAGGAAAGCCATGCCCGGGTATTCACTCATTGGGGGTTATAAGAACGCCCCATGGGAGGGCAGTAGAAGCATTGAACAGCCATTCCTTGAACAGCCTTTAAGCCTGGAGGGTTGTACGAGTTGGCAAAATTGCAAAGAGCTGAAATAATTTACCGGGATGACCTGAAGCTATGTTAGGAAAGTGGGAGCAATTCTCTTTTATTACCATTTTTGGTAGCACCTATTAACATGTCTGAGATCTTTAGGGCTAGCTGAGATCCAGGCTGTAAAATGAAGACTGGCGAATCAAAGGACTCCACTTATTCCAGGAGACAGGAGACTGATGCCGGCTCACTAACAAGTTAGCACCTGAGAACACCTCTACACACAGACTGACAATTAAATCAGCAGCACATTGCTACAGTCCATACAATTTGAAGCCAGGGGAGATTAGTAGGCCGAGGATCAGAGTTATATGGTTGCCCATTCTCCCCCTACTGAGGGGCACACCTCCCCTCCCAGAGAATGGGGTTGACAGACCCCTCTGTCAAGGGGTTATAGGGGTACACCATGGCAGGAGCTGTGCCTAGGGGTGTTAGAAGGCATGATGTCATATTTGGTATATTAAGAGAGTGTCACGGGCACTCTCACAAAATGGCCACCATGGCAGGCATATCATATAGAAGAGAAACTGTTGAGGCTACAGAGCACCAAAGGGGTCAAGATTAGCTTGCAAATAAGCTAATGTTGACTTTTTGGCACTTTGTACCCACTGTGGATGCCATTCTACCGCCACCACCCATTTTAAAATGAATTGTGGGGGCAGCAGGAGTGCCCACAGGCTCCATGTTGCCCACCCCTGTTTTAGAGGATAAAGCTTCACCCTCTTCTCTTATACATTGGACAAGCCCTGTTGGCCACTAGATCTTCCCAGTTTGCCAGGAATAGCTTGCGTCAGTCAGAACACAGGGCATGTTTATATCCAAAGTACAGTGAAGTGTATTGAACTCTGATGGACAAAAGAAGAAGAAGAGCTGAGTTTAGAACATGAACTTTGGATTCTACTAAGTGGTTGCAAAGTACAACCCACAGCTCTCTGGGAGGAAAGCTCTGATGTATAGGACCAGGCCATCCATTGTTCAGAGATAATTTGGGCATATGTAACAGAAGATCTTCCATCTGTGGCTGAGTTCTGCAAAAAACGAGTCTTCTAATCCCAAGCACAGTTTGTATAATTTATCTTAGTTAATGACATTTTTATTTCCTTGTGTCGAATGTATACACTTTCTCAGTTAATTAGCTGGACCCAAATTTTAACTTTGCTTCCTGATCAGATTGCCCCACCCCTTTTGCCCTACCCACCTCTAGAATATGGTCCCAGAGAGCTTCTCCAAAATAGAATTGGGCCTTCGGGCTGCAGGAGATTTCACACCCCTGCCTTAAATTCTTCGCTAGCTTGAATTAAAGACTCAGCTAGAGAAGAACTTTTGAAGCCATAATGCTTGCCTTTCCTTTCAGGTGAGCCTTACAAGACATAAAAATGCAAGGAAGGAAATTCAACAACATCATTTGAGTAAGTTAGAACATAAGAAGAGCCATGCTGGATCAGACAACTGGTCTATCTAGTCCAGCATTCTGTTCACACAGTGGACAACCAGCAGAACCCACTAGCAGGACATGGGTGCAATAGCACCCTCTCACCCATGTTCCCCAACAAGTGGTGTTCAATAGGCTGACTGCCTCATTCCCCTTCTGCTGTTCAGTAAAGGACATGTGAAGGGGCTATCAAGAATGGCCAACCAGCCCCCCAGATGCCCATGCTAGTCATGCCCCCTGGCTGATGCTCAATTGGTGCCAAACTGAAAGGGGCCCTACACATGCACAGATGTAGTGGGGAATATGAATGACCAAGGTTCCAGTCCTCATGAAGGGAACCCTGTGTGCATACATCCGAATGTGTGAAGGTGTCTCCTCCAATTTTCACTGATTGCACATTGGCCAGGGGGCGTGGTTGGTGGGTGCATCAGTGTCTTGGGGATAGGGATGGCTGGCATATTCTTGAGAGCCAGTTCATGCTTTTGGTACCCACAAGTACCATATGCATGAATAGGGCTTATGTCATAACAAATTCATCACACTCCAGAATGACCAAACTGGCAGCAGCCGGCGCGAGACGCACATTTGCATTCCTTCCGCCCATCTACAGCGGAAGTAGCATCATGCTGGATTTTACTTGCCGCTGCTGCTGCTCCTGCTTTTAAGGTAATTGTTATTATTATTATTATTATTATTATTATTTTGTAAAATGTGGGTGGGGAGCCCTGTCGGGGTGTAGAGGGTAGTTTTTTATTATTATTATTTGTAAAATGGGGGAGGTAGGTCTGGGGAGGTGCGGAGGGGATGTGCGGAGGTTAGTTTTTAAAAAAAAATTATTTGTAAACTGCGGGGGTAGGTCTGGGGAGGTGCGGAGGTGGTACAGTGAGCTTATGGCTCGCTGGACCACCCCCTTCCCTACCCAGCCCATGGCGACCAATCAGTGGTTACCATAGACTTGGCACATCTCCCAGAAGCGGCGGAGAAAAAGCGACAGATGGCCAACTTTTTTTAGTGCGGAGCTTTGGGGCTTTGCCCCTAGATGGCTTTGCATGGATGGTAGCATCATCTAATCCATCTGCCGTCCCTGTGAAGCCAACGCGACGGAAAGGGGCCGTCTAGAGGTACCCCAAGATAGAGAACTAAGGACAGACATTACACCACAAGGGCTATGTACGTAGGGGCAAACTTGATTCTTAATGGATGAGCTCCACAAAAGCAGGAAGGGACAGATTTAGCAACCATCTTGGGTGCTTGAATATATACCTTCACTTTCCCCTGTATAAGTGAGTCGTTGCCATCTACTCCCATGGGGAAAAATAACCAGCCCAATTTGGAGGAGAAAATTGCAGTGTGAGCAAAAACAACCCACCCACCCCATTCCTGACACTGGGTGGTCTATCCCACACTGAGAGGGATCTTGTAGTGAGATGCCATGACACACTGCTCCCCTCTAGGGGGTCTTGCAATATACCCGTCTTCCTTCCTGAATTACCGTCCATCAAAATGACAGCCATTAAACCAACTATAGGCAAGACACTACTACTGGAATATAGCATTAAATGAGACTAATCAAGTGAATCAACTCCATGCCCTCATCTTATTCAGTTATCTGTCTTATTTTTGTGTTTGATTTATAGGGGGGTGATTGCAAATAACACTGTCAATCCCTCGTTATGTGTAGCTGGAATATTAAGAAGGTCTTTGAAATGTAATAATAAAATTAAAAAGAAAGCCGGGAAGAAGTAACAGTTTTCAAATAAGTAATAGGCTTTAATTTCCTGCTGGGATGTTTGCAGGATGTGTTTTCTGGCAACAGCAGAATAGTCAGAAAGACTTCCAAAATATATGTCTTTGTGCCAGATTCAGCACAGAGTTAATGGACAGTGTACTTGATCATGGATTTCTTTGGATCGCATTGAGGTGAGTTTGAGTTTAGCAGCAAGTGGGCTAAACATTTTATTTATTTTAACTCCAACTTTATTTATTTAGATTTTGGGGGGCTGGCCACATCACAAGAGCATGGAGTAATATACACAAGACCAATACTTTTAAAAGCAAAGCCATTTTTTAAAACAACAACAACACACACACATGCTAAAGTATAAAATACTGTGGGCCCAGACTTCCCCATACTAGCTTAAAGGGAACATTCCACTACATCATGTGGAGCTTCCCCATTTTAGACTGAAAGGAGATCACATTTTTGAATATTCCACATGTAAAGAATTTTCTGCACAAGGAAAACTAGCAGCTCAGGGAGAAAGGTTCTATCCTGCCTTCTTCCTGACATGATGACCATTTTCTATGTGCAAGGGTTTGTAATGGAGGGAACCCTCCAAAGTGCCACCTCCCAACATAATGTGGTATAATCCCAAAAGAAGTCCGTCTGTGTGATTTTGCTGTCCATGCAGTTCAGCCCTTACCGAAATAAAATAAAGCTACTCTCTTTAAATATGTAGAAAGGGTAGCTGATTTCCTGCCATAGCTACTTCACTTATCATCATAATTTCATGTGCAACAAACTCTGGTTCAGGCCATCCTATCATTAATAATTTCTGACGCATCAGTAAACATTGTATCTTGCTTATACAGATACCTTAACTTCACTTACCATATGCCACAAAAGTACTGCCCCATCCCAAAACTGATTCGTCCTCGTGATGTATGAATGTGAAATGCTTTGTCTCCATTCTTTATGACAGGGGTGTCAAATCCCTTTCAACCCAAGTGCTGAATTCAACTTCAGAGAAATTCTCTGAAAGTTGCATTCCAGTGGTGGGTGGGGGCCTAAGGTAAAGCTAAAGACCAAAAAGGTGGGGCCCAAACCCCCAATACTAGCATAGTTCAGCTTCAAGTGCTTACTGCTAGTAATTAAGCCTTGGAAGAAGTAGTTCAACTTTTTAGAATGGAGGGGGAGAACTACACAAAACCCCAGGAAACCAGGTTGGGGAGAAAGGGGTGGAGCCAAGGGAAGGGTGTGTGGCATTCCAGGGACACTCAGAGGGCTGGATTTGGACTCCCAAATGGACGGGTCCCTCCCCCCGAGCCTGAGGTTCTGCACCCCTTCTTTATCATATTAATTGACCTTATGTATGAGGGCCAAGCAGCTACATCTGTGCCAAGCAGCTACATCTCCCCCCCCCATTTTTTTTAACTCTACAATAAACACAGGGGCCCCAATCCAAATGAGGACCCTACCACAGGGGCAGGGTTTGAATTGCCCCGTTCAGAAGACCCCTGAAACCACAGCTTTAACCACGGTGAATAAGGCCTTTTGCTTTATTTACCATGGTTAAAGCCGTGGTTTTAGGTGTCTTCTGAACGGAGCATATATAAGGTATCCATCAAGGCTGCTGCACTTACTCTAGAGTAAAAATGAAAAACTGCTAGACATACATTTAGAGTGTGTTTTGGACCTGACATACCTGATTTTAACTTTTCCCACTGTGAAATCTGGATTCTATAGTTAGATGTTGCAGTAGTAGTAGCCGTCATTTTGTAAGCAACCTAGGAGCATCGTCACACAGGGGGAAATTGTGTTTCCTTACCGTCGCTTCTCTGCCCACGTGTTTGTCCCTCATGACTTCCTCTTTCGAAAGAGGAAGTAAACAACGTGCACGTCGCCCATTCAGTGAGCCATTTTGATCACGCTGCTGCTCCTGCACACAGCAGGGGATAGGAATAGTGGCAACTTCCATCTTTAAAATAAATCAAACTTACCGGGGTGGTTTTTTGTGGCGCAGAGAAGGCTAAAAGGCGCAGGAGGCACATGGGAGGCAGACGACGTCATGAGAGGGACATGCGAAAATCCCTGAGTGCCCAGTAACAAGCAGGCAATAAAATGCTCGTCTGATGGAGCCCCAGGGAGCTCTTGGACCTAACGGGCAAAATATAAATGAAGTGGTTTTCTATGAAGCAGCTTTCCCCAAACTGGTTCCTCCACCATCAGCCCCAGCCACCAGGGCCAATGGTCAGGAATGCTGGAAGTTGCAGTCCAAAGCATCTGGAGGGGACCTCGCTGGGGAAGGCTGCTATTAGGGTGACTATATGAAAAGGAGGACAGGGCTCCTGTGTCTTTAACAGTTGTAGAGAAAAGGGGATTTCAGCAGGTGTCATTTATATGCATGCAGCACCTGGTGAAATTCCCTCTTCATCACAAATGTTAAAGACACAGGAGCCCTGTCCTCCTTTTCATATGGTCACCCTAAATTGGATTGCATCCCAAAGGAGTTTTTCTCCAACCAGTCAAATGTGTAATGAAAGCAAACTCTTTACCCAATCCACTCTTCCATTCTAGGTTAAAACGTTGGATTTTGTTCTTACCTTGGTACTAGGTAAACATAGGGTGACCAGATAAAATCCAGGTCAGGGCTCATGTAACTTTAACAGTTGTAGAGAAAAGGGAATTTCAGCCGGTGTCATTTGTATGCAATTAGTTCCTGGTGAAATTCCCTCTTCATCACAAGAGTTAAAGTTGCAGGGGCCCTGCCTTCTTTTGTATATGGTCACTCTAGTATAGTGCCTGCACCTTTAACTGTTGTGATGAAGAGGGAATTCCACCAGGAACTAATTGCATACAAATGACTCTGGCTGAAATCCCCTTTTCTCTACAACTGTTAAAGTTACATGAGCCCTGACCTGGATTTTATCTGGTCACCCTAGGTAAACATTCCCTTTGTAAACACATGATTATCAGTGGAGATTGGCATTGATAATGGTGTGTCTTTACAACCCAAACCTCTGCTGTGTAACAAGGGTAAGAACAATAAAACTACTTTTTAACCTAGCACAGAAGTGTGGATTGGGGGAAGAGTTTGTTTTCATTATGCATTTAAATGATCTGAGGAAAATTCCTTTGATCGAATTAATGATTTACAGGGCCTTTGTAGGAGAATGTGTATATCTTCACAGAGTTAAAATAATAATAATAAAAAATTGGCTGGCCGGGGCATGCGGGAATTGTAGGACGTTTTTCTGTCTAAACATTGATAGTATTGCACCCTTAATATTGTAAGTTATCAGATGGGAGATGAATCTTTTTAAATGTATATATATATATATATATATATATATAGGAAACTGCTTAAAACTCCTCCTCTTCGGAAAAAAAGAAAAGAAAGTGCTTTTGGATTTCTTGATAAAAGAGTTCAGGAAAGCCTTGAAGCAACACATTTTTTTTTTAAAAAAAAGTAAGACTTAAAAGAATTACTTGGAAGCTGGAGGGGAGGGCGGTAGGATGAAATAATCCTCTCCACTCCCCATTACTGATTTATTAAGTGGTACCCTGAGCACTATTCTAATCTGATTTATGCTTCACATGAGATATATTTTATTACATGGGAAAAACTTCTCGTCTCTTTCACTGACAAAGAACTGGAATTCACCTGCCTTAATAAACAACATCCAGTGTGTGTTCATGAGAGGTAAGAGAGGCCCAAGAAAAATAAAGAAACCCAAACAAGGGAATTTAGATCTATCTGTAAGATCTTTATCTCAGCAAGCTGCTTCCCAGATTGAAGAACTGTGAACATTCCCCTCCCCTCAAAAGGATAGGGTCTAAACTGTGGTCCTCCTAACATATATTATATTGCCTTGTGGGACAAGCCATGTAAATCCTGGCATTAGCTATAACTAAGGTTGCTAACATGAGTTTAAAAACTTCTGAAGTGGGATGCAGATTGAGACATATGTAGAGTAGACCCATTGAAATCAATGGTTGAATTTACTCATGTCTTACTTTGGTCCCATTGATTTTGCTGATATGCTCAAAGTATGACTCAGTTTAGTTTAGATCCAAGCCTGGTACCTGCGTGAGGCTAGAAGAATGCAGTTAAAGTATGTGGAGCCTGGTAGAGAATGTGGTAGAATTTTATTCACACACTCATATGGTTCCTAAATATTGGAAGAGTGACTCACCCCACTATGCAGTTTAAGGAAGTGTTCTAAGCACTGCAGGCTCCAGATTTTTATTATCCCCTTGAGCAAGGTGAGTGAGGCACCTCACTGAGTGGAAGGGCACTTCCTCCAAGCTGCTGTTACCACTGCCCATTAGGGTGGCCACTTAGGAATTGCCTAAAAACAGGAAACATCACCCAAAATGAGATCAAAAGAGAGAACATCCATTTGCAAATGCTAATTTCAAGCAGTTTCCCATTAAAAATAATAATCTTCTCCCATCTGATTAGAAACTTAAAATATTAAGAGTTCAATCCTATGCATGCTTAGAAAGAAAGAAGTCCTACAACTCCCAGGATGCCCCAGCCAAATTTAGAAATAATTATTAAAATTTAAAGAGAAAAATAATGCATCTCACCATAGTGTGGAAGCGTGTGACCAGGTCACCTGTGGGCTGGCCTGTGCTGTCTGCTCTCCAGGTACTCACTGTTGATGGGCAACCATTCTGTTAATTATTTGTCTTATCTGGAATTGGACAGGACAACCCCTCAAATAGAAAACTCCTAAATAAAGGGCTGTCTTCTATAAAAGGGGACACATGACTGCCCTCCATTCACTTGTGCTTTCCATGTAGGCCCGATCTGCACATCTGTCCAAAGGGAGAGTGCAAGTAGAACGAGATTGGACATCGGGAAGATGCTGGAAATGTGAAGAACAGGAAGGAACTTTTTATCATTTATGGCTGACATGTAAAAAAGTGAAATCCTTTTGGGTACAAATGCATAAGGTAATGCAAAATGTACTGAAGATTAACATGCAACCATGAGCCGATCTACATGCTAGGTTTTTAATGTTTTATAAGGGTTATGAAAACTCTTTAGGCCACATGACACACTCCCTATAACGTTGTATATCTGAGGTTTTTTGAAACTCACTTCAGTTATATACAATGGTTTCACTTTTAATAAATCGTTTTAAGTAAAATAATATGTCCTTCCTTACCGTTTGTGATTCATGGGGGCAGTGCTTCGTTTACTGGTGCCCAAATGCTTAGCAGTTGATTGGTGGGGAAGAAAGCGGGGCTAAGGAGGAAGTGGGTGAGTGAACTACAACACCCACAATTCTTAGCCCTATACTCGCTAGGGAATGACAGAGGAACAAAGGAGGAAGTGGGTGACAACTACAGCGCCCACAATGCCTTGCCCTAAACTCATTGTAAAACCGAAAGAGAAAGAGACAGGGCAAAAGAGTGTGTGACTGCACACACCACTTTAAAGACTGAAGAATTTTTCTCCTGTAACGTGAGTACTCAGTAATGTGGCCTATGACGTTTCAGAACGCACCTATTTGGAAATTTTAAAATACTATTTAAAACGTTCCAAGGGACTGTGTAGATAGGCTCTATGTCCAGAGTACTTTCTGTTGGGGATAATAGATGAACAGTTGACTCAAAGTTATGGAACTTTGTTCTTATACATGATAACGGCAGCAAGATTAATATATGCCCAGAATTGGAAGACTGAGAAAGTACCAACAGAGGAGGAATGGCTGTTGAAAATTACAGAATTGGCGGAAATGGCAAAACTTACAGTGATAATAAAAGATAAAACAACAACCGGGTTCATCGAGGAATGGAAGCCTCTGATAGATTTTTTTAAAGAGAGAGAAGGGAAGGACATATTTGCAAGTGGATTCAGCGATTAAATTAGAAGAAAAACAATTGATAAAGATAGGGAAGTCGAGAAATTCACTCACTATTGTGTTTCGTTTTTCATTAGTCTTATTTTGATAAAGCGTTAAGAAAGCATAGATATTTTTGTATGTTGGAGAAATTCGGAATCCATTTAAATGTTGTATGTTGTATGTTGTATTGTTGTACTGTTTGTGTTTTATCTTTGTTTGAAAATAATAAAAAGTTTTAAATCGGAGAGTGCAAGTAGGACATGCTTTCCCAACTCCTCATTCTTGTCACTGCTTGAACACTCGGAAACCAAGTTCGCATGATCATTGCAGTTCACTGTGGCTTATTTAAGCCAAGGTGTCTTGTGGCGTGGGCCAGCTGTCTGTTTGAATATTCAAGCCATGTCAGTCAGTTGCCATGTCAGTCAGTTGTCCTGTGAACTGGTGCGGGTGGCTTATGTGAGGGTTCAACATGGGCTGTTTAGGGCTATGTGAGGGTTGTTTAAGCCATGGTAGGCTGTTGCGATCATGTGGTCCAGAGGTAGATAGACAGCAACAGCAACGTGGAGAGGCAACAGAGCCAGGGGGTACCAAGAATTGGTGGTGAGCCCCTTGCAGGGATGTGGGCCTAAGCATTTGCCCAATCTTCGGCACCAGACTTGACACCATGAAAACGCCAATGCTGATTTTTCCTCAAAAAACATCTGCCAACCAGTCCCAAATTCTAGCTTCTACACCAAACATTTTGGCAACTGACCTGGAAGTTAAAAACCCAATTGGAGCATGACTTCCTTTTGGTCCACTGGCAAGCCTAGGTATTTCAGAGCTCCTTGAATTAACTTTATGGTTGTCGCCTGAGGAAGGTCTCCATTTTTGTCTATAAAATCATTACACAAGAATCAAAATATTCCCATTCTCTCACCGACAATAAAAGATACTAGAGAGTGGAATGATAGTGAGTGAAGTGGCTGAATAAAATATTTAATTTCCCCTCTGTCCCTCCATCCTCTTTCTATTGATTTATAATCCTATTTAGTAAGGGAGTTGGGGTTTGAATTCATCCCATTCAGCTGGGTTGGCCAGGATCAGACTGGAATAGGAAATTTCTTCAGAGTAGGTTTTGGGTAGGATTTGGAGATTGGGGAATGTTTCAGATCTTTGGTTGTGAGGGAGGGTGCTGAATGGGTAGGAAAGACCCATGTAGTTGAGCTCACAGATTTCACACACTTTCTTCAGGAGTGTGATCATACCACTGGGAAATGGCTCCCGTGTGTATGTGTGTGAAAGAGAGAGGGGTGTGTGTGCTAAGACCTACCTGTTTGGGATGGCCTTTGGAATAATAATGAAACTGAACGTGTGAAAACTGCTCACTTCCAAATGTATGGGATTGTGATCATATGTTTAGTTGTTTACCATCCAGTTTCATACCATGTCTTCCATATTTTGTTATGTAATACTTCTTTTGCTGTAATATTGTTTTGCAACACGTGGGGTGTCAAGTATTAATTGCAAAAATATAAAGCCTTCTTTCATAGCTTTTTTTAATGCTGTTTCTTGATGACACTGTGTAATGGAATGTGGGGATTGGCTAGCTAGCTAGCTAGCATCTGTCTCTTTATCATCTGCATCTTAAATCTTCTGTGCATTATTCTTTTAGCACAATCTCTGATCGCTCATGACCACTCCACTTACTCTGTATTACATTTGCAGAGTGCACTAGTATCTTTTCTCAGTCTCCCACTTGGTAAGCCCATCAGATTTTCCCAATCCTATCTCCATTTCTCTGTTAGTGCAAACAAACCCGGGCCAAACATTATCGGTTTGTGGTTCAAAGAAATGGCTACATTGCAGGAAAAGAGAACTTTGGTGCTTGATAGGCACAGGGCAGACAACAATAACAGCAACAGCAAAAATTGATGATGAAATCCTGGTTCTGCTAAAGAGGAAACTACTCCTGGATTCACAATGAACTCTCCGGGTTGGAATGATGAGCCAATGTAAACTAAAAAGAGCTGGAAAAAGCAAACTGAAAAATTACTGTTATTTCTTTTGTCCATTTATGCTCCAATTTATGTCTCAAATGGCCAGAATGTACTAGAGATAATGATGTTGATGATGATGATGATGATGATGCACTTGAAATTATTCTGAATGCTTCATATGCATTATTTTATTATCCATTACTTATTACATGCATAGAATTTTTTTGCAATTTAAAGACCCTGTTTGCATGATCACTGCAGCTTACACAAGCCACAGTGGCTTGTTGAAGCCATGGCACATGCGGATGCATGCTGGGCATCATTTGCCTAATTCCCTAACCGAGTGCAGATTGTTGTGACATCTAAAGCCAGATGGCATGTCTTGTTGGAGGGTGACCAACCCTCAAATAACCCATTGCCAGTTGTTGGATTATTTGAGGGTTGTTTCTCTCTCAAACAAGCCATGCCACTTGGGTTCAGATGACACTGTGGCTTGTTTCAGCCGCAGTGATCATGCAATCCAGAACTTTGTGACTCATGATTAATGAGAAACAGAGCTTAAAAGAACACAGACATTGGAAAACATTAGGACCGGTGGACCAAGAACACCAGAAGAAGAAGAAACCATTTACACATGTTGATTTATTACAATTAATTCTATAATCTTTTTAAAAACAACAATTCTGTAAAGTTGGGTATCATCATCATCAAATTGAAGATGGAAAGGGGCCTGAGGCTGAGAGAGTTCATGGCAGAGATTAGATATGAACCAGGGATTTTTGTTTCACAGCTCTGGTGTTTGACCATCAGAGTAGCTCCTTACAGCACAGTAACCTGTTAGCCACAATCATTCCCTTATCAAGAATATGATGGATGTTCAATCACTGCTGTTCTTTCAAGGCCAGCACACATGCTGAGAGTGGTTGCTTTCTTCATGAACCACTCTGCTTGTGGTTAATGGGTCAAGCTGTAGCGCACTGGCAAGTGAAATTATGAGATCTAGCAATGAGTCGGATCATTCATTCGCCATGTTCAGGACTCATTCACTGCAGGCATGAGAGAAGAAAGAAGAGGCCATGGCCAGAGCAGGCACAGGCCCATCATCAAATCCAGCTGAAAGCTCTTAGATTGATTGATTGATTGATTGATTGATTGATTGATTGATTGATTTAAAGAAGTCATATCCCATTCCTCAACCAAAAAGGTCTCCTGGGGTGGCTGATGTACAATCAGTACAACAAGACAGTCCCTGCCCACACGTTTATAATCTAAAGACGCACAACATACAAGGATAAAAGGATGGGGAGAGAAGAGGAAAAAATGAAGTAGTCTTTCAGCAGGGCTGGTAGAATGACCCTGCTTTCCCTCTCATTTCCCTGCTGAAATGGCTGCTGGTGGTAATAAACAAATGCCCTATTGTTTGTGTCCTGGGTGATCGGAAGCCCCCAAACTCGGAATCATCTGAACATCCAATGCCGGGCAAGAGGAGGGATGGAAGTAATCTTCACCTTGATTCTTTCCATGCCAGCTGCAAGGGGATGGGAGCAAGGGAATATGGATCTCTGACTCTTCTTTCCAAGGTCGGAGCACTGTCTCCAACCTTAGAAGAAGGAATCTAAACCACCTGATGGTCCCTGGGACACTTGCCCAGGGACCATAGGATTGCTTTCTCCATGGATTTAAACATTGGCTGCAAAACTGGATGTGGTCATACACTCAGGTGGTTCCTAATATTACGAGGAGGGTGACAACTCCCCCCACTTCCTCAAGTGTTAGGAAGTTACAGGGTGGCTTCTTTATAGGGGCTGTTTCCTTGTAATAAGAAAGCTTATTGGAAACTTATGGTGCCTTTAAGATCTGGCTATTTGCAAACAAAGAAACAAAGACCATTGGAAGCTAGCAGACAGCCTGAGTTGGGTTGAGCAAAGAGGGAGACACTTTTGGGGGGGGGATAGATCTGACAGCCATGAATGCTAAGGATTTTTAAGGAATAACATTGCAATGGAGAGGGAATGCGAATCTATTCCTTTGCAAAAGGCCTACAGGTGTAGATCAGGCCTAAATCTCCAGTTCTCTCTCTCCCCCCAATTTCAAAGTGCTCTGAGCCCTTTATTCCAAAAGCTGGAGAGAGATTTCTAGCCATTAGGGACCACTGACCCTTTCTATTAAGCCACAGCTCACCCATTAGGTGTCAGGTTAGGCAACTGCCTAGGCCAGATCTACACCATCAAATCATTATGAATGTGAAATAAAAAACAGGAAATAACACTATGAAAGTGGTATATGGATGGTGCCCCGACAGTTATCAGTACACTTCAATACCACTTTAAAGCAATTGTGTAGATCTAGCCATAATGATAAGCTCATTCACAGCAAACTCATTACTATTTACATGGCATGATCCCGATTTCTGTGATTTCTCCCTCAGGTAGATCCTTGTTTCTTTAAAATGTCAGTGTGAATTACTAAAGTTCCCATTCTTCAGGCTTTGGCCCCCTCTTATGGTTCCCTAGAAGTTAAATCCCCAAGCGAAGGATACAATGACCGTGTGTCTAGTGCCTGTAAAGCAAATGTGGGGAACCTTAGGCCCCAGAGTCAAATTTGGCCCTCATCCTGGGGACCAAATCCAGCTCTCCAGAGTGCCCCAGATGGCCCCACCCTCTTCCCCTGGCCACACCCCTTTTCCCAAACCACCAATCATTGGGTGTTTGCCCAGCTTTTGTACACTTTTTGCCCCATTCTAAAAGGCTGAAATGCCTCTCCTATGGCTTAAGTACTGGAAGTAAAATCTTTAAGCTACAACGTGCTGATATTTTTTGTATTTTTGCCCCACCCACTTTGCCTTTGGCCACACCCTCATTGCCTTTGGCCCTGCCCTCCACCGGAATGCAGAGCTCCTTTGAAATTATGGAATTCAGGCCTTGGGCTGAAAGAGGCTCAACACCTTGCTTTAAGGGCAATGCATGCAGATTCTCCTCCCTCCATATTCCCACAAGGAACCAAACCAGAAAGGTCTGCAGATTTACAAAGAAATCCTGCAGATTTATAAACCTGATCAATGGTGGGCCAGAGGTGGGGATCCAGTTCAATTGAATAACTAGGTTACAGCTACAAATTTGTGGAATGATTGAACGATGCATATCTTTGGAGACATAACGTGTAAACTGGTCCTAAGGGCAAACACAACATCACAGACTTAAACTGGTTTAACTCATTTCTTCTTCCCAATTGTAAGGAACTCTGGGAATTATAGGTGATGGAGGGGAGGGGAGGCTCATTAACCGAGCATTCTTTTGCACTTTACGGAGCTGAAATTCCCAGGATCCTTTGGGGGAAGGCATGTCAATTAAAGTGGTATATATAAAAAAGAGCAATACATTTTTGTAGTGCAAATATGCCCTAGCGTTCTTTTTCTGACTGACATATAAGATCCTTATACGGCCTTATAGGCCCCTTCCAACTCTACTATTTTATGATCCTGACTAATTATACTGAACATTTGTAGTGATTAAAAAGTCTGCAACAGTTAAATCAAATGGACCTTTTAAAAAGAAAGGAAGGAAGGAAGGAAGGAAGGAAGGAAGGAAGAACTGCATGTATTTTGGAATGAGCTGCGGAATTTTGCTTAGTATAATTGCTTTAATTACATTTACCCTGCCCAACCAAGACTCTAAAGCTTCTAAAGCTTTGAAGGCTGCTCCGTAATTTTTTATCAACCATCAAGGTGTAAATTAGTTTTGCAATATTCTTAATTTTTTATTTTTCTATTCTCTGTTGGGAGTATGGGACATCTCTGAAAGAATCACAAATTAATTTCACTCAAGGTGTGGGTTCAGAGGCTGAGATGATACAAATCATGACTTCCCTAAGAAGTTCAGTTTTGTGCTTTATCTACATTTTCTTAGCAAGCTGATCTACTGCCAGGCAGGCCCTGCACCCTCCCGACAGCCATAAACATGCCATTGCCCTGCCTCGTTCATGGAATTTTACGGGGTTTCCAGTTGTCCTCTTCCTCCACTTGTAACCCACCCACTATCAGCAGGGCCGGCATCAAGGTTGGCCTCCTGTCAGGGGGCCACATCACAGCAGGGCCCACAGACAATGACCCCCTGGAGTTGCTCCACCTCATCCATTACAACCTGCTTCTTCACTCTCACCCAGAAAACAGTGGTGGTGAGAAGGAGGAGGAGGAGATGACCCTGACTACTTGCTCACTGACCTGTTAAGCAAGGAAGTGGCCGCAATTATGGTCTCACGGGGGGGGGGGGGGGGGGCATTGAGGACATCTTGCCCAAGAGTCCTCCAAAACCCGGAGTTGCACTTCTCCTGTATGTTCCCATCACCTCTTCTGTCTTTTTTCTTTCCTTGGCAAACAACCTGATGCAATATAGGATGTTCTTCCTTAAATATGTTAGGGGATAAGCCCATGGAAAATATCAGAACTTATATTTTTGAAAAATTGTCATTTGCATCCACAGAAGGGTTAACTGCTAAAAAAACACACAAAAACACAAGCACTCTAATATAGATCCATGGACTTTGCTTATATTGTTAAAACTTTAACCATAAGCAGAGGACAGAGAAAAGATGTTTTCTACAAAAATGTGGGTAAAAGAGCAAGCCCCCCTTTTCTTCTGTCATGTGCTTCCCGAACTATCACAACATATTTTCAGCTGGTTTGTATGATCAGAAGGCAGTGGGCTGGTTCAAGCTACCTACCGTCTTATTTAAGCCATGGTAGGTTGCAACATGGGCATTATGAATATTCGAGCTATGACTGTGGCTTGTTGTATCATCCGAACCCAGTGATGGTGGGTTGTTTACATGGGTAACAAACAACCCACAACCCTAAAAAAAAAAAAAAAAAAAAGCCATGCATCACAACCCACCGTGGCTTATATAGTTGGCTGTCTCAAAGAATGAGCAAAAGGAATAACGAAGGCAGTATAGATGTGTGAGCATCCCAAGATTTGATCTGGGTGCTGTCTATATGCCCTGTAACCCCTGCGGTGGTTGTGCAGTGGCACTACATTATTTATACAATGCAGCCACCAACTCACAGCCACCATGGGCCTTGCAGGTGAAACTGCAGGGTAAAAAAGTAGTCGTCTTACTACAGTTTTTCCTTTTGCTGCAAGGTTACCACCTTCTTCCCACCATCTGTCAGTGGTGACGTCACCGCACCGAGGCTGGGGAATGTTCCAGGGGTGGATCGAGGCCCACGGTGGATCAGGTGAATGTGCGGCAAGGCTGGGCAGAGGGCAGGGGGTGGGCCCAATGAGCTTAATGCCCGCCAGCGCAGCCTGGGAAACCCGCACTCCCTTTTTCAGTGGAGATTTGCTGTGGGGATTTCAGCAAATGAGCAGCAAAGTGACGTCATGAAGACTCCCCCCTGGAAAGGCTCTGACTTCTGGGAGGATGTAGTTTTGTTACTTGCAAAAGTGCCAGCCATTTGTGAGTGCCCAATCCGAACACTTGTAAAAGGCTCAAAAGGGCCTCTGCTCCCCCTTTTCCTGTCCCCCCGCCAAAGGCCTACCAGGCAGTGCTCACAATATTGAGCCCTGCGCCTACTGCCTTTTATGGATGTCATGAGCTTTTGATGAGAGATGTCCACAAAACCAAGTGCCCCTGTTCAAAACCATGCAGCATCCCCTAAAAGGCAGTAGCAAGATTAGGCTGACCATATGAAAAGGAGGACAGGGCTCCTGTAACTTTAACAGTTGTAGAGAAAAGGGAATTTCAGCCAGTGTCATTTGTATGCAATTAGTTCCAGGTGAAATTCCCTCTTCATCACAACAGTTAAAGTTGCAGGGGCCCTGCCTTCTTTTGTATAGGGTCACTCTAGTATAGTGCCTGCAACTTTAACTGTTGCAATGAAGAGAGGATTTTACCAGGTACTAATTGCATACAAATGATGCCAGCTGAAATTCCCTTTTCTCTACAACTGTTAAAGTTACATGAGCCCTGTCCTCCTTTTCATATGGTCAGCCTAAGCAAGATGAGAGACACAGGGGCTGCATCTTTACTCACCTAACTAGGCTGCTAACTGGGACCAGTTGGCGGGAACATACTTCACTGGTATTTACTCGATGTAACGGGCTAGACCCAACCCTAGTGCAAGCGGAAGCCTGCTTGCACCATAGGAAATCCACATGTAGAATGGGACTTCACTGCCCTCTCCCCCCTCCCCCCCTTAGCCAACCCAAATCTGCTCTTGAGGGTCCCACAAATTTCTGGAACAGATTTGGGGGGCTTCAGGGGGGAAGGGGAACAGCACCATTGGATAGAAACCAATTGCTCTTATTCCATTTCAGAGCACAATTCAAAGTCCAGGGGCTTGCCTTGAAAGCCCTGCCTGACTTGCAATTTGGGGTACCAGAAGGATTGCTAGCTCATGCATGAATCTGCCCATATACAGAAAGGTTATTTTCACCAAGTACTCACAGCAAGGAAGACAGCCTTCTCAGTTGTGGAACCTTTGGAATCCTCTGCCCAGGAAGGCTCAGCTGGTGGCAACTCTGGTGTCTTCATCTTCAGGGTACTGCTTTTTTAAAAATATTTATGCCTTGTGGAATTTCCATTTTCCATCCAAAAACCACAGGGGAGATAGATAGATAGATGATAGATAGATAGATAGATAGATAGATAGATGATAGATAGATAGATGATAGATAGATAGATAGATAGATAGATATAGATAGATAGATAGATAGATGCTGGATTGAGTTGGTTGTTTCTATGTTTGTTACTTACTTCACTGCCTAATTATTGAGATGATGTGGAACATGAAAAACCATTATATGCAAATACAAATTGCACACAGCATAGCTGAATTTTTAAGCCTGTGAATAAAACAAAGAGTTTACTGTTCTTATTGCATTGGAAAATGGAGGAAAAATCTAATAATAAAACAAATAAACAAACAAAAACAGGTGAGCATTGGTTAAACCATGAGTCTGAAAATGTGAGGCTGGGATTGCAGGATATTTATTATGATTTCTCTAGCATTGTTCAGCACACGTCATGCAATACGGTTTGTATGTTCCTCTGAACCACCCTGTGAAGTAGATTAGGTTCAGAGATGAGCTGTGTATGGAATGCCACCTCCATAGAGCCCTGTGGTGGCTGTGTGGTGGTACTGTGTCAGTTATACAATGCAGCAGCCACCTCGTAGCCACTGCGGGGCTTTCCTGTGAAGAAGCAAATAAAAAAAAGTTGGGAACTTTTTTGGCTGGAACAAGGCAAACACTAGGGATGTGTATCGTATCGTTCCGATGTCCGATAATGATCCGATAAGGTCGTTATGGGACATCTGATTAACAATAATGATAAACATTCCAGGAGGCCCTATCTGATCCGATCTGAAATCCATATGTCTGATAACTATCAGATATATTGGATTATCGGACCACCAGTTTAGGGCCGGCCCTCCCCCTCCCTCCCTCCCCCCTTGCGCTCCTTACCTGTGGCCTTCTGGGCTGCCGTCCGCTGCCCTCCACTGCTCCAGACTACTGAGAACTAGGCCACAAAGCCTAGTTCTCAGTAGTCCAGAGCAGTGGAGGACAGCGGATGGCAGCCCAGAAGGTTGCAGGTAAGGGGGGACCCCTCCCTCTCCCCTTCGCGCTCCTTACCTGCAGCTCCCGGTCCATGGTACTGCTAAACAGGCTTTGTGGCCTGTTCATCAGTACAGAGAGGTGCCAAGTGATGACATCAGAGGTGGCAGCAGCGGCGGCGAAGAGGCAGCGGCGGGTAAGGACCGTGAGTGGGGGAGGGAGGGAATGCCGGCCCAGTGTTTTCCCCATAGACTTGCATTGGGGAAAAGCTTTCTTTCCCTCAATGCAAACCTACGGGGAAAACACTGTTATCGTATCAGAACTTTTATATTGGAATTTCCGATAACGATACGATGCAATAATTTCGGCCATGCACATCTCTAGCAAACACAGCCCTTCCGCCATCTAACCTTACTCCAGCTTTGCTGAGGAGGCATTCGCTGGCTGAAGATGACCTCCAATTGGTCGCCGGAAGCCAGGATGAGGGCGGGGGGGGGCAGCTCAAGTACCCAGATGACTGCCAGAAGCGCTGCGCTCCCTCCTGCCATGGGGATTACCCAGCCCAGCCCGCATGACTATTCTGGAAATACAAGTTTAGACGGGTTGAGCAGGTGCAGAATCCATTTATATCTACTACTTTGAAAGTTTGGAAATCGAGATTGGGAACATTATTACCAGGACTCTCACTGCTAACTCTGATATATTACCACCCAGAGTTTGAAGAGAGACTTATAGCCAGGGAAAAATTAAAGTGCAAATCCAAAGGACTATATCGCCTCAGGGATTTCTTCCAAAACGGGCATTTGATTAAGGCAAGAACAACTGGCAGAAAAGTTAGGAGAGGAGAAAGGACAATGGATAAAAATTGCACAATCTCATGTGCTCCTCTTGAAACCAGATTTGAAAACCGTGGCCAGCTACTAGGAATCTAACAATGATTGAACAAGAGATGATGGGATATAATGGAGTTATAAAAGGCTTGAGTTCAAAATTATATAAATGGTTATTGACCCAGGAGGTTGGCATAGAGGACCCACTTAAAATGGTGTGGGAAATGGATTTAGGAATCCAAATTGAGGGAAAAGATTGGAATGCGCTGTGGGATAAAAGTCCATTTGATACAGTATCATGTAGTAACAGGGAACTTATGTAAAAATTGATTCATAGGTGGTATCTAACACCAAGAAAAATATCATTGATGAGCCCAGGGACATCCCTAAATTGTTGGAGGGGATGTTCGGGGGTTGGAACTTATTTACATATGTGGTAGAAATGCCCAAAGGCGAATATTTTCTGGAACAAGGTGTTCCAGGAGATTAGTTCAATAACAGGATAATGGTACATCCATCCCCCACCTAGCATTATTAAACTTATTTAAAGAATTGGATATTAAACTTTCGGATAAGGGTTTAATCAGCCACCTATTATTGGCGGCAAGATGGTTGATAGTCAAGCACTGGAAAGATGGCAAAAGGCTCCATGGTGAAATTGGTACCAAAGGGTTTGGCAAATTGCTCTTCTGAAAAAACTGACAGAGAAAGTGAGGAAAGTGTGAGGGCATCTAAGTACGGAGAAATTCAAGAAGATATGGTGTAAGTTTATTGATTTTACAAACAAAGATGAAAGGGGTAGACTGCCCCCTCCACCATATATAAATATTTGGATTAGTTAATGAGGCAGTTATTTTCTGACAATTATTTTCCAATACATACAGATAATTGTACAATAAAATTTGTAACTCTGTTCTAGACTGTCATGGATTATCTATCTATCTATCTATATAATGTAAACGTAACATCCAACCTATGTAACCAGAAATAACAAAATAAAATAGTTTTTAAAAAAGAATTACATGAGGACATCTCAGTTATTTAAGAACAAACTGAGCAGATGCAGAGAAGAGAGGAGCGATATCAAGTGCTCCTGTGCCACGTCTGCTTGTCGACTTGCTCAGCCTTGTAACAAAATTGCTTAGCAATGCAGAAGAAATATTTATAGTTGTACAGCGTTTATACACAAGCTGATACCGCAGCAAATTACTTGCTGTTGATGGATATATTTCTAAGATGATGTCAGGAGAAATGGCGGGAGGGTGGGGGGCACCTCTGTTTCAAGGTTAGCAATGGGGGGGGGGGTCTTTACTAGTGACCTCATCACTTGTTTGGCCTTGCAGGCATTGTAAGAAAATGATGTCAAAATGAGATGCTCTCCGGGAGAGGCAGTAAATCCACATAACACAATCTAAACATTGCTTCGGGGTGGGGGGTTAAAAAGAAGGGAGAAAGGACATTGTATATATGACTCCTTCCATTGACAAGGCTTTCTGGATAATTTCATAAGTCTATACTATAAGACAGCATTCCATTCCACACCCCCACACTCATCCTGGACAGGAACTCTTTCAATATCAACCTGTTCAACTTGTTCTGGATGGGGCTGCACTCCCCCTGAAGGAGCATGTTCGTAGCTTGAGGGTTTTCCTAGAACCATCTCTGTCACTTGAGGCTCAGGTGGCCTCCGTGGCACGGAGTGCCTTCTACCAACTTCAGTTGGTGGCCCAGCTATGCCCCTATCTGGACAGGGATAACCTGGCTTCAGTTGTCTATGCTCTGGTTACCTCCAAGATAGATTACTGCAATACGCTCTACATGGGGCTGCCTTTGAAGACGGTTCGGAAGCTGCAGCTTGTGCAAAATGAGGAGCCAGATTGATATCAGGAACCAGAAGTTTTAAACATATTAGTCCAACACTGGCCCACTTGCATTGGCTGCCTGTACGTTTCCGAGCCTGATTCAAGGTGCTGGTTTTAACCTATAAAGCCTTACATGGCTTGGAACCACAATACTTGACAGAACAAGTCTCCCGACACGAACCTACCCATACACTATGATCAACATCCAAGGTCCTCTTCTGAGTGCCTACTCCGAGGGAAGCTCAGAGGATGGCAACAAGGGAGAGGGCCTTTTCAGTAGTGGCCTCCCAACTTTGGAACAATCTCCCTGACAAGGCTCCCCTGGCGCCAACACTGTTATCTTTTCGGTGCCAGGTTAAGACTTTTCTCTTCTTCCAGGCATTTAACAGCATAAGTTGAGCTTTTTTATCTGACCCCTGGATAGTTTAAATGATCTATAGTTTGTTTTTAGGCTTTTATGGTTTTAAATTTTGTGTATTGGTTTTTAAATGTTCAATGTTTTAAATTTTTGTAAACCGCCCAGAGAGCTTTGGCTATGGGGTGGTATATAAATGCAAATAATAATAATAATAATAATAATAATAAATCATAAAATATACTGGGACAGAACAATTCATACCAACAAGACAATCCCTGCAACTGTCCAGACATAACGGTCACAGACAAAAAAGGACAACACACATACCTCATCGACATAGCAATACCGAATGACAAAAATGTTGAAAAGGAAGAAGAAAAGAGAGACAAATATACACCACTGGCCATGGAAGTCAAAGAACTATGGCAACAGGAAAAGGTCACAATTTTCCTTTAGTCACATCAGTCACCGGCATCACATCAAAAATTTATACAGAAAACCTTCAGAAACTGGGCCTACCAGAATACATCCACACCAACATCCAGAAAGCAGTCATACTTAAAACATGCTCAATTGTCAGGAAATTCCTGAATCTGTAAAAGGCAGCATGACTTGGCAAAGCCTGTCATGTCTGTCTAGAAAAACCGCCACGAGCGAGAAAGAGATACAACAATAATAATATAACATGACTGCCAAGGAGCCTTTACATGTCTCCCATAGAGCCACTGTACATTGCAGACAGTCCTGGGAAGTGCTCTAGAATGGTACCAGCCTTCAAAGGAGGGGCTCAATATTTCTCTGCATGAACAGAGAATGGCGCACAGGGTACACTTAGCACTTAAAACTGCTTCTTCCAGGGTAAGACCAATGGTGGGGTCTTGCAGAGAAACTTGTCTGCCATGGTTGTTCCTTCAGATGATGAAACCTGAATAAGCTTCCAAGGAACTCCTGGGCTCCACAGAATACAGTTTGGAAAACACGTATCATGTTACTAAATTTCTTTAGTACAGGAAAGTAAAGAGGAATCTGGGAGCATTCCTGCTACACCGAAGGCTGGCTGAGGGAGGTTAGCAAGGGGTGGGAGCACTTCTCTATTAGTGGAGAGGACCTCCACCAGCACAGCAATATGTTCACTGCAGAAGTCCCCAGTACTTTCCCTATGCCTCCAAAGCCTAACCTAACAAGGCAGTCCAGCAGATTACCATAGTTGAAAGTAACAAAAGCCCCAGAAGTAACAAAAGCCCCAGCATTTCACTCCCAGGGGCTGTCTTCACAGCGCCGCGTTGGCGCCACCTCCCTCCCCAACCCTGCACTTTCGCTCTCCTGCTGCAGTGTCGGGTAATCCTGACACCAAGGAGGGAGTGTGGGGTTTCTGGATGGCCATTCGGATCCCAGAGCTGTCCCCGCCTTTTTCCTGGTGGAAGGCAACCAATCGCTGGTTGCCTTCCACCAGGCTGTGCCCCTTGGTTGGCCCCGGAGTGATGTTACATGGTGGAAGTACCACATGGTGAAATGTTACATGGTAAATCCCTGACTTTTTCAAATCAGATAATTGTAGGGAAGCCCCATGGTGGGTATGATGCTGTGCCAGTGTCGTCTAAGTGATGGAGCGCAGATCCACAGCCAGCGTGCCGCTTTCCCCGCATGTAGACAGCCCCCCAGTGTCCATTCTCCAGGGTAATAATAATAATAATAATAATAATAATAATAATTTAATTCTTACCCACCTCTCCGTCTGGATCGACATCCACTGAGGCAGAAGTGGGCAACTTCTGATCTTTCAGACAATTTGGCCTACAGCTCCCATGATCCCTCACCATTGGCTATGCTGGCTAAAGCTGATAGCAGTTGTAAGCCAAAACATCTGAAGAGCTATAGGTTGCCCACTCCTGCATTAGGGCAACCCAGGCTGTCTCCATCTCCAACTCAGGCCACAAACCAGATTGAATTGGATCCAAATCATAGCCCTCTGCTCATCTGCTTGTGTGTAGGGCTAGATTGGGAAGGTGGTGTAAGCATGCACATAAGCCCCCCCCCCCAACATCCCCAAGCACCCAGCTGCCTTTGTGCATTGAACAATGGGCTCCCAAGCACCCAGCTGCTTTTGTGCATTGAACAATGGGCTCTGTAAGCACGTTCAGCTGAATATACTTACAGAGCTCCAATGACTGGATACCCTGATGTGTCCTGGGGGGTGGGGGCAGTCTGCCTCAGTCCTAGGGTGATCCTATGTAAAGGAGGACAAGGCTTCTGTATCTTTAACAGTTGCATAGAGCAGGGAATTTCAGCAGGTGTCATTTGTATGCATGCAGCACCTGGTGAAATTCCTTCTTCATCACAACAGTTAAAGCTGCTCTAGTATAGCTGGAGTGATCCGATACAAAAGAGGGCAGGGCTCCTGCAGCTTTAACTGTTGTAAGGAAGAGGGAATTTCACCAGGTGCTGCATGCATAAAAATGACACCTGCTGAAATTACCTTTTCTATACTATTGTTAAAGATACCAGGAGCTCTGCCCTCCTTTTCATATGGTCACCCTACTCAGTCCAAGCCAACATCTACCATATTGTTTGCTTAATTTGTATTACCTGAAACTTTTTTTCTGCATCTGCAGATTTGGTGTAGAGCTTCCTGGTCATTACTTGTCACACAGTTTTGAGCCTCTGGTACTGCCAGAATGACTGCTTGTTTTCTGAACAAGTTCTGCTGAATTCTGTGCTGCACTTTCCCAACAAGTAAATCTTTTAAGGATTAGGAACTTGCTATCAACCTATGGCAAAGACCTCTGTTCAGTTTTGCATTCCACAACTTAATGCAAAAGATGTTAAAGCAACTCATGGCTTTCATTTTAATTTTTTTATTATTTTTTTTATTTCATTTCATGATGCTAGATTTCAACAGTGATTTATCAGTATTTCCTTTTTCCCCTTAGGGTCTTTTTGCAGAAGTCTCTATGCTCATAAAATCCCGACAGAATGATGAAGTATCAGTAATCTGAAGGAATGGCTGTAAGTTTGCAGATGTATTTATTTTAATCGGCTTGGATTGAAAGAGAGCGGGTTCATTTATTGAACACAGAAAGCTGTTTTGGCTGACAGTCTACATAATGGGCTCAAGCAACTTTTGGAGAGCCAGGCAACCAGTGTAAACAGTTCTTTTAAAAGGATTATAAAGCTAACATGTGCTTTGTCCATGTGGGACAGTTAAATGAGTGATTTCTCAATAAAAGCTAACCAAACTTTAAGTTTTCCTGATTGCCTTATCCCTCTTCTCCACACGTGTCTGGAACGAACAAACACTAGCTATTAGGGAATAGCTGGACTTCAGTGATTAGACGTTTCACGGTCAGTTTCTAAATGAGTACCCTGGCCACGAGGCAAGTCAGAGAGCTTTCAGTAGCACAAACCTGACTGGTTAACTTGAGAAGACACATTGTGATGATGGCCCTGTATGATGCGTATCATAGAATATCCCTGGCCACAACATAGCATTGACACTGATTTGGCCTAACATGAGAAATCTTGAAGTGAATCTAATAGTTTACCCCAAAAATTCCATAGGCAGTCAACAGGTCTGCAACAATTCCTGCAACAAAATTAATTTTATGTCTTCCATGGTGTGAAATGCCAACGTGTGTTTCTTTCACATTCACAAATTTCAAAAAAGGCAGGGGCATTTAGTTATTACTGAATCATTTAGCTTTCTCTCATCAATGGGATCATAAGGCTCATAGCCAAATCAAACTTTTTATTGCATATTTTAAATAATGTTAAATTGAAATAATGTAAATGTCATATGTAAGTGTCATCCCAGAACCTTTGCATTCACTGAGAACACCAAATACGGTGGCCATTTGTGAATTGCCGAGTAAGTGGAAATACATCACTGAAAAAGAGGACAACAATTTTCATATGCTAATTTATATGTATAGATGCAAATTTAGAAAGAATCATTATAATTTAAATATAAATACACTACATTTCACCGTAGTGTGGAAGCCTGGGCAGGTGACCTGTGTGCCTTGCTCAGTCTGTTGAGTAGGTGCTGTTGATGGGCAACTTCAAGTTCCAGTCTGCCATCTGATGGGTCTTTATTTTTAAACCAGATTTGGACTAGACAGCCCTTCAAATACAGGATGCTTTCAAATAGAGGATGATCCTCTAGCAGCCCTTCACATAGAGGACATATGGCCACCCTACACAATGAATTGTTTTAATCGATCACTGTTTGGCAATGAAGATTATAGGCGTGGTACTGGATCAGGACCACAAGGGAGGGCAAACTCTTAATCCCCTCATCCCACATGCTGAGGTCCTGCGCTAGATCAGTTTATATCCAAAAAAAGTTAAGATAGAATATATAAATGAGTTTAATACAATTTTATATATATACATAGAAATAGTTGCAAGCACTTACAATATGACATACAATTAAAATAGTATAATAAAAATAATGCTCCAACAATCTTCACTGTTATGGCCAGATGCGTTTCAACATGTATGTCCTCCTCAGTGGCTGCTTCACTATAAAATACATATATTCATTCATATTAGTGCCTTATATAGAGAGATAGGAATGCTCATATTCTAAAGTAAAATGTAGAATATGAGCATTCCTATCTATATATAGAAGGCACTAATATGAATGAATATATGTATTTTATAGTGAAGCAGCCACTGAGGAGGACTTACGTGTCGAAACGCGTCTGGCCATAACAGTGAAGATCGTTGGAGCATTATTTTTATTATATTATTTTAATTGTATGTCATATTTTAAATACTTGCAACTATATATATATATATATATATAGTATTAAACTCATTTATATATTCTATCTTAACTTTTTTTGGATATAAACTGTATAGTTTTTGGTTAAGGATAACACCTTTGTTTAGCCTCTGCCCACTGTGCTTACTTTAGACATAGTAAGACTGACCCTGTTCAGATGACATGCTAAGCCATGGTGGTTAAGCATTTTGAGCTAAACATGATGGCTTAGCAAAGAGTGACCATATGAGAAGGAGGACAGGGCTCCTGTGTCTTTAACAGTTGCATAGAAAAGGGAATTTCAGCAGGTATCATTTGTATGCATGCAGCACCTGGTGAAATTCCTTCTTCATCATAACAGTTAAGCTGCATGAGCCCTGCTCTCTTTTGTATCTGGTCAAGAGGGTAGGGCTCCTGTAGCTTTAACCATTGTGATGGAGAGGGAATTTCACCAGGTGCTGCATGCATACAAATGACACCTGGGGCAAATCTACACTGCTGCTTTAAAGCGCTTTATAACAGTAGTGAGAACTGTTTTGGAGTGTGTCCTGGGCCCCAACAGTTGCCAGTACTGTTATAAACTGCTTTAAAGCAGTTTATAACAGTACTGACAACTGTTGGGGTCCAGGACACATTCCAAAACAGTTCTCACTACTGTTATAAAGTGCTTTAAAGTGCTTTAAAACAGCAGTGTAGATCCTGCCCAGCTGAAATTCCCTTTTCTATACAACTGTTAAAGGTTATATAGCTTATCGTGCCATGACTTAGCATGTCATGTGAACCATTCCTAACCATGGTGGCTACATAACAACAGTTTGAACATGCTCACTAACCATTGCTGCAAAAGGGTTAGCAGCCTAACTATGGCTTAGTGTGTTGTCTGAACAGACCCAAAGAAAGAAGTTGCTACTAGCTACCACTTCAAATTATAGTGTAGCTTGACCCTGAAAAAAGAGTGCAAGTCTATTTTTTTACTGGGCAGTTGGGAAGGATACTGCTGCCATGTTTATTAATCTCCTGTAGCAAAAGCACTACAGACATGTTGCTTTTTAATGAAGGGGGCTTGGAATATCCACTGTGGAGACCTAGTCCCAAGGGTAAGAACATAAGAGTCATGCTATATCAAACCAAGGGTCCATCTAGTTCATCTAGGCTGACCAGATAAAATCCAGGTCAGGGCTCATGTAACTTTAACAGTTGTAGAGAAAAAGGAATTTCAGCCAGAGTTATTTGTATGCAATTAGTTCCTGGTGAAATTCCCTCTTCATCACAACAGTTAAAGGTGCAGGGGCCCTGCCTTCTTTTGTATATGGTCACTCTAGTATAGTGCCTGCACCTTTAACTGTTGTGATGAAGAGGGAATTTCACCAGGAACTAATTGCATACAAATGACACTGGCTGAAATTCCCTTTTCTCTACAACTGTTAAAGTTATATGAGCCCTGACCTAGATTTTATCTGGTCACCCTAAGTTCATCACTCTGTTCATACAGTGGCCAACCAGCTATCAATGTAATAAATGTAATGTAATGTAATCAACCAGGGACCCACAAGAAGGACATGGGTGCAACACCACCCTCCCACCCATGTTTCCCAGCAACTACTGTATATAGGTTTATTGCCTCTTATACTGAATACAGCGTGGGTAAAGTATATGGACCATACCCAGTACAGTTCACACTGTACAATGACACTTAGGAGCCAACTCAGAGAGTAGAGATAGGTAGCCTACTATGTAGCTCTCCAGGGACATTTTCCTGAAGAAGTGTTGAGTGCTCTATGCATTTTGAATAGCAAGTGCAATGTTCCAACAGCCTTGTGATCTGGAGATGGGACAGATGATTCTCAATTGGAGGGTGGATTTTGTTTTCCTTCTTGATAAAAAAATGCTACAGCTAGTTCTTCCACATCAACTGTTTCAAATTAAGTTCTGCATCCCCACCTTAGCTCCAAGGCTAGCCATTAAATTAAATTGAACTAGCAATCTTGTTTCTCTAGTGTTTGAGATTATTATCCTCCTTAAAGCCTGATACTTTCCATGTTTACTGAAAAGTAAATTTCACTGACTTTTAACAGTGCAGTCCTGTACATGTCCACTCAGAAGGAAGCCCTATTGAGTTCAATGGGACTTGTTCCCAGGAAAGTGTGCACAGGATTGCTGCCTAATGGGGATTCTTGTGCACACTTACAAGTGTGCGTAAGGATGCCAATGTTTGCTTTTAAAGTAACATTTCCTGCCTAGAGCCCTCTGGATTGGCTGGGTGAAATAAATGTATTCCACTTAGGCCTAGTCCTCACATGCAGCAGGGGAGATAATAATGAGCTTCTTCAGGAGTGTTTTATAGCACACTTTTCTGAGCTATAGCGATATTTGTCGCTATTTCCTGCCGTGTGCAGAAGTTTTGCTATAAACCACCCACTAGAGGTCACTGTCCCACTAAACTGAATGGGCCCCGTGGTTGCTGCATGTTTTCTCTTTCTCCCCCGTGTGATTCTGCTCGTTCCTATCATGGAAGAGAAACAGGAAGCAAGAGCAAAAGTAAGGAAACACGATTTTTCCCCAGTCTGAAAGAGCCCAATATATCTTTGCCTTGGCTGTACCACTTCAAAATACGGAAGCGGGTTCCCATGATGGAATGCTTCCTCAACAAAAGGAAGAAGAGATTTCTCCTCTACCGAGACAACCAACATGTTGGGGTCAAGGCTAAATCAGGCCCTTGTCTCTCACATCTAGCTCTCTATGCACAGGGAATATTTATGTCTGGAGGGACAATAATCAAGTAGGTTAGCCATGTGTCCTGTTTTACAGAGGGTTGTCCTGTATTTGAAGGCATCCTCTATTTGAAAGTCTGTCCTGTCCAATTCCGGTTTAAAGATAGAGAGCCATCAGAACTGTTGCCAGTTAATGGTGAGATCTGGTCAGCAGACTGAACAGACAGGCACACAAATCACCTGGTCACAGTTTTCCACACTGGGGCATGATGTACTCTATTTCTCTTTAAATTATAATAACTATTTCTCATCTATACATATAAATTGGCAAATGCAAATTTTACGCCAACGTGTGTCCTCTTTTGGGGACAGGTGATGCATTTCCCCTTTTTTGGTGATTCATAAGGGACCACGATAACCTGGGGCAATTCAGAATAGGGTTTACCTCATTAAACTGCTGTTTGCGAGAACAAGATTTGCACATTTATTTATTTACAACGTTGGCATACCGCTCCATATCTGAAACAGATTCTGGAGCGGTGAGCATAAGAACAAAAGATACAAAAATTAAAACACCATTGTTATATAAAAACACAGAATGCCAATAAAAACCATGGCTGTCAGTCAAGGGATCCTTCCTGGAAAAAGACTGTTTTCAGGAGGCACCAGAAACAACACAGTGTTGGCACCTGCCTGACCTCCAGGGGCAGGGAGTTCCACAGAAAGGGGACCACCACATTGAAAGCTCTTCTGCTGGTGGATTCCAAACAGGTCATCGGTCCATGTGGAACCACCAGGAGCATGCCCTCCAATTACCTCAGTGACCCCTTTGCCAATATTCCGACCCATTCTATCATGAGCAAGAAACAGAACCCAGAACTAGGCACAACAGAAAGGATTTGAGACTCAGTAGCTGGGACTACCAAAGGTAGGGAGCTGGTTTGCCCCCCCCCATCCCAATTGTGTTCCTGAGCACACCGTTTTACTTTCTTCCATTCTAATGATCAAGGGCCATCTGTTGGAGAAAAGTAGAATTCTGCACAAATTCTGACCTCCATCCCTCACACTGAGTGGTCGGCCTTTGCTGAGAGGGATCCCACAGGCTCATACAGGCACTTTCCATTACAAGGTTCACTAGTCAACGATAGCTAGAACATTGTAAATGCAGTAGTCGTTCTAGGAGCAGCAGCAGCGGCAACCAGTGGTGCAACTAAGGGTCGGGGGGGGGGGGGGCTTTAGGCAGGCTTCCCCACAACTGTTATCCCATGCTTTACAACTGTTTCTATATTCCTCATATATTAGACTGTTTGCCAACCCTGATAAAAGAAATACTCTTGAGCATGCGCTGTTTTGCTAACTGGTTACGTTATGTTATACTTTATTTCTATGCTGTCTTTTGGCCAAAATGCCCCCAAAGCAGTTCACAGCATAGACGACAGATAGATGAGATAGAAACTCGCAAAGATTTGTTTCACACAAGTCCTTCGCCAAACAAACGTCCCAAAGCATTTGGGAATGTATGTCAGTAACACTTGGGATTTACAGTACTAACAAATAGCTGTGGTTCTTGTGACTCTTATACTCGGTCTAATCAAGTCGTGCCATTGATGGGGTTTGGCTTTGAGTTCAGCTTTAGATTGGTTTTAAATAATCCAAGTAAAAGCTCGTTTTAGTTAAGAAAGCAAACATCAAGGGTCAAAGCAATACTTTGTTTCCAGGCTTGCAGCTTTCAAAATGGGATGCCAGCATCTTAGTTACATAGTGCCCTGCTTTGTAGAAGATAGTCCTCTATTTGAAGGGCCATCAGAAAACAGTCCTCTGTTTTAAGGCAACCTCTGTTTGAATGGCTGTCCAATCCAGGTCCAGTGTATAGATAAATAACCATAAGAAGGGAAAGCAAGAACCTTTAAGTTGTCCATCACCTGTTCCCAATCATGGTGGGATGCATTGTGTTTCTATTTGAATTACAACAATTATTTCTAAATTTGCATCTATCTCTAATATACATTATCCAATGCAAATCCTATGCAAACCTGTGTCGTCTTTTGTCCTCTTTTTTTGGCGATGCATAAGCGGCCACCCTTACATCTGCCCAGCGTTTGTTGAACTTCAGGTAGGTATAGTCTGATGTGATAACTGGTGGCGAACTGCCAGCCAAGGAAATGTGAATGAGTGGAAAGTGCTTTGGGACCATGTTTGTGAAATATATGAGAATTTTTGGACTAGAAAAGAAATATCTCAATTGTTCAGGAATGGAATGGGAAACTGGGTTGTCCCATTTTGCCTAATCAATGGATTGTCGCTTTAACAGCTATATGTGAAACATCTATGGAGCTTGTTCAGCAAAAACTCATGCTCCATGTCCATGGGACACCACAACATCTCTTTAATAAAGATTTGTCTAAGTCAGCTAATTGCTGGAGCTAATGCTTCTTTTAAACATATATTTTGGCAATGCTCAATAGTAGACTTTTTTGGGGAGGAGGATATTATATGGATATACTTTGTATTGGAACTGTCTTTAATATTTACTAACATACATGTTCTTTTAAATTATCTACCTGCTTCCTGGAAGTTAACACACGGAGTCAGCCCAAATGGAGTCTCCATACGGGTGGGCGAAATCAGTGGCGTCCACCTCCGTGGATGCTTGTCCTTCGCCCCCGTCGCTTGTCCCCCACTCACCGGGCGATGCAAGCCTCTTCTGCTCTTAACACAGCAGGGGCAAGTGTGCAATTTCCAGAGCCTCCAGAAATCACACACTTCGCTTTGCTAGTGTGACAATGGCAGCCGTAAAGTCCCCATTAACGCAAGGGTAAATGCTTTATTCTTGCATTAATGGGACCTTTAAGGCCATTGTTGACACAGTGGGATAAAGTGCTCAATACCAGAGGCTCCAGAAATTGCACCTTTCCCCATTAACACAGTGAGGGGAAAGGGTGCAACGTCAGAAGCCAGGGTGGGCAGCTGCTGAGCGCTCGTGGGGGACTCATGAGCTCTTGGTTGTGGGCCCACGCTTGTACCGAGCACATCCGACCGGGTCCAGGGGGGCGGAAGCGCGGGAGGGTGTCCGTCAGCCTCCCAGACTCTGTTGGACACTTATAACAACCCAAATTCTTCATCCTCTTTTGACAGCTAAAAGACTGATCTTACAACAACACTGGCAGTATAAAAGCTCACCTCTTATATTGCAATAGATAGAAGATTATACAGGTGGCGTATAAGTGCCACCTGCAAATACATACCTATTTGGATATTTGATCTGCATTTGTTGACATTTATGTATAATTCTTTATAAAAAAAAATAGTATCTTTGCTTGTTCTCCTTGTAAATAATAGCATTGTAAAAACAGTTTGTTCTCCTTGTTAAAGTTATTTCCACTTAATGTTGGCTCTTATTGTTGACTGTTTGTCCAAACACTCTTTATTCAGCCGTGTAGCTCGTTAATACAAACTGTATAAATACGTTCCACTAGGGCACAGTCAATGTTATTTCTTGTCATCGTGATGATACTGTATATGTAGCATATATAAATCGATATAGTTGATAAAAAGTATTCGCTTGCCCCAGTTTTGAAGTGTTTCATTCTACGCAGTTGTGCCTTGTGCATTAAATCTGTTTAATTCTTAGAAAGCCATATTTACATGTGTATATACAGTGTGTGTGTATCTATATATTTCTATCTATCTATCATCTATCTATCATATGAATGCATTGATATTGATATATTCAAATCTACGTAGCTGCATTTTTTTTCTTTTCCTCTGTGTTGCTTTGTTGAAATTTCACGTGAAAAAATGAAAGAAAAATGCTTCCTTCCCAGGACCTTCCTTTGGTCCTGCCCCCTAGGAGTTTTTATTTGTGAGTTTGTTTTGTCTTCTATTTGCCGGACGTGCTGGCCTTTCACAAAGTTATGACGTTACATTTCAACCCTACTCCTGTTTACATTCTTGAATCGGGGGAAAAAGCTGAACAGCAGGCTCAGTTTTTACCCCAAAGCATTCAGCACCCTTCTCACTCCCGCTTGGATGTCATTTTTTGCTTTAGGGGACTCCGATGGCTAATACAAAAATTTAACATAAAAGGAAATCATGTGTGACAAATGCTCAAGCTAGAGTTGCAAACTCCGTGGTTTCCCAGGAGGCATATATATGACTAAGTTTGGATCTAACCCGGTGTGTTGTTACCTACCTCGATCACCTGCTACTACTACTACTACAACGTCTGCTACTATTACTACTAGTAATCATCATCTTCATCTGGTCTTTCACCTATGGCTTGCCCTTCCATTTCCCTTCCTCTGTGTGTTTCTATCCGTGGATTTCAAATTTATTTAAATATTTTTACCCTACCTATCCTAAAACATTTGAGACTCTCAGACAACCGTCTCTATATTGACTGCCATGCTGTCATGAAAGCACAGTGAATCATAGAAGATCCTGGAGCAAGTGCTACGTGCCCGCTAGATGTCTTGGACGACAACTCTCCGCATTCCTGACCATTAGCCATGCTGGATGGGGGCTGGTGGGAGTTGCAGTCCAAACTATCTGGAGGGCATCAGATTGGAGAAAGCTGCAGTGGGATATGGGAATCAGGGACCTCAATGACAAGGTGGGTTTTAAGGAGGGATTTGAATGAAGTGAGAGAGGTTACACCACACAGGCATTTCTGGGAGGAGGTTGCAAGCATACAGGGCAGGGAGGGAGGGAGGCAGAGAGGGTGGAGACTCTGGAGTCTTTTGAGAGAGCAGGAGACATCTGAACAATGGAGGAATGTGGGGCTAGAGGAACAAAAATAACAGGGAGGAATGTATTGGGATATAAAAATGGAGAGATAATGAGGCAGAACAAAACCATGGAGGGGTTTGAAGGTGAGGACAAGGGGCCTTTCTATATGAGGCTTTTAACCTGCCAGTTTACTGAATCATCTGCATCTAGATTCTTTGTGGGATTAAGATCGGATCCTTCACACTTTCCCCCCAAGGGATTTCTTTCTATGCCTTTCTATATTTCTTTCTATTCCTTTCTACTACACAACCACTAGGTGGCACTGTGATATATAGCAGAATTGTGCAAAGACACCAGGGTTTCATGCTGCCATTCACAAAAATACCAGACTTTTTTTTCCTTAGGGACCCCCCCCCCCAATTATAATGGTTGCAAAGCAGGGGAGAGGCTTTGGAGGATGACAATGTTGTGTAAAGCACCCACAAACTACCATGAATGAGGAATCACAAGCGCACAATAAACGACTCATGTAGCAAAGGCTCAAGGAGCTTGTGCTGGATCTGGGAGTGGATAAGAAGGCAGTGAAGAGATTTCAGGAAGAACATCACATGATCAAAGCGATGAGAAATATGAATTATTTGACCCGTGTGCCTATAGAAGAAAACATACTGGGGTCTTAGAGCATTTTTGTGAAAATCTGGTTACTGACAGATTTACAACCAGAGAAGCACTACAGATCTCCAGAATGCACAGCAATAATTGTAAGCTGTGTGATGAAAATGCAGTCTCTTGGTGCAAGCAACACCCAATTCCCAGCATTTTGCTAAGTCAGGATCAGATTTCATGCTGCGACAGGAGCATTCATTAATACGCACATTTTCTTTCTTTCTTTCAAGAGACATTTGTGATCTGGAACTGGTCCAATCCATGTACCATCGCCCTTGACCTGAATAAATTTAAGAACGAACATTCCTGAACTATTCAGACACTCTACTAGCTTCCTACTGCAATTTGATTTCATCCAAGAAGCTCAACTATTTTTTGCATACATATGTTACTCTTACTCCATCGTCTTCAAACAATGTTTGTACATGTGTTGGGAATGCACCCAGAGGGTTTGAAGTAGTATAATGAGTGAATATCTGAGGTTAGTCCATCTGTCGATTGTCTTATTAAAAATGAAATCTTTCTTGTCTATCTATCAGCCTAAAAACTGCAGACACATCTGATGACATAGTTTCCTGCTTATGAAAGATCATGGCACAATCAATTAATTAATTTTTAAGACACCACAAGACTCTTTGTCATTGTTTTTTGCTGCAACAGACTAATATGATTATCCTTTTAGAATTAAGCCCATCATGAAGTATTGTCTGACCCTTGTCTGCAAACCCTTGTAGCCTATGGATAACTCTGTATCAGTTCCTTAGTTTCAGTTCTTTTAATTTCCCTATGTTCCTCATTGTTTATTTGTTATTCAGGTGCTCAGTTTTGCACAAGTCCTATATATATTTCCTTTTCTTCTTGTGTGGCTATTTATTTCAATTGTAAACATACAGGCAGTATCTGGAGGCTTTCATTCTATGGCCCAGTTCAGAAGTCACATTCACAGCTAACAAATCATGGTTTACTTGATTGGAAACACAGGGCCAGCCCAAGATATGTTGCTGCCTGAAGCAAAGAACAAGATGGCATTCCTCCCACAGTTCATAACCCAACAACAAACCATGGACTCTCTTTCTGTGTTGTTCATGGTTAACAAACCATGCTTTGTTAGCACAGCTCTGTTCACTAGGGAAGTTGTGCACACCCAACTAGATTCGGGAATCCATCCACCCCCTCCAGATCCAGCTGGCCAGAGTCAGCACATTTGCGGACCTGCACTTTGAGTGCCAGTGTGGCCGAATGAGCACCTGGCAGCCAGCCATCCTTGTCTGGAGCTTCCATTGCTGCACACACTGGAGGCTCCAGAAATTATGTATTTCCCCTGTAAAGGCCCCATTTATGCAAGATTAAGGGCATATGGGCTTGTGATGTCATCAGACACTCACCAAGCCTCAAAAAAGCTTGCACAGCACCATGAGCAGGGATGGATGGTGGCAGGGTGAGCATTTGAAGAGTCGTACACAGGTGAGTCCATCCATCCCTAGTGTTCACACATCACAACAACCCAGAATTCAACAATCTTTACATGGGTTACATTATGTGCATACCAGGCTTTTCTTACAGAATCAAGAACCACCAATTTGAAAGAGGTCATTCAGCCCAGCCCCATAACACATGAATACAGACAACCGTTGACTAAGTGGTAATTTACCACACTGTTCATAAAACCGCTTGGTAGGTCTTCTGGATTGTCCTCCCAAGCATGAGATGAATCGGTTCCCTACTTCCTTCAATTTCTGATCAGGTGCAAAATTCTGGTAAGATTTTCCTCACCATTTCTTAGGGCAACGCAGATGACCAGCTTACCAATCTAGGAATACCATGGCAAGTTACCACTTGGCCATCCATCTCTACCTATACCCTGACCTGAAACCAGGTGTATGGGATCTGGTTAGGGTTACCAAGTGGTGATGGGAAGGTATTTTGCACATGCTCTGAATGCAGAGTAGCCTGGTGTTACTTTGCTATCATTTCAGCACCAGCCCCTTTTAATCCTTTTATATTCTGTTGTGTTTTGAGTGGTTTATCTCCATGCTATTTTTAGACTCTACTGTGATCCTTGCTTTAGTTTTCGCTGTTTTTAATGGGTTGCTGGTTTTAATTTATTGTTTTATAGTGCTGTTGTTTATTGGATTTATATGGAATCTTTCTGTCTTTTTTAATTATGTATCGCCCTGACAGTTAACTACAGGATGACTACTAAATCTTAGAAACAAATATGATTACATATGTTACATATGCTCCTGAGCCCTGGTATCAGAATCCCACCCCTTTTCAGTGGGGAGGGTTTCAGACATTCAAGCAGGGTCAGAGGCCAGGTGGCAGGGCCTGGCGAGGAGGTTCAAGAGCCAATGGGACTTGGCCTCATCTTTCACCTTATAGTGGGAGTATAGAACCTCAGGCCTGGAGACTAAATCCAGCACTCCAGGGCTCCCCAGATGGCCACACACCCTTCCCCAGGCCCCACCCCTTTCCCTCCAATCACTGGTCGTTTGGCAGTTTCCCAGCTCTTGTGCAGCTTTTTCCCCATTCTAAAAGGTTGACATGCCTCTCCTAAGGCATAGTTACTGCCAGTAAGAGCTTTAAGGTATGATATGCTGACCTTTTGGACCCTGCCTTCTTTGCCGTTGGCTCCACCCACCACTGGAATGCCACCCCAAGAGCGTCTTCAAAATGTAATTTGGCCCTCTGGCCGAAACATCCCAAACCTATATTTTGTGAGTTTGTACACTTCAAAGCTGCTCTTGGTAGAAAAGCAAGAGACAGCAATTGTTTCTGATATAACAAAGCTCAAGACACAGATGTTTGATCTTTGCTGGGAAAGGGAAGTAGAGAAAGTAGAGAAAGTAGAGAAAGGGAAGAAGAGGAAGAAGAAGAAGGAAGAGGTCAACAAGGGAGGAAGGGGATTTTAGAAGAGGGGGGAGGGAAGAGACCCATTTTAACAGCTTAAGTTGAGGTTTTAACTGACTTTGTGGCCAGGCTTAAAAGTTTAAAATGTTTTAAATATCAGCTGTTTTATGTTTTATGGTTTTAAATTTTGTATATTGACTTTTTAATGTTCAATGTTTTTAATTTTTGTAAACCGCCCAGAGAGCTTTGGCTATGGGGCGGAATAATAATAATAATAATAATAATAATAATAATAATAAATGTCCTTATAATATTTGGAGTTATGGACTGAATGCATAGGGAAGCATTATGGGAGAAGAAAAAGATCTGGCTCAGATCGTGAGAAGTTAATGGAGTTAGTAATTGCAAACATATAGAGTATTGATGGTGTTTTACCCAAGGCCAAAATGAATAACTTAATGGATACAATGCAAAGAGCATAAGCATTTGACTTGTGCATGGTTGTGAAAACAAACAAACAAATTAAAGTATGCTGAGGGTCAAGGTTATGAAAAGAAAATATCGAACCATTCTTCTGTTGCAATAATTTCAAACGGTATCCCTACAAACCCTGGGATTCCATTCCCAGTAATGTGTAATCCCGGTGTAACATTCTGGATGTTCTACACAGGGCCCAGTTCACTTAGAGCAGGGGTATTGAAACCTCTTTAAACCAAAGAGCCCGATTCAGAGCAGCGATGGGCAGGGATAGGCTGACCAGATAAAATCCAGTTCAGGGCTCATGTAACTTTAACAGTTGTAGAGAAAAGGGAATTTCAGCCAGTGTCATTTGTATGCAATTAGTTCCTGGTGAAATTCCCTCTTCATCACAACTGTTAAAGTTGCAGGGGCCCTGCCTTCTTTTGCATATGGTCACTCTAGTATAGTGCCTGCAACTTTAACTGTTGTGATGAAGAGGGAATTTCACCAGGAACTAATTGCATGCAAATGACACTGGCTGAAATTCCCTTTTCTCTACAACTGTTAAAGTTACATGAGCCCTGACCTGGATTTTATCTGGTCAGCCTAGGCAGGGACAAAGGCAAAATACCAAAAATACCAATGTATTTTAGCTTAAAGCTCTTGCTACCAGCAACTCATCCTTGGGAGAGGCCTTTCAACCTTTTAGAATGGGGGGCGGGGAACCACACAAGAGTTAAAGTTGCAGACACTATACTAGAGTGACCATATACAAAAGAAGGCAGGGCCTCTGCACCTTTAACTGTTGCGATGAAGAGGGAATTTCACCAGGAACTAATTGCATACAAATGACACTGGCTGAAATTCCCTTTTCTCTACAACTGTTAAAGTTACATGAGCCCTGTTCTCCTTTTCATATGGTCAGCCTAATAGTATGTGTGTGTATATATATGGCTTCAGAAGGATATGTATCATCCCTCAGACAGATCTGCCTCCAGCTCCAGAAGAAATGAATGTCGGCAGTCAGCAAACTGCTTCCCCAAAGAATGCGCTTTTACAGCAAGACCACCAACAGTGTACATGTGCATCCACCAAGCCACAGACTCTGCAAGAGGAAACCAAATAATTGGGATTGAATTTCCAATAGAACTCAACATAGATGGAGGTCCCATGTTGCAAGAATTATAGCAATGGCTTTTTTTCTGAGCATGCATTAAAGTATTTTGATCAATCTTCAAGAATGTAATTGAGCAGGCTAGCTTGAATATACTTCCAAATCGGGAGGACTTTCAGAGAAGTCGCAAGTTTATGGAATGCATATTTGTTAATATGTCACTGTTCAGTCTCCCTTCACTGAAGTAGTCTTTATGTATCACTCCCCATATAGGGATTTTGAATAATGTAATTAACGGCCTAGTCTCAAGACTTACTGCATCAGCGAATGAATGCTTTCTATGGAAAGTACCGACAGGTGAAACAGCAAACCCAGCCTTATATCATACTTAGAGGAGACCCATTGGAAGCAGTGGAACTTAAGTTAGTTATGGCACACTTAAGTCCCAGTGTTTTCAATGGGTCTACTGTAAGTATGACTTAATCTGGATCCAACCCCGTGCCATTATTCCTTCATTGTACAGCTGTTATTCTGACATTTTGAGCAAATTGAAACATCAGGCTCAATATTCTATAAAGTAAAACCTCAACTAGATTTGAGATCCAGCTTTCACTGTGTACAGATACAAGAATTTCTGATGAGCAATGGGAATGACTTCTTTCTCGACATTATTGAGTCACTGGCCCCAGTCCAGCAATGGTGGATTGACAACTGGGTGCATAGAATAGGAGAGAGGACAGCTTCATTCCCATGGTATTTTGCTAATTCCTATCCTAGTTCCCAGTTGTAGTCCAGGACTTGCCAGAAACCCCTGTAAAAAAAAAAAAAAGATGTGCAGGGAATCTTGAAGTTTGCATGTGTTTCGGGCCTATGTAGGAACACATTTAACTTGGGTAGACATGACCATTATTATTATTATTATTATTATTATTATTATTATTATTATTATTATTATTATTTTACATTTCTATACCACCCCATAGCTGAAGCTTTCTGGGCTGTTTACAAATATTAAAACATTAAAAACACTATGCAAAATTTAAAAACACACCACAGACAGTACACACAGAGATGACATACAACTTTGAGCAATCAGCCAAACCATAAAAACAAATCTGGAGCAGATTGAAAACTCATCACATTGCTGCTAAATGCCTGGGAAAAGAGAAAAGTCTTGATCTGGCACTGAAAAGATAGCAACGTTGGTGCCAGGCTGGCCTCATTAGGGAGATTGTTCCATAATTGGGGAGGGGGGACCACAGAGAAGTCCCTCTCCTTGTTGCCATCATTCGAGCCTCCCTCAAAGATGGCACTGGAGGACGATCTTAGGTGTTGAGCGAAATGTACAAGTATGTTCAAGCCAGGAGAGGCACTACATCAAATACTGCAGTCCTGAGCCCATGGTGGTGCATGAATTCTGTTGCTACCATATTCCAAGATGGCTGACACGCAAATGGAGCTATACATTAACTGATGAACAGATGTGCATAGAAAGAACATTGTGATGGCAAAATATAGACAAGGTTGGTAGAAGTACTATTACTAGGCTGTGTTACCACCTGTTACGACTAGTAGAAGGAAGACCCGGGTCGAAATCGCTGCTCAGCTATGAAGCTCACTGGATGCCCTTTGAACAGCCATAATCTCTTGAAGTAGACTAACCTACCTCAACAGGACTGTTGTGAGGATAAGAGGCAGGGAACACGTACACCAACCTGACTTCCTTAGAGAAAGGGTGGTACAAAAATGAAATAAAGAAATGTTTATTTAATCAAATTAAATTAGAAACTATATTCAAGCAGCGTATTTATTTATTTTTACCAATAAATGCAAATAATTTTTTGGATTTGGGTTTGTTATTTAAGATGCATTGTGACACGGCTTTCCACACTGGCATAAGCTACAGTGAATCACTAAGAATTTCTTGCACTTTCCTGTGTGGCATGTTTTGCACCCACACATGGTCATCAATTCTTCTGGTGGAGGCATAAGGCACTTGGTCAGCTTTTTTGCAGGGTTTATGTTTCTGTAGGGCACAATCTAGCCAAAGTTAAGCACTCCATTTACTTAAAATCGGAGAGTTAAGTACATGTGTTGTAAAACTCTCTTCCACTAAAGTTAACGCAACTTTAAAGCTGCAGGCTCATGCCCGCTGCTCATGTACGCCCTATCCACGCCTACCAAGATATAAACAAATAGCTGAAATACGTGACACTGGAATGAATAAATAATTGAAATTAATGAGACTTTAATTAATGATTAGGAACATAGGAAGCTGCCTTATCCTGAGTCAGACTGTTGGTCCCTCTAGCTCAGTACTCATTTCAACCCAAGCCTGGCTCAAGACGGTTTGCTGCCTATGGGCAGGGCAGCAAGTGGCAACCCTCATTCACCCAAGTCAAGGTGCATCGGATGCAAAGCCAGGCACACTGTTTGGGCACATGAGACAGAAATCCCACAAACACCTTTCCTCATCTTTAGCAGCAAAAATACAATAATAACAAACTGAACAGCTAACAATTTGCTTCCATTTAAAATCTGCTGCCCCACCCTGCCTTACGGTAGGGCCAGACCCTTTTCTCCTTTTAGAATGGGAAAAAAGTCAGGAATCTCTCAAACAAGTGGCAGCCAATCAATGGTTGGGAAAGAGGTGGGGCCAAAGAAAGGGGCATGAATCCTGGAGGGCTATATTGGGACCCAACAAGGGTCAGATGTAGCTCATTGGCCTGAGGTTCTCCACCCCTGAGCTAACGTTTCTAAAAGGGCCTGTCTACTGAGCACCTTTGCTTTGCCTTCGCTCGGGTACTGATTTAGGAAGTACAAACTCTCGTTGCTAAGGGCAGACATCTGACAGGTCATCGCTTCCCTAAAAACTGAAAGCAACGTTTCTGAGAATATCTAAGTTTTCTGAGTTGTGGTAATGCTGAAAATGTTATAACAGCCCCTGAACTCTTGCCTGTCGAGTGTTTTACAAGTGTGCCATATAGCAGACTTCACTTATACCTGTGAAGAGTTGTTCCTCTAAGGAAAGCAAATGGCCAAGATAAATGGTCAACAGTCTTTGGTGGTGCATGGATTTAGCAGAGCAAAGAAGGTGAAGAAGTTCGCGTTTTCTGTATTTCTTTTTGTACGTCTTTCTAACACTGAGAATGAATTGGGTTCATGTGAATACTTGTAGAGGAACTTCTTCCCTCTCTGAACATGTGTGGTCATGCATGAATGAACATACCCTTCCTAGCCAAAAGCACTTAACTGAATGAGAAGAGTAGTGACTTCATGGGAAAAAATCATGAATACAAGAAGCATTTAGGTGGCTGGATAAACTGGATTTATGGCTCTCATTGGAAGTCTTGTTGGGGGTATCTCCAGGCATTGCACCAAGGTTTCTATTTATTCACTAGTTATTATTATTATTATTATTTTTAAAAGACTTTATACTAGTGAGAGATATCTTTCCTCAAACACATGCCAGTCAGTTCACTTCTCCACAAACACAATGCATTTATTTATTATAATTGCTTATATTCCACTTTTAAGAATACAAATCCCTCCAAGGTGTCTTAGGCCAGATCTACACCTTGTGCCAAATTATTTCGAACCCATCATGGTAACGCATTTATATCTTGTAGGACACACAATCAGGGCCGTGCAGAGCTGGTCATATGCCCAGGCCAGATGGGAAGTGTGTGCCCCCTCCCCCATTTCAAACTGCTCATTAAGTATTTTTTAATCAGTGGCACTGATGCTAAACACATATATGAATTAGAACAATTAATTTTTTTAAAAAGGTAATGGGAAGCACTTTTATTCAAGATTTAAGGCATCATTTCTTCACATTCAGAATTTCATGACGGATGGCTTCTGTGCTGTTTCTGCAAGGCGGGCTCCTCATTACTCAATGGGCTGTTTACGCTATGGAAGCAGTAGCATAAGCGGGGGGGACCTCCTCGTCAGAATGCCCCCTCAAAATCGTGGGCCCCTGGCCAACGGGCCCCACTGGCCCCCCTCTGCACAGCCCTGCACACAATAATGTTTGTTGTAGTAGTTTGGATAATGTGGAATAAAAAGCAGGAAATAGCACTATGAAAGAGGTATATGGAATGTGTAATGTGGCCCAACAGTTATCAGTGCACTTCAATATTGCTATAAAGCAGGAGGGTAGATATAGCCCTGGAGACAGAATTTAGCATGAGACCTCAGACTTGACATTCATTGTTAAGTTTAACACCTTGGAACTTGGCGTGAACCGATTATCTAAATGGCTTAGTCGAGACAGTCTGTAGAGTCGAAGTCCCATCTTGTAGTTTACTTTCTTTAACACTGTAGTTGTCTCTTTAAATTGAAATGGAATGTTTGCTTTCTATCTGCCTGTAACTGACTTTTCCATCTTCTCTCTATCCATTCTGCATCTGATGAAGTGGGTTTAGCCCATGAAAGTTCATCCCTTAATAATGTCAAACACAAGGGCGCAATCCAGCAAAAGGTTCATTGAAATCAATCAGGTTGATGTTAATTACACCTGTCCTATTCCATGACTTTCAATGAGACTCCTTTCAATGAGACCCGGAAATACGTTCCACTGCATTCAATGAGAAGTACTCCTGTGTCTGAAATAAACGTGCATGGGATTGCATCCTTTGCTTTGGCTATATTGTGCCAAATATTTCTAATAGGAAAGGGTTCATACATTGAAGTCTACTGAGTGTTGTGAAATCAAGTAATTGCATGTACATGTGAACTAGCTTCAATTTTCACACATTTATTGCATTTGTGAATATATAATTGATACATTTCGTCTCACTTGTTCAACGGCATTATTAGATATGATAGACTGCACTCACCGACCCTGAGTATCCACCTTACACTCTTACCTGTTGGGACAGTCTGAGGGCTTACCTTGGCCACATGATAGCACCCAAACAACTCTACTGCTGTATGGTCGGAGCAGTGGAGGCTGGTGGCTCTGATTTCGGTGAGTCTGTGAATCCACTCCGGGTTTCAGTCAGAATCAGCCAGGGCTCTAAAGGAGTATCTGAGGTGCTGAACCTAATTTGAGGTTAGGGTACAGCACCTTGGATAGCTAATTATCCAACTGGTTCAGAGTTTAATGCAAGTCAGGACTCAGCTGTGGCAATTCCTCAGCTCTAGCTGGCTACCTGCAAGGGCTGCACCGCCAATTCGTGGAGCCCTGCTGTTGTTGCTGCTGCTCCATCACCTGTTCACCTGCTCTCTCTGAGCATGCAAGCAAGTGGTGACAAAAGTGAGGACATGGGGCAGCAGCATCCACATGGCTTGTACTCTCTCTCTCTCTCTCTCTCTCTCTCGGCAGTTGGGTGGATTGGGCCCAAAAGGCAAGGGCTGGTGAATGGGCAGTAGCAGTAAGGTGATGTGGTGTCCATTCAGAGAGCAGGTCCACTGGAGACATCTTACCCAAAGCCCCCCCCCCAAAACTCTGGAGCCATCACCACTGGCCCCACTCATGGCCTATGTGAAGTACTAATAAGGATGAGAATGCCTTTGAGAATTGGAACATTCCGTGCCTTTCCCTCAAGCTTCAGTAACCACAGCCAGCCTCTAAACTAGCCTTCCTCAACCAAGTGTCCTCAGAATGTGTTGGACCGCAATTCCCGTCATTCCCAGGCAGCATGGGCAACAGTGGCCGGCCATTTGCAACCAACGTTCATGCTGTCTGGGAATGATGGGAGCTGTAGACCAACACATTCAGAGGACACCTGGTTGGGGAACCTCTAGACCTTTGGGCTAACAACTGCAAGCTTCTTTCCAGGGAAGATAGCAGAATGTCTAGGGCTAGGCAAGCCCAAGTCCTGGCACCCCTCATTCAAAACTGCAGGCAATTCGAACAGTCTTCTTCAGGGCTGATGATCCCTATTCAGTGAGTCAGGTCGTGATCTCAGGGAGGGGAAGGGAGTTTGGAAGTAGCAGAAGCCCCACTGTTCCCATGTCAGTATCAGAAGCAGTGGCATGTGATAGGTACTTAGTGTAGGGTGACCAGAGAAAATCCAGGTCAGGGCTCATGTAACTTTAACAGTTGTAGAGAAAAGGGAATTTCAGCCAGGGTCATTTGTATGCAATTAGTTCCTGGTGAAATTCCCTCTTCATCACAACAGTTAAAGGTGCAGGCATCACCTGGACCGATACTGAGAGACAGGCCGCGAAGCCTGTTTCTCAATAGATTCGAGCACCGGAGGGAAGCGGACGCCCCTGCGGGTAAGGAGCGCGAGGCGCGGGACGCGGGGCGTTGGGTACTTACCTGCTGGGGCGGCCGGGTCCGCCACCGGCAGGTCCTCCACCGCCGCTGCTGCCGGGCTCGTGAGGCCAGAGGCCGCACGGAAGGGACGAGAGAGGGCCAGATCCAGAAGTGACGTATTCAGCCCTCCCCCGCCTCTTCCGCGCAGCCTCTGGCCTCGTCGGGGCTCGTCGCGATGGCGATGACCCCCGAGGAGCCTGGACGCCTGCGCGGTAGAGGCGGGGGAGCTCCCCCGCCTCTTCCGCATGGGCATCCAGGCTCCTCGGGGGTCGTCGCCATCGCGACGAGCCCCGACGAGGCCAGAGGCCGCGTGGAAGAGGTGGGGGAGGGCCGATTACGTCACTTCCGGATCCGGCCCTCCCCTGCTTCTTCCGCGCGGCCGCTGGCCTTACGAGCCCAGCGGCGGGGGACCCGGCGGCGGCGGAGGAAGACCCGGCGGAGGCGCCGGGGGACCTGGGGGGGGCGGCAGACCTGGCGGGGGCGGCAGCGGAAGAGAACCCGGTAGGTCCGGGCTGATGTTTTTTGGGGGTGGGTGGCTTGGTGGGGGGGGTTGGGTGGCGGGGGAGACTGGGATTTTGGGTTCCAAAATCTGGTCACCCTAATCTGGTCACCCTAACTTAGTGGCTGCATTCCGACAACATATTAAGCAACTGGGGGGGGAACAATCGTCAGTTGTGTTGCTTATTGTGTTGTGTGGAGGGTAACACACCGCTCACAAACTACTGACGGCATGCTATTCTGCCCAAATAAGCAACGGAGAGAAACAACTGGCTTGCAAGTTGTTTAGCTCGAAGCCAGTTGTTTAAAGTGTTGTGTGGAGGGGTGAGTGTGTAAATGGCGTGTGGTGAGTGGGTTAAAACACAAGCCCATAGAGGCAGGCAGCAAGAGCAACGAAAGTGGTGTCTGCCACTCTGCTACAACTGGTGCAACGTGCAGAGGCTGCTTGGATAGAACTGGGAGGACTGAGGGAGGAGGGAGGGTGGGGAGAGGGGCGGGGGCTGTGTCAGTCAAATGCTGGGTTGACTATTAGTCCACTCAACGCCAGCCCCAACCACCCACAGTTGTGTAGGAATATGTTGTGTGGGGAGTACCCACAAAATAATCAAATGTGAGTTGGCTACTCAACCCACCATTGACTAATGTATTGACCGCATGCAGCCAGGGTCTGTCAAGTTTGCCCATTGACTTTCCTCAGGGGTGGGCAACATGTGGCCCCTCCAGACATTGTTGGACTGTAACTTTCCTCATCTCTCACCATTGGCTATGCTGGCTAGGGCAGATGAAAGCTGCAGTCCAACATCTGGAGGACCACAAGTTTGCCACGCCTAGGGATGTGAGAATCAGCAAAACATGAGCTCAGTGAAGTTCTCCAAATTCTATCTCAAAGCTCGTTCCGACTCAAGTTCTTTTTAGATTGTGAGCTTTGATATATATATTCTCCATGAAAACCTGCACATATTTTCGAGCATATTTCTCCAAACGTAAGGATCAATTGCACGCATCTTTGAAATGTCCACATTCTTCTCCATTGATTAAAGCTTATTCATGTGCATTTTTCAAAAGTACACGTTTTTTCATGTGCATTTTTTGAATGTGCACATGCAGTCAAACACATTTTGGGGGTCCGCAAATCACATTCTAAGCTCAGAAAAGGACAGACTTCAACCACGGATTGCGTCTGAGTCTGAGTTCAATCCACAAGGTGCAAACAGGGTAAATCCTGATCAAACCAAACTGAAATGAATGTCTCGATCCCAGTTTTTAAGAAGTGATTGGAGAGGGGGGAGGGGAATGGTGAGAGATGGATTAGACAACACACATTTGGAGAGAGGTAAAGAATAATATTTTGAGGAGTTCTTTCCCCAGCCATAGGGGGAGATTTTCTACTTGTATGCTCAAAAAGTGCTGCACAACTGTCTGCACTGGATACCAGAAAGAAAGCCTTGGTTTACAAGCAGGAACCTCCGCTTCATGTTTTACACAATTTACTGCTACCAATGCCAGTACATTAGAATTAAACCTGCCCAGGCAAGTAAGTGCTACCACTGTGTTACACAGACCCCAAGAAATCCCTTTTGAAAGTCTAAGCAAAGAGGCCCTGATGCATTCCCATCCTTGCTACAGAAGCTTTGTTTAAAATAGGCTGACCATATGAAAAGGAGGACAGGGCTCATGTAACTTTAACAGTTGTAGAGAAAAGGGAATTTCAGCCAGGGTTATTTGTATGCAATTAGTTCCTGGTGAAATTCCCTCTTCATCACAACAGTTAAAGTTGCAGGCACTATACTAGAGGGACCATATACAAAAGAAGGTAGGGCCCCTGCAACTTTAACTGTTGTGATGAAGAGGGAATTTCACCAGGAACTAATTGCATACAAATGACCCTGGCTGAAATTCCCTTTTCTCTACAACTGTTAAAGTTACATGAGCCCTGACCTCCTTTTCATATGGTCAGCCTATTTAAAAGCTCCCTATGAATGCAGCAAACAAGAGGAAAGTGCTATAGGAACTAAGAGGGTGGTGTGTGTGTGTGTTTGAATGACAAAAAAAAAAACAAGAGAGAGAGGCAGAGAGAGAGAGAGCGCATCAGGAGTTTAGGGATGGCCTGGAAACAAAAGAAAAGGAATTGGATTCTGGAATGCTGGGAGGCCTTTTGGCTAGTTTAGACATGCACGGAATCACTAAATTGCTCTATATTTGACTAATGGAAGCCAAATGTGTGAGTCGTTTCCATTGAAAGGTTTTGCATTTGAGGTGTAATAAGGAAGCTCTGTATGTGGCATTAAATCTGTGATGGTCCGTTTACACACACAGCGCCCTCTCTGGACATTTGCAGTCATCCAACGTAAGACATGCCTGTGTGTGAGAACCAGCCCTCCGACGTGTTGCTATCTGGAGAAAGCCTTCTGCTGTTTATGCATTCTTACACTGATTATATTCCAGGCCTTTTAAAAGCACCACTCACAACACACTCTAAACGGCTTTGGAAAAATACAAAGTTTAAAGAAGCTCTGCTCAACACAGCTTGCAGAGTATTCTTTTTTTAAAAAAACTCAAATGTTTTCATTAAGAGCTCATGTATGTCAGTATAACTTGGATCTGCACGGGATGCAGCAGTGTAAACACAGCTTCTAGGGCAGCCTTTCATAACCTGGCAGTGTAAATAGATAAGCCTCGAGGGCAGCCTTCCTCCAGATGCGTTGGACTACAACTCTCATCATCCACATCAGCTATGTATGGGGACAACCCCAGTGCAGGCTCCTTCTTCCTCGCTGCCATTAGCAGCCATTCCAGCAGGCCATACAGGGGGAAATGAAAGGGGAAACAGAGCTATTCCATCAGCCCTGCTGGAAAAAAAAGGTGATTCCCCCCCCCCCCTTCCCTCCCTGTTCCTTTTTCTTTGCAGGTTGTGTCATTTTAGATTGTAAGCCTTCAGGCAGGGACTGTCTTGTTTTACGGATTTTATGTAAGTTGCTCCAGGATAAATTTTGGCTGCGGAGTGGAATAAAATGCTTTAAATAAATAAATGGATAGGTCAGCGCTTGTGATACAGGGGCTTAGAGAAAAGAGATTTGGTATGGCTGCGAGAAGATGAATTCTCACCACTTTCCTCAATTTACTAGAAGAGGTTGGGAAGAGGTGGGTGACGTCAGAAGCCTTTAGTAGTATCTCACCAACAACCCTGGCCTTTTGTACATGAGGAATTTATCATGCACTTGTCATGGTTGTTTACAGGTTATTTAGATGACTTTGTGACTCTCCAGTTTTGCTTCTGTGTCTAATCAGCATGTTCAGTGATTTTTTTAGAGCAAGAAAAATGTGGCATTTAATTGTAAAAACAAAAGAACGTACAATTTCTTCTTGTGTATTTCTGCTATTCCACTATACCACTGTGGAAAAGCCCAATGAGAAGGACCTCATCTAAGAGGAGCTATTGGAGGCTTCTTTAGTCCCTGATTTCTTCATGCAAAGCTAACAATTCACAGGACCCAAGGGACCAAGGGGTACCTGATCATAGGGTGACCAGATAAAATCCAGGTCAGGGCTCATGTAACTTTAACAGTTGTAGAGAAAAGGGAATTTCAGCCAGTGTCATTTGTATGCAATTAGTTCCTGGTGAAATCCCCTCTTCATCACAACAGTTAAAGTTGCAGGGGCCCTGCCTTCTTTGTGTAAATGGTCACTCTAGTATAGTGCATGCACCTTTAACTGTTGTGATGAAGAGGGAATTTCACCAGGGACTAATTGCATACAAATGGCAACGGCTGAAATTCCCTTTTCTTACGACTGTTAAAATTACAGGAGCCCAGACCTGGATTTTATCTGGTCACCCTATCTGATCAGGATCTTGGAGGCCAAGTGAGATTGGGGGGATGACTAGGGAGGATATAGAAACATTTAAGTGTTGTAGTACTCCTTATAGCAGAACAGGTTTCTCTGATCAGACCTGAAGTGACCTTAAAGAATCAAGATAATAATAATAATAATAATAATTATTATTATTATTATTATTTTATTTCTTACCCGCCTCTCCCTCTGGATCGTGGCGGGGAACAACATCAATACAAACAATATAAAATACATAAAACTGATTAAAAGCATATAAAATTAATACATTATTAAAATATCAACAAAGTCTTAAAATTCGACTGGGTAGGCCTGCGGGAAGAAATCAGTCTTTATAGCTCTCTTACATACTTGAAGGCTGGTGAGTTGGTGGATCTCTCCCGGCAGGACATTCCACAGTCTGGGAGCGGCAGAAGAAAAGGTCCTCTGGGTAACGGTTGTCAGCCTAGTCTTGGCCGACTATAGTAAATTCTTCCCAGAGGACCTGAGCATGCGGGGCAGATTGTATGGGAGAAGGCGATCCCGCAGATAACCTTGACCCAAAACAAGTAGCGCTTTAAAGGCAATGACCAACACTTTGTACTTCACCCAAAAACTAATTGGCAGCCAGTGGAGCGATTTTAAAGCTGGTGTAATATGGTCACCCCTAGGTGTACCAGTGACCAACCTGGCTGCCATATTTTGAACTAGTTGAAGTTTCTGGACTAGACACAGAGGTAGCCCTATGTACAGCGCATTGTAGAAGTCGAGCCTCGAAGTTACCAGAGCGTGCACTACCATCTTCCAATTCTAGGAAGGGGCGCATCTGACCTATCAGCCGAAGCTGGTAGTAGGCACTCCTGGCCATTACATCTATCTGAGCTGTCATTTGGAGTGACAGATCCAGAGCACCCTCAAGCTGTATAACCCCATCCAAAACTGGTTGGCACACCTCCAAACCCAGGGTGGGGCCTTTGACAGTAAGCACCTCCATCTTGTCTGGATTCAGCTTCAGTTTTTCCTCATCCAGCCCATTACCGCCTCCAGGCATTCATTCAGAGGAGACACACTATTCTTAGCTAATGCTGTTGTCAAGGGCATGGAGAAATATATTTGGGTGTCATCAGCATACTGATAGCACCACGCCCCATGCCTCCAGATGATCTCTCCCAACGATTTCATGTTAATGTTAAACAGCATTGGGGATAGGATGGCGCCTTGAGGTACGCCACACAACAGCTCCTTCTTTGAGAAGCAACTATCCCCAAGCATCACCATCTGAAACCTGCCAGAGAGTTAGGACCAGAACCACTGAAGCACAGTGCCCCCGAGTCCCAATCCCCTCAGGCGTTCCAGAAGAAGACCATGGTCAATGGTATTGATAGCCGCTGAGAGGTCCTGGAGTACCAGCAGGGACATGCTCCCCATGTCAATACTCAAGTGTAGATCATCCATTAAGGCGACCATAGCAGTCTCAACTCCATATCTTGCCCTGAAGCTGGTTTGAAATGGGTCTGAATTTTTGAAATTCAAAAATTTGAAATTTGATACTGGTCTATAGTTATTATGATCCAGGGGGTCCAGGGAGGGCTTTTTTAGAAGCGGCCATACCACTGCGTCTTTTAAACAGGAGGGAAAACTCCCCTCCCTGATAGATGTATTAATAATATGTTGTAACTGTAGTCTAATTACCTCTCCTCCCTGGGCGACCAGCCAAGAAGGACAGGGATCAAGAGGGCAAGTTGTCCTCCTCACTCATCCAAGCAGCTTGTCCACATCCTCGGTACTCACCAACTGAAACTGATCCAGCGTAATTCTACTCATGGAGTTGCTGGACACTCCATTGTCAGCCTCCACTATAACAACGGCATCTAAGTCGGCTCTTATCTGAGAGATTTTATCTATGAAATGATCATTAAAGGCACCACAGCAAACTGCCGAAGGCTCTAAGATCAGATTCAGGGGGGAAGTTGCTTGAGTTAGACCCCTCGCCACCCTGAACAGTTCTGCTGGACGTGAATTCGCAGACGCAATGTGTGCAGAAAACTTTCTTCCCTGCACGTATTGCCACCCCATAGGAAAAAAATGTTCTCTATATTGTGTCTTGTCAGATATAAGTCAAGTTTTCCACCATCAGTGCTCCAGTCGTCGCCTTCCCCTCTCCAACTCCCTGAGATCTTCAGTATACCAGGGTGCTCGGTTAGAAGCGGATCAGGGAGGATGTTTGGGGGCGATCGTGTCGATAGCCCTAATTAGGTCTTGATTCCATCTATTGACCAGGGCTTCTACAGGATCGTCGATGATACCAGCCATAGAACCCTCCAAGGCTTTCTGGAATCCAAGAGGATCCATCAGCCTTCGAGGGCGGACCATCTTAATAGGTCCGCCACCCCTGCAGGGGCGGGTGGTAGCCGTGATACTAACCCTGACCAGAAAATGGTCTGTCCATGACAATTCGGAGGTATTTGTTACCTCCGCCCACAGATCCATCTGTTCAGAACTGAAAACAGCATCGAGGATGTGACCTGCTGAATGTGTGGGTCCAGAGACCAATTGGGATAGGCCCATGTTTGTCATGGATGCCATGAATTCCCAAGCTCCACCTGACAAACCGGCCTCGAATGGGATGTTGAAGTCACCCAGGACCAAAAGCCGACACCAGCTTCGAGAACAGTTCCATGAGCTCGGCCAGGTAATCTGATAGGCAGTGGGGTGGCCGGTACACTAACAGAATCCCTAGTCTATCCCTGGCCTTCAGACTCAGATATACACACTCAATGTGATTCAATTGCCAGACAGGAAGTCTGGTCAGGTTAAGATTATCTTTGTAGACCACATCTACTCTCCCCCCCCCCGTCTCCCCCCCCCCCCCGTCCCCTTTCCCTCACCTGCTCACTAACACAGTACCCAGCTGGGAGGGCCTGGGCCCATGTCGGGCCCATGTCGGGCCACTGTCATCTCCCAGCCAGTTCTTATAACTTAAGAGAGCTGATCAATCTCCTGTAGCAAGAATGCCGTGGTAGTTGTCTTTAGGGCAATGAGTTGTCTTTAGGACAATGTGGAGGTAAACCCCTTGTCTTTCCTGGAGCCATCGCTGGAAGACTAAGGAAAGATATTCAATACTCTGAGTTTTTGCTTCCCTCTTGGAATAAAATTAAGTTCAAAGTGTCAATAGGAGGTCTGGAGGGGGAAAGAGGGGATGAATTAATGGTAGCAGGGCAATGAAGAGAAGAATAAGGATCAGAGAGCAATGTGGGGAAGAATAAGGATCAGAGAGCAATGTGGATTGGATGTGTAATAGTTGTTGCAATTTTACAGCACGGATCTATGCATGTTTAAACAGGAAAAAGTCCTATAACTGAGTAGTAGGACTTTTTTTTCTGTCTTAATTTGCATAGGATTACACCCCAAATCTCACTTTGTTAAGAAAGGCTTACTCCTAAGTGAGTACGAATAGGAAGTCCCCTTAAACTGAGTCAGACCATTGGTCCATCTAGTCCCTTTCTACACCATAGGGGTGTAGAGGGAGGGAGGGAGGGAGGGAGGGTGATCCTGGAAGTACCTAATGCACACCATAGGCGCACAGGGAGGGAAGGAGGGCGATCCCGGAAGTACCTAATACACACCATCAGAGCACAGGGACCAGCCGCGGGCCATCCCAGGCAAACAGCCTGGTGTAGAAACAACTCTAGTCCATTGTTTTCAACACTGAATAGTGATTGCTCTCCAGAGTTTCAAGCAGGATTTCTTTCTTAACCCTACCTGATGATGCCAGGAATTGAAACTGGAGCTTCTGCATGCAAAGCAGGTGATCTACCACTGAGCTACACAGCCCCTTTAGATGGCAGTTTTGGGATGCCACCCTGTTCAGGGTTCTAGCATGCCAGCATCCATGTTCTCCTTGGGATACTATAACCTGTAAGAGGGTTAAATAGGCGAATGCACCCGATTTTCTATTTTTCTTTTCCAACTGACACTTCCTATGCTGTGGCTCATGGATGTCACTGTTCATGGATTACGGACTCATTGGACTGGGGTTTTGGAGGGGAGAGGGGTTAATGGCTTTGTTTATTTAGAAAATGTTCTGTACTACTGCATTCCTTCATTTGAGCTTGCTGATGTCTCCCTCTCATTTCTCAATGGCCCCTACTTTGTCTACTTTACTCAACCAGCAGAGCTTGTGATTAGAGTGTCATTATTAAGCAATATCTACAGTACATTATTAAACAAAGCTCGAGGCATATTAAATAAATGTTTTAGCAAAAAGAACCATGACCTAAATATTTGGGAACCAGGAGCGATCTACACTACTGCTTTATAATGGTATAAATGTTATAAACCATTATAAACCATTTTAAAGTGTTATATCCTGCTTAGTGTAGATCTGGCCCAGGAAAAGTCTGCTTAACATGACTCCTATAACTTAAATTAGTTCACCTCTCCTTTTAGGGATGTTTTGCATATTAGAAAATTAGCAGGTACTAAGGCCTGTTCAGCACGTGTATCTTCATAGAACCCATAAAATATGAGAATGACATACAACTTTCTTTTGATTGTGTTTATCTGGTGGTCTGGTTCAAACATGCATCATTTCTCATCCCTGGATTAGTCAATACTTGATAACTGGCAACTTAATGGGTGGATATATATTTGTGCATTCACAATATTTTCATTCTTCTGTGCCAAGCCATCATTATTCCCATGTGCGTGCGTGAGAACAATTCAAATGTGCACATCCTTAAAGACTACAAAATCCATGATGCAAGCGAAATAGTTTTGCCTGAATAAAACTTCTGCAGCCTTTATCTGAAGACGGCAGTTCACAGTATTGAAGGAGTGGCAACAAACAGAATCACGCCCAAATTATTAGAAGAAGCAGATCGATTTCCCACAAAAAATAAATCCACACCTTGAAGCTAAAAAGCATAATTTAAAATGGAATTCCACATGCAGAGTAAATGTTATAGTAGGATCAGATTGCTTATTGCCTGCCATAGTACAATAGCCATTGTAGGTGACCCACTGGTGAGAAACTGGTTGTGATTAATAACTTGAGCTCTTGTGGGATAACTCTGTAGGTGGGGAGGTTTAAATTGCATGGAACCATCTGGTCTTAGCTCTGTCAAGTTTCCTTCCACAAGTTGAGCTGATATTAATCATTTTCTTATGAAAAACATTTGTTGCTTCCCGGTCTTGTCTCAAGACATTTGAATACAGTTGAGCCAAGTGCAATAGTTTGGAAGCATACACATATACGTTGGATTACACAATTTGGTGGATACTAATGAACAATAAGTCAATGATCATTAAATGTAACAGACAATCACAGCTTTTGAAGATACTGTTTTTCCCTTGAAAAATCCGTTTTGCAGACTAGCTTTGACTATATATGTGTGTGAACACTGTGCAGGATTCATCTCAACGATTAGGTTCTTCTGGGAATTTGAATGTACAGCACTGGAAAGTGGGGACGGATGGCTCAGTCTATTTCTGATCCATTTCATGTGTGTCCAATCATAGTTCCATTCCATCCTGTTTTCCACAATTTTAAAGACAAAATTATACAAATTTGAATGTAAATTGTAAGCATTTCCTGCATAAAATATGCATCTTTGTACGCGTTCCCCATAAAATATGCATTTTTGCATGCAATTTCCACTAAAATACGCTATTTTATCCATATTCCCCATATATACATAATTTTGTGTGTATTTTTAAACTGAGAACGGCATCACAAAATTCACAGTGTGTGAGATCTGTGTTCCATTCCATGTATTAATTCAGAAAGTGTGAATTAGGTTAGTTCACTTAAAAAAACACAAAAAACAAGCAGATCAAATGAAATTCTCTCCGAACCTTACCAGAAACAGCCAAACCCAATCCTGAGGGCTAGTTCACATTACACAAAGGTGATTAATCAGCCACAATGGCTTGTTAACCACCCTGTGTGTGCTGTTTGCATGCTGGGCTGATTTACATAATTAGCCTCGCCAGGCACGGTTTCGCATGTTGTCCGAACCTGGCAAGGCTGGCTTGCTGGGGGTGGTTAACAAACCACCCAGAACTCATGGCTTGTTGTAGGGCTGTGGGATGGTTTGTTAACCACCCCAACAAGCCACCCTCACCATGTTCAGACCACATGAGAAATTGTGGCAAGGTTTTGACAAAGACCATTAGACATAGGGCCTATAGGCTGACCAGATAAAATCCAGGTCAGGGCTCATGTAACTTTAACAGTTGTAGAGAAAAGGGAATTTCAGCCGGTGTCATTTGTATGCAATTAGTTCCTGGTGAAATTCCCTCTTCATCACAATAGTTAAAGTTGCAGGCACTATACTAGAGTGACCATATACAAAAGAAGACAGGGCCCCTGCACCTTTAACTGTTGTGATGAAGAGGGAATTTCACCAGGAACTAATTGCATACAAATGACACTGGCTGAAATTCCCTTTTCTCTACAACAGTTAAAGTTACAGGAGCCCTGACCTGGATTTTATCTGGTCAGCCTAACATAGGGAAGCAGGTCACTTCAGGAAACATTTGTGGTTGCTCTGTTGAAAAGCAGCAAATTGTCATTTAATAAATGTTTGATCACATATTTGCTGTTTGTATTTCCCTGCTTTTCTTCCTCCTCTTCACTCTCGATATGGAATTTTTTAGGACTGTCTGAAGTAGGGTGACCAGATAAAATCCAGGCCAGGGCTCATGTAACTTTAACAGTTGTAGAGAAAAGGGAATTTCAGCCGGTGTCATTTGTATGCAATTTGTTCCTGGTGAAATTCCCTCTTCATCAAAACAGTTAAAGGTGCAGGCACTATACTAGAGTGACCATATACAAAAGAAGGCAGAGCCCCTGCAACTTTAACTGTTGCGATGAAGAAGGAATTTCACCAGGAACTAATTGCATACAAATGATTCTGGCTAAAATTCCCTTTTCTCTACAACTGTTAAAATTACATGAGCCCTGACCTGGATTTTATCTGGTCAGCCTAGTCTGAAGGTCATTTGGGAGGGGAAGGGAGCATTTCCCCTCTCTCCTGTAGTTCACACCACATGGGACTACCTAGAATTCTGGAGAACTCACTAATTCTACACACTGTGTGGCTGTTTGTTATAAACAAATGTGCTTGTGCTAATATGCCTGCCAAAAACAAAGATCCCTTGGCTTCAAGGAGTGAAGAGGAGTGATTGCTTGACCTAGGTTAGTGGAGTTATGGTATATTTAAAAATTACAACCAAAAATGTTCTTATAATGTATTGCATTGTTGTAATTTCTCCCCGAGGGAATATGCTTTTGAATCTTGCTCTCCTCTTGAACTATTTGCTCCCCACACGCACGCACACTCCATGCTGACATGGTGCCCCCGAGGACCTCTTCTCATATTGCCTTTTCACAAAGGAAGGTTTTGTGAGGTTCTGGGAGTTAAGGGGGTCCTTGAAGCAGGCCTCCTAGCAGTCAGGTTTACCTCCTGTATCACAGGTGCTCTGCCTCCACCACAAGCCCTTCAGAGTGAGCACGGTGCCTCGATGGCCCTGCCTAGACTGCAGTATCCATCTGCTGGAACATCCAGTCCGCTGACCTCAAGCCTTATAAAGCTCTAGTTTCAACGCTTGCTCCTCAGTCAAAACAACTTGCCACCTGCGTGAGAGCACTACCTGCACTCCTGTTCCTTGACCTTGGTTGCTGTCTCATAACTTGACCCCTATTTGGGACTTTCCCCCTTTCTTATTCTTTTTACTACACACCCTGTTTCTGACTCTCCTGGTCTTCTATTGTTCCATCAGAACTTGGAGCTCCATCACACCGACTTTTTTTTATTGGTATGTACCCGCAATTTTGATCTCCGTTTCCCTTTCGAGATCGTAGCCATACCGGGAGCCTCCCTTTTCACTTCTGCGCTCTTATGGGTGTGGGAGGGGGGGTCCTGGCGGCAGGAAAGGAAGGGGCAGGCAGGGAAGGACGAAGAGGGGGGAATCCTGTGTGCTGGAGGAGGAGAATCGCCCTGCCCTTTCCTCATCGACAAACACGCCCCCAACAAAGGAAAACGCAAGAGGAGGGGGACATTCCTGACTTTTTCCACGCCTAAATACTTCGCAACAAGGGGCGGAAGGGGCGCGATGAGAGCAGGACAGGGACAACATCATGTGAGTACCTCTCTGCAAAAACACATACAAGGCAGGGGGAGTGTGCAATAAATCAGTGGTGTGACGAAGCTGTTGGCCTCTGGGTTCTGATACTTCACAGCCTGGGGCCTAACCAGTGGAGGCTGTTGGCTCCGATGTCAGTGGGGTGGTGAATCTTCTCTGGGTTTTGTTCAGAACGCTTCACACCTTGGATAGCTCCTCTAGAGTTGTGACTGGTTCTGGCTGAAACCTGGAGAGGATTCACAGCCCCACTGACGTCGGAGCCACCAGCCTCCACTGAGCCTGAGCCTTGCCAAGGCCTGACAAATTCACAGCAGTGTACATAGGTGGTAGTAGCTTTGTGCCATGTTCTTTTCATCTGGGTAATATGTGTGGAAGTGTATTGGCATGTCAACTCCCAAATATATAGATAGATGAGTGGAAGAAGAGTCTGGTATGGCCATTTCCATATTATAATATTACTTAACATTGTATTGCACTTTCAAGTGCTCAAAGCTCTTTACATGCATTATCTAGTCGTAATCTTTACAACAACTTCGTGAGGTTTCAGTATTATTATCCCCATCATTGCAGATATGAAGAGTGAGGCTGAAAGAAAGCGGCTTGCCTAAATTCATAGATTCAAACAACATTCAAACAACATTCAAACTGGGGGTTTCCATATCTCTCCTGCGTACATCCTCATATACAGTTCTGTGAAAATCCAACAAACCTCAGAGCAATCTAAACAAATGATTCTCTTCATATTTCCATTTTGAAGTTTGGCAATCTGATTGCTGTGAGTGTCTTTTGCTACTTTATCATCTCACATAAGAAACAGAATGCAAACTCCAAAACCTAGGCATCCCATTGTGATCTCTAGGAAACAGATCCTGCAAGTTTTAGTCATTCTTCAAAAGCCTGTTTGAATCAGGACAACAGAGGTCCAAAAGAAATTAATGTGCACACCAGCCTTCTCCCACCTGCCCTCCAGATGTTTTGAACACAACTCCCAGCATTTCTGACCATTGGCTGGGGCTGGTAGGAGTTGGAGGCCAAAACATCTGGAGGGCACCAGGTTGGGGAAGTCTGCTGTAGACTACGCTGCCGCTTTAAACCACCTCCTGCTCTCAAAAGAAAGACCGTCTGCATCCAGTCAGAATAGATCGATCAACCCATCTCTTCCTCCCATCTCCACCCACCATGTGGCCCCGTCATTTACTCCATGGCCTGTTGTAAACCGATGCTACTTTTCAATCTCAGTGGTAAATCATTGTGAATTTCCTGTCTTCAGACAAATGCAACAATTTTACAGCTGAAAGAACTTGGCACGAGCAATTCTATGCTTGATTGACGGTGTCACTGTGCACCCTTCAAAGTGAAAGCTATGGATTCCATCTCTGGAGAAAGGGGGAAAGGCCCAGTTCTGATCACACTGTGATTAGTGTGTATGCTCAGGGGCCACATCCCGTATGGGAGCAAATTTAATAAGCAGTGACTTGGCAACACTCAGCAGGTTCTTTACCTGACAGCACTATCTCATTTCTGCCAAGAATACTCTTGGCTCAAGAATATGCAGCTAGTATCTTCTGGCTGCGTCCTTTGCGAACACCAGTTTCTGAAAGCATAACAATGGAAGAATAAATAGATGTGGTTGTGTTGAATAAAGGAATGGAACTACATGGGGGGAGGCCGTGTGCAGATGCCAGAATGCAGGTGTTGGAGCAGATCCAACCAGTGCCTGCTCCAGGTTTTGGAGGGCCCTTGGCCAGATATCCTTAGTGGACTCCCTCCACGAGTGAGACTACCTTGTTACCAGCATTGTCACCAAACACTGATCCTCCTTCTCCTCTTCTTCATCATCATCATCATCATCATCATCAATGCTACCACCTGCTTTCTTGCCAGGCAGAGAACCAATGGGCAGATTGGCAGTGGCACCTACTAGCCCTCCTTCATAGCACTTCCATTGCCTGGGCCAGCACAAAGCAAGAAGTGGGTGAGCAAACAGATTGCAATCGTGACAAGGTGAAGGAGGTCCAGGAGGTACTTGTCAGTACGTCCCCTGTTGGGGTGTGGGCCCTCAGCAGGTGCTGATACTTGGCACCAGTCCAACATTCAATGGCACCTTGCATGGGCCATTGATGTAATTGGCCTACACTCACTTTGGGCTCTACCAGCAGTCTCCAGGACCTTGCGCTGTGGTATTAGCAGGCTGCCACCGCTGCCACCCGGAAGCACACTCCAGTAATACTCCCCCACCCAGTCACCACTCAGCAGTGGCAAATGACCATGGGCAGTAGGAGACACTGGAAGCAGCTTAGCAGTTCTAGCAATATGATAGACTAACACCCATTTGGCCTGATAGACTCATGTGCGCAGCTATGGATGTCCAGCTACTGACGCCAACACAGTACTACAGTTCATTATGTTACGGCAGTACAATGTTCTGGTACTCCAACCTTACCACTGATTTGCTAGAGAGAATCAGACTTTATGTACATTGGGAATTTATACAATATATAAATTGTATAATTTATATACAGTTTATATACAATGACGGGACAACAGAGGCAGCCGTGAGCTGGCAGCGGGAGAACAGAACGGCGTGAGTGGGGGAGAAGAAGGAGAAAGTGCAGCTGACATCTTTGCACTTCCCCCACCCCCTCTTTCTCTCTCTCTCGCGTGGGAGAGAGACGATGGGACAACTTAGGGCAATTGAAATGTGTCTGGGAGCACCAATATCTGTTGTGTGGGGCAGAGGGAGATATGGCGATAGCAAGGCGAAATGCCATTACAGGGGAAGGAAAGATGGATATCTAACACCCATCTTACCTTCCGGTTGCCCTGCTACCCCGGGGATCTTGGGGAATGATCCAGGCCACCCACAGAACCTTTCCTTGCTCCTATGCAATGCCAGGTTGGTTAACAACAAAACAAACATAATCTTTGACCTCCTCAAAGAAGAGGAGGCCGACCTGGCATGC